>CM040752.1:11164677-11729677 GCA_022829145.1 Albula goreensis
ATCTCACTAAAACAATGCAATTATTTATGTGTGTGTGCGTGTGTGTGTGTGTGTGTGTGTGTGTGTGTATCTCAGCATATATGGGTGTGTGTATGTGTGTGTTTATGGAGGGATGTGGGCTGGGGGGAAGCTCTTCAGTGAATGTCTCTTTGATCATTTTTGTTCTTCTTGGCTGTCATATTATGGAAAGGTTGGCACCTTTTTTAAGTTTAAGATTGAGAGAGCGGGCATCACAGAAGTGCGGAGGGGAGTGGGGGGCGTGGGAGGTGGGGAAAGGGGGAACCATAGTCCTTTGATCTATAATATCCATTTGACATCTGTTAAGGAGTCTTTGTTACCTTTTGTGTGTGTGTGTGTGTGTGTGTGTGTGTGTGTGTGCGCGTGTGTGTTTGTCTTTGTTTTTTAGTTTTTTATTTATTTTTTAATGAAGTCACTTTGGTTTTGAATGTTCTCTCTTCACACTGTAAAGAGCTCCTAAAAGTCTAATTCTGACCTAATGGAGTCAGGCAGTGAGATTAAATCTAACCCCTTCTGCCTGCCAGAGATAGCACTCAGAGACAGATCAAAGAAAACCCTGATACTGCAGTGTGTGTGTGTGTGTGCGCATTTGTGTGTGTGCATGCATGTGTGCGTGTGTGTGTGTGCGCATGTGTGTCCGTGCGTGTGTGTGTGTGTGTGTGTGCGCATGTGTGTCCGTGTGTGTGTGTGTGTGTGTGTGTGTGTGTGTGTGTGTGTGTGTGTGTGTGTGTGTGTGTGTGTGTGTGTGTGTGTGACTATGCCTGTGTCAGAGGTGAGAACTGAGGGCTACACTTTGGGACGTATCACAGTTACTTATTCTTCTACTAACAGATGGACAGCCCCTCCTCCCTCCGTTACATTTCTTTGCCTTTCCGCTGTATTGATATTGACCCCTGAGAACGGCCTTCCTTTCTCTGTCCATATCTTTCAAAGCTCACCTCTGTTCCCTCTCATCCCTCCACCAAACCTCTCCTCTGTCAGAGACAGGCTGAACATGGCCATAGCACACTAAAATGTTCAATCTTAATTCAACTCTGAGTTTACATTAGTCCTACAGAGATAAAATGTACTGAATCACAGCTGATCCGACATACAGACCAATCAAAGACAAGCTGCGGTGACTGGAGGATTTGAGCCAGGAAGCCAGAGAGATGCAGGGGTTGAAGAGTCCCACACACAGGCAGGAGATCTAACATTAGATTGAAGGTGGAGGAGATAGAAAGAGGGAGGGAGAAATGGAGGGAGGGTGTCAAGAGGGAGGAAGAGGGAAGGAGAGAGGAAGTGAGAGAGAGAGAGAGACTAGGAAAGGGAGCAAGAGAGAATAAGAAAGGGAGGGAGTGAGAGAAGCAGGGAGGGGAAGAGAGAAGGAGAGAGAAGGAGTGAATCGATAGGGAGAGAGAGGAGGTCAGAATATAGAGAGGAGAGAATAAAGGAAGGATGGAGGGAAGAGTGTGGAAGGGGAAGAAAGAGGGAAGGCAGAGAGGGGCAGGATTTTTGTGAAAGGTGGTGTAATGAACAACAGGTGAGTCAATGACAGTGGGAGTATGTCATATGTGCGTGTAATAGTGTGTGAGGTGGGAGTGTGTGTGTGAGTGGGAGTTTGTGTGTGTGTGAGGTGGCTGTATGTGTGTGAGTGTGTGTGAGTATGATTGTGGGTGCGTGGGAGCGTTTGGTGTGTGTGAGGAGGGTGTATGTGTGAGTGGGAGTGTTTGGTGTGTGTGAGGAGGGCGTATGTGTGTCAGTGTGTTTGGGAGTGTTTGGTGTGTGAGGAGGGCGTATGTGTGTCAGTTTGTGTGAGTGGGAGTGTTTGGTGTGTGTGAGGAGGGCGTATGTGTGTCAGTTTGTGTGAGTGGGAGTGTTTGTGTGTGTGTGAGGGGCGTATGTGTGTCAGTTTGTGTGAGTGGGAGTGTTTGGTGTGTGTGAGGAGGGCGTATGTGTGTCAGTTTGTGTGAGTGGGAGTGTTTGGTGTGTGTGAGGAGGGCGTGAGTGGGAGTGTTTGGTGTGTGTATGTGTGTGTGTTTGGTGTGTGTGAGGAGTGTTTGGTGTGTTTGGTGTGTGGAGGGCGTATGTGTGTCAGTGTGTGTGTGAGTGGGAGTGTTTGGTGTGTGTGAGGAGGGCGTATGTGTGTGGAGTGGGAGTGTTTGGTGTGTGAGGAGGGCGTATGTGTGGAGTGTGTGTGTGTGTGGGCGTATGTGTGTGTTGTGTGAGTGGCAGTGTTTGGTGTGTGTGAGGAGGGCGTATGTGTATGTGTGTGAGTGGGAGTGTTTGGTGTGTGAGTGTGTGTGAGTGGGAGTGTTTGTGTGTGAGGGAGATGTGTGTGTGAGTGTGTGTGAGTGGGAGTGTTTGTGTGTGAGGAGGGCGTATGTGTGTCAGTTTGTGTGAGTGGGAGTGTTTGGTGTGTGTGAGGAGGGCGTATGTGTGTGTGTGAGTGGGAGTGTTTGGTGTGTGTGAGGAGGGCGTATGTGTGTCAGTGTGTGTGAGTGGGAGTGTTTGGTGTGTGTGAGGAGGGCGTATGTGTGTCAGTTTGTGTGAGTGGGAGTGTTTGGTGTGTGTGAGGAGGGCGTATGTGTGTCAGTTTGTGTGAGTGGGAGTGTTTGGTGTGTGTGTATGTGTGTCAGTTTGTGTGAGTGGGAGTGTTTGGTGTGTGTGAGGAGGGCGTATGTGTGTCAGTTTGTGTGAGTGGGAGTGTTTGGTGTGTGTGAGGAGGGCGTATGTGTGTCAGTTTGTGTGAGTGGGAGTGTTTGGTGTGTGTGAGGAGGGGGTATGTGTGTCAGTTGTGTGAGTGGGAGTGTTTGGTGTGTGTGAGGAGGGCGTATGTGTGTCAGTGTGTGTGAGTGGGAGTGTTTGGTGTGTGTGAGGAGGGCGTATGTGTGTGAGTGTGTGTGAGTGGGAGTGTTTGGGTGTGTGTGAGGAGGGCAGTGTTTGGTGTGTGTGAGGAGGGCGTATGTGTGTGAGTGTGTGAGTGGGAGAGGAGGGCGTTTGTGTGTGTGTGAGGAGGGCGTATGTGTGTCAGTGTGTGTGAGTGGGAGTGTTTGGTGTGTGTGAGGAGGGCGTATGTGTGTCAGTTTGTGTGAGTGGGAGTGTTTGGTGTGTGTGAGGAGGGCGTATGTGTGTGAGTGTGTGTGAGTGGGAGTGTTTGGTGTGTGAGGAGGAGGGCGTAGTGTGTGTGAGTGGGAGTGTTTGGTGTGTGAGTGGGAGTGTTTGGTGTGTGTGAGGAGGGCGTATGTGTGTCAGTGTGTGTGAGTGGGAGTGTTTGGTGTGTGTGAGGAGGGCGTATGTGTGTCAGTTTGTGTGAGTGGGAGTGTTTGGTGTGTGTGAGGAGGGCGTATGTGTGTCAGTTTGTGTGGGAGTGTTTGGTGTGTGTGAGGAGGGCGTATGTGTGTGTGTGAGTGGGAGTGTTTGGTGTGTGTGAGGAGGGGAGTGTTTGGGAGTGTTTGTGTGTGAGGAGGCGTATGTGTGTGTGTGTGAGTGGGAGTGTTTGGTGTGTGTGTGAGGAGGGCGTTGGTGTGTGTGAGTGGGAGTGTTTGGTGTGTGTGAGGAGGGCATATGTGTGTCAGTGTGTGTGAGTGGGAGTGTTTGGTGTGTGTGAGGAGGGCGTATGTGTGTCAGTGTGTGGGAGTGGGAGTGTTTGTGTGTGTGAGGAGGGCGTATGTGTGTCAGTTTGTGTGAGTGGGAGTGTTTGGTGTGTGTGAGGAGGGCGTATGTGTGAGTGTGTGTGAGTGGGAGTGTTTGGTGTGTGTGAGGAGGGGGTATGTGTGAGTGTGTGTGAGTGGGAGTGTTTGGTGTGTGTGAGGAGGGCGTATGTTTGGTGTGTGTGAGGAGGGGTCAGTGTGGAGTGTTTGTGTGTGAGGAGGGCGTATGTGTGTCAGTTTGTGTGAGTGGGAGTAGTGATGATTTGTTATCGTTCTGCTATTCGCAGCCATGGTCAGACCCATCCACTCTCTCTTCCTTTATAAACCTCTTTCGTGTTCCTCTCTCCTGTCATCACATGGCACTATCTCCCACCAAAGCTGATTTTAAAAGTGCTCTGCCATGTATACCACAACAACCATGGTCATACTCAGCTGAGTAGATCTTCAAGCTTTCACGAACATGGTAATCTGTCTCTCCAAAACTTCCTTTTTCAAACTGGTAAATATACAGCCATTTCTGGATGCCTCTATTATGTCTGAAAGAGTCGGTCTGAGAAGCATGCTATTACAGCATTAGCCTTTGCTCTGCCCTCTGTTAGATCTGCCAGGTCTGAAGGTGTCTTACGTTTTTGCATAAATGGAGACTGTTCCACGGTTATAGCAGATTATATCATCCAGTTCTTATCCAGATTTAAATAGCTGTAAGTCCATGACTCTCGCTCTCCATGCCGGCACATGTTGAGTGTTGTGTGTAAGATTATTGAGATACACGGCTTGAGCCTGCATCTTCCTGTCCTGCTAACTATCGTCAGGATCGCTGCATTGACTGCGCAGAGCTCAGAACCTGAACTGAGATTCCCACTTCAATAGTGTGGAGGACAGAAGAGGAGTGGAGAGGAGAAGAAACAAGTGAGGTGGAGCAAAAGAAGGAGAAATGAGTGGAGATGGAGTGGAAAGCAGGAAAGGAGAAGATTGAGGAGGGAGGAGAGAGAAGGAGAGGGGAGGGATAGGGAGGAGAGGCAGAGAAAAGGAGAGGTGAGAGGAAGTGCATTTGAACAGATAATGAATTGACTCATAATCCTGCAGCGTGTGCTGATTAATCATGTTTCTCCAGTGTGTCTCTGCTCTCTCTCCGTCTCCCCAAGGTGATTGATAGCGAGGGCTGGCTCTTCTACTGAGGACCACAGACACTCAGAGAGACACAAACACACACGCAGCCAGATTTATACATATACGCACATGCCCACAAACATATGGACTCACTTACACACATACCTTCATATAGTCTATACATACGTGCACACACTCACAAACATACATACTCATACACGCATACACACATATTCACATACTCCATACATGTATGCACACACACAAATTAATTTACTCTATACACATACACACACACGCTCACAAACTTACATACTCATACAGGCATACACACAGACCCATATATGCATGCTTGTGTACACACAAACACATATACACACACCTTCATACACATACTCATAATCACACTCGAGTCAGGATTGGTCTAAAACTAAGATCTAAAAGATGTAAATGTTTGAGAGGACGTGCACACCCTTGTTGTTGGAATTCTATCCATGAAGTGTATCGATGGGGCACTGTGTGCAGAGGTGTTTGAATGTGAGAGAGGTCGATGCACAGTGAGGCGAAATGTACACTGGAGCGCTGTCCATGGTCCTGACAGCCCTTTTCAGGAACTGCAGTTTCAGATGAGCAGGAGGGTTCCATCGACCTGCCTGTGTCAAAACAGCACTGTTTTACACCTTCAGCCTTCCTCCGAGTCCACTCTCCACCTACACCCTGCACTTCAGACTGGCAAGACTGAGGATAAATTGTCTTTAAAAAAATCATATTCATTCCTCCGAAGTATTTGATTTCAAATCGTCAGTAGTTATTTATGAAAGTCTCAGTAACCTCACCTCAGCACCACCATTGGCTCACAAAATTCAACTCAATGCTCAGGATTGGCTCCTGTTTTGAGGAAGAGTGACCTCAGACCGCTAACACTACCAGCCCCTCCCTCCTGAAGTTAGACCAGTAAGTCCAGTTTACTTATTTCCAGTGTTCTATGTACCTGGACAGCGGCGCATAGGAAAAGCATGTTAGCATCGGCACGCCTCCCTCCATGCCATGTCCTGCAGGCCTGGCTGTGGTCCTCCAGCCAGCGTGATGTGATGTATATTTAACCAACCCCCATCCCTCCCCCCCTCCTCCTCTCCTGTCTTCCCTCCAAACCCCCTCCCTCCTTGAATCTTTTATGAGGCAAAATTCCATTACACTGCTTTAATTGGGAGGACGTGGGCCATAAAGCTGTGACTGTGTTTTCTCCTGGCTGTTTCGATCCGTGGAACAGGGAATGAAGGGAAGGGGGCGTCAGGAACAAACGAACGAACGGGAGAGGAGGCCATTCTTTCTCTTTCACAGGTGATGCCATTGTTGATAAGCTTCCGAAAGCGTGATGTGATTGATTTTTTTTAACAGTTGAAAAAGTCCTTGGCAGTACATTGCTTTTTTTTGGGGGATGGGGGCGAGGGGGAAGTTTATTGATTGATAAAGTAGTGTGGGGATGCGGGTGTTTCGTATGGGTGAGAGATCCAGGGGATCGTGATTGGCTGGAGAGATGTGTTTCACTGTGTTTCACCATCAAGCAGCATGTGATCGCAGTGGGCGACTGCGCTGCACTTCCTGGAGCGCTGGCGTTTGAAGCAGCCTGTGACTGTGACTGGCAGAGTTCTGTGTGTGTGTGTGTGTGGTGTGTGTCTGTGTGTATGAGTGTGTGTGTATATGGGTGTGTGTGTGCATGTATGCGTGACTGTGTGTGCATGTGTGCGTGTCTGAGTGTGTGTGTGTGTGTGAGTGTGTGTGTGTGTGTGTCTCTGTGAATGAGTGTGTGTGTGTGCATGTTTTTGTGTGTGTATGTGTTTTTGAGTGTGTGTGTGTGTGCGTCTGAGCATGTAAGTGTGTATGTGTATGTGTGTGTGCGTGTGTGCATATGTGCATGCGTGTGTGTGTGTGTGTGTGTGTATGTATGTGTGTGCTTGTATGTGGGTGTGTGTGTGTGTGTGTGTCCACACTTTGATCCCCTGGCTCAGTCAGTCAAACACATGGCTCTCCCAATCGCCAGCCCTCAACTCACAAACCGCTATCAGAGCTGCCTGCTGCCCACCCTTAACAATTTCCATCTGCTTCACCAACAAGGAGAGAGCTATTAGAGAAGCAGATCGTTTCATACGAGTGGGGTCCTGTGAGAGGCTCAGGGCTGATCCTATAAGGGGAAATCTGTCAGAGACCATGGCTGGCCAAGCCTATTTCTGCGGAGCAGATGCGAGGGCTTCCCACTGAATGGGATATAGGCCCTCACCCCCACCCCCTTCGAGTGATGTCATGGCCAATCCCCCTCGCCTCCTTCAGCTCCTATCAACCTCCTTCAGCCCCCTCAGCATGCCTCGCCACCAATTACCACAAATCACCCTGTGAATTCATCTTGCCATCCCATGACTGAAGTTGCCAGATTCTTGGAAAAAAAAAGAGGAAATGGAAAAAACTGGATGGCTGGAGAGCAATGTGTGAGCGTGTGTGTGTGTGTGTGTGTGTGTGTGTGTGTGTGTGTGTGTGTGTGTGTGTGTGTGTGTGTGTGTGGGAGGAGGGTGTCTGGTAAATAATTCAGCTGCCCAGAAAAGGTTATAACACACAGAAGAAGCTCAGCTGACATTCACCTGATTATCGAGTGCTGGTCGGTTCCGCCTGTGAGCATCCTGTCGATTCTCAACCCCCCACCCGCCCGATTCAGGATCTCAAAGAAGATTACACTGTCCTGTCCTAATACCCCCCACCTCCCCCCCAGACCGGCCCGACCATATCTATCTGCAAACAGCGATTTCCTCCTGTGCTTTAGGGGGAAGGAGATAAGCTGACCCGTCGTAAGAGACTATCTCAGGACGAAGCTATATTCCGTGGACCGGTCACAACCGGGCCGGACACGAGCGGCGCCGAGGCATTGTGGGATTGTATCGCCGGAAACAGGGTGGCGACAGACAGCCCAAAACGTCATAGCGGCACCTGATCACTGAGAGCGGCCCAGCCCCGCTCAGTCCTGTTGTGGGGGAGGGGGCAGGGTGATTTGCAGAATTTGATTCCCGCTAGCATCTCACCAGGGGGTCGGCGGCCACTGGGACGGGATCAGTGGGTCGCCGCCCCCTTCCCAGCCCCCCCTCAACCCCCGCGCTCTATGGCACATGGCCCTGTCTCTGACCCCACTGTTTGTGGCGGGATTTGTTGTCGCCACAGCTGGCTGTGAGTGTGCATCATGGGGTGTGGGAGGCGGGGGACGGGGGTGTTGGGGGGCGGACATTCGAGGGTACGCGCGCAAGCGGAGGTCCCCCGACGCAGCGGCGCAAACGCACGGCGGCTCCAGGTGCTCCTCCTAGCGCCAGTCATGACTAATGACCAAAGCTGTCAGATTTGTCCGGCTCTACGTTCTCATTAGAGGCCTAATTAGTGCTGGAAATGAAAGTGACATTTTAATACGTTCTCCGGGATCGTGATGGGGATGCAATCAGTCCGTGAGCGTTGAGAGAGGAAGAAAGAGCACACAAGCGGGGGGAAGATGGCGGAGAAGGCTTGGGACCTGATTCCCCCCTTTTTTTGCTAAGTCTTTGGATTTGCTCTCCTCTTGATTTCATTTCACATCTGCTCACAGTTGGACAATTCAAACTGCAGTTCCTTGACATGCCAAACAAGCATTTGCATGGACCATTCGGCCCCTCTGATGTTCCTCTCTTCTCCAGGTTTTCTTCCTAGCTCTGTTTATTTGCCTGGCAGATGCACCAATCCTGAGCAACTGACACATCCTAAATGTTACATATGTTACACATTTATACAGCGAGATATTAATAGAAACAATTAGAGATACGCTCCCCACTCATGCATGCAACAGCAGGATTTGAACCGACAGCCTTCATCAGGATCTGCTAGAACACAATGCTGCCCAACACTTAGACATGTACTTATCAGTTATGCCTGTTCTTTAATGTTTTTGTTTAATCATCCATGATTTTTAACATTTTCTCTCAGTTTAAACTGTCTATTGCAAGTCAGTCAATTTGGGGGAACAAAAGCAAGCATAGACATGCACTGTATCATTTGGTGCATCATTTCAATGAAATTCAGTGTATTAGAGGAACAAGTACTGTAAGTGTGCAGCCACACAGTTTTTCAGTGATAAAGAGGCTGTGGTGAGTTATAGGGAAACAGCTACAAGATTTATACTGTTTTTTTAAGAAGTAAGAGCAAAGCACCCCCCATCCCCCATGGTGTGTGGATATGTACAGTTAAGTTATGTGCTCTGACCCCTCTCTGACTGAGACTAAATGGCAGTTCTCACATTTTTTAACACACGTCTGTCTCCTGGTTTCCAGCTCCTCACCACATATGTATCTGGAAATGCAGTGACACACAGTGCTGGTGAATTTCATCGTAACAATTGCTTTTCCACGAATTTCCGCATTTACAAACCGCTGCTTCCGAAGGGCATTTCTCACATTCGCTCACGCTCAGTTGTGTCTTTCAGCTGGTCTCCACCACCTCGCCATATGCGCAGTTAAGGCCCTGATATTTGATACGCCCTGTCGTCTTAAGTCATGAGCGCGAACGTGTTTCCCCCCGATCTTCGGCGGCTTCCAAACAGCGCTCCTACGCCCCTCCCGGGTGATCCTGGGAAATGCGCCGTGTCGTTTTCCGTTTCCACCTGGAGCTTTCCCCTCGTTTCACCTCCTTCAGAGAGCTCCATGCTCCGGTTACGTTACCGCTGTCTCCAAAAAACACCCGTTTCTGCACTCGCTCTCTCTCAGATGTCATTAGCTCTGTCTGCTTTTTCCTCCTCCTCCTCCTCTTTCTTCTTCACATTGTCTGTGTTTGTGTCTGCTGAGACAGGCTGGCTCTCTCCATAAACTCTCAGCCTACAGATTGCTGGTCAGGAATATGTGGGGAAATGAGCAAGTGCTCGTCAAATGTTCAGCCAAATTATTTACGGCCGGTGCTCTTTGTAATCATTGTTATAGCTATTTTACCATGGACTATGTACTCATATTTCCCTTTATTATAGTCCTTATGTTGATTGTAATATTATGTTTATTACAGCTTTTTTTTTAATGATGCATTGTTTCAATTATGTTTCAGTGTGTTTTGTGTCTATACTTGTATAAGCCTAACCTTGTGATTTGAATTACACACTATTCAATCACTCTGGATAAGAGCATCTGATACAAAGGTGAATATAACATAATGTGAATACCAGTCCTGCTGTCATATATTGGCCCCATAAGTCTATATTCTGCTGTCAGTTGTGTTTTATTTGTGTCTTGGTAGAGTAGGAATGCCTGTCTTGGATAACACTTTCCTACATTCAGATAGAGGCCCTGCACCAGCCAGGGAATGCAGTCTGGCGGGGCAGGACCAGCGTGGGGGGTTGGTGGGGGAGGGAGCTCAGATCCTCTGATTAGGATGATGTCATCCTGCAAAAAGATCAGGGAGCGCAAACGAGCGACGCAAATCATGCCCCGTTAACGAGCTGCCTCGTAAATTAACGCGGGAGCGGGAGAGCGAAGGACCTGTTTTAACGCCAGCCTGGAGGTGGCAGGATGAGGTGGGGGGGTTGGGGTGTTTAAAACGAGCGGCTCAGCATGTATTTACAGCTCCCCAAACCCCCACCCCCCACTTCCCCCCCAGGGCCTCGTTGGCAATGCGGGCGTACCTGCCAGGCCTGCTTTATTGTCCTCTGTTGGATGGGAAATATTTAGTGGGGCCTGCAGTGAGTGGAACTGTCAGAAACACCCCCCTCCTCTCCTCTTCCCTCCCCTCCCCACCCCCAGCCTGACCCCGCCTCCTTTAGGTCCATTGAAAAGCCCACCCCTCTGAGCCCCACAGCCCCTAAACAGGTCAGAACAGGGCCCTGAAAGACCCAAGCCTGTGGCTGTCCATCTTAGTGCCTGACTGCCCCCTTCTGGCAGAAGCAGAATGATCAGCGTTAACACTGAGCATTCGGCCTCTCCATACCCCACACATAGAAGTGTATACACTTGCAGATCTGAAGAAAATAATGCAGTTAGCAGGTGTGCTCCAGACAAGAGATGTATGGGTTCTTGCGTGCTTTATATTTCATACAACCCAGTCCAGCTTCCCACAATCCTCTCACAGAGATAAAAGTGTAGATTTTTCAGGCCGGAGAGCCAGATTCCCATTGCATTAAATGAGAACAAGCTATTTGAGTATCAGTCAAGTAAACAGAAACTATTTCTGCAACGAAAAAGGAAAAATAAACAGTTTTGGGGGAGGTTGAAAAAAATCTATGAAATTGTTAATGAACCAATTAAATCAAAAACCAATTAGCGTCATTAATGAAGCAATTAAAATGGTGGCACGCGTTACGCTTTTTTGCTGGGGTGGTAGCCACCATTTGGAGCCAGTGTAAACAAAGTTTTTGAGAGTTGATGTGCGCAGTTATTTTTGGAGTCGAAAGGCGTTGTGTGTCTGGGCGTGTTTTCTTCCTGTCTTGCGATGGGAAGTGTTTTGGGGTAGCGGACTGGAAGGGGTGGATCTTTCTTTATGCCTCTGCTGACTCATAGTGTTACTTCGTTTTTGGAGGCAGGGTGGGCGAGGAAATATTCATCCCTAATTTTGCCGGAAGCCACACTGCAGTGCAATATCCTCCCTCTCCTGGGTGCTAATATTGCAGGAGGTCCTGCTGTCTGTGGCTCTCTGTGGTACTGTCTGCTCTTGTATTAACCTCTCTGCATCTATCAGGGGTAGACAGGACACCAAGTCTTCCCTCTTTTTTTTCTTTTCTTATTGTCCACTGGTTACTTTTTACACTTTATCACTTTATACAGCCAGTTTCCCCATCTCTCTCTCTGTCTCTCTCCCTCTCTCTCTCTCTCTTTCAATTCAATACTCTTGGCTTTTATTGGTAAGGCAAGAACACGCTTACACTGTCAAAACATATGCTACAATTGCAAACAATAACAGACAACCAGCAACAAAATGAAAAAAAAACAGCAAACAACAAAAAACATAATATAAAAGTATCATAACTCTCTCTCTCTCCCTTTCCTCATCTCTATTGTCACTCCTTCCCCCGCCCCCCTTCCCCTTCTCTCATCCCTCCCACTCCTCTCCCTCTCCTCCTCGTTCTGGAGAGGTAAGAGGGTGAGGGGGTGAGCGGGTGAGGCCTAATCCTCCGCCAAGGCCCCAGACTCCATAGCCTGGCAGGTGACAAATAGCTTTTTAATTGCTTTCACCAGGAAAATCATTAGTCTCTTTCCTTTCCTTGGTGGGACCAAGCAGGACGTGTGCGCAATAATAATAGCCACACTCCCACTCCTGCTAGCTATTTATATCCTGGGTATTTTAGGGCATATGTGTGTGTGCTGTGTGTGTGTGTGTGTGCTTCTGTGTGAATGTGGGTGAGTGTTTGCGTGTGTGAGTGGGAGTGGGTGTGGATGTGGAAGAGTCGCAGGGATGCAGAGGTGTAACTTTCGGGATGTACTTTCCTCTCGCTATCCTCCTCTCTCACTGCATGAGTCTGATTGGTCCAGGCTCACACTGTTCTGCAGAGAATTTATGCATAAAGGGAAGTGTGCGTATGCAGGGGCTAGACATAATAATGGAAACATGCACAGTACATGAATATTTATTGGATAATAAGGAGTCAAGCGGTGCTCTGACTTCAGGACAGCTTCGGTCTTTCTTTGTAATGCTGCTGCACAAGCTTTGTACAAACTGTTTCTTGTGGGATATCGGACCTTTTTTTATTAAGGAAAGAGAGATGAGGGAGGTGGAAATCTGCTCTGTACTCTTACCATAAAGCTTTAATGATGTTTACATACACATACACCAGTCATATGCCTATCCAGGAAAAAGAGTAAGAGAGGACCCGTTAGACAATATTACTACCTACCATTGCCCAGGTTTTGTGCCCAGTACACCAGGGTATGTGTTGTTTCACATTGGCCTTGGTTACAAACATTACATTACATTAGGGGCATTTGTTAGACGCTCTTATCCAGAGTGACTTACAAGGCAAAGTGCATAAGAATGGGATAAACAGTGCAAAGATGACCCTAGAGAGGGGTAAAGTCTCAAGTGTCAAAGATGACAGAATAGATCAGGACTCCCCTATAGACTAATCTAGTAAAGAAGAAAAATATACATAAGCAACAACCTATGTTAAAAACAAATTATAGTTAAAAACAAGTGCAGATAAGTGCAGTGATCATTACAAAGAGCAAGGGAGGGGAAGGGAGAGGTGCAGCCTGAAGAGGTGAGCAGTTTCAGAATGGTACCCTCCCATAAATATTAGTTATTTGAAGCTCAGGACATACAGTTTTTGTTAATAATGGGTCACACAGGTGTACATTGAGTTCCTTGGTCATTTTTGAGGATGTTTTTTATGTTATTTTTAGCAACTATCCCATTAAGAATCCCAGTCAGCAAGCTTTTGTGTGTGCCCACTGTTTCCCTCTCTAAATTCGGTTTATCCTTGTTTGGTTCATGCCGACATGAAGTTCCCCTTGACATTACAAATAATTTTGCCATTTCAGGGATTGATACACCTGTAATTCTGGCACCAACTAATTGACCTTTTTGAAAACCTGTTAGATGTGTCTTCGCTTTAGAAACTCTCATATTGAAGTGTTGATTTTAAAATGACTTTTATAGCAGGACCATATTGGTAATTACTATTGACATTAGTGTGAAACAGATGTGAAGATTTCTTTTTAATTGTGATTTAGTTGCCTAAATATGCAAGCCTTTTTCATCGACTGCCTGTGTGTGTGTGTGTGTGTGTGTGTGTGTGTGTGTGTGTGTGTGTGTGTGTGTCTGTGTGCATGCATGTGTGTGTATGTGTGTGTGTGTGTGTGTGTGTGTGTGTGTGTGTGTGTGCGTGTGTGTGGATGTGTGTGTGTGTGTGTGTATGTGTGTGTGTGCTTGTGTATGTGTGTGGGTGTATATGCACAGTACATGTGTATGTATCTATTTTCCATTTTACCTGCAGTACGTACACAGGTGCTTGGTTGAATAGGTTGTGTGTGGGTGGATGTGTGTGGGTATATTTAGATGACTTAATTTCTGCTCAGTGAGAGTTTGTGCGTACAGAACGTACATCTGTTTATACTGTGGTGGATGAAGAGAAAGTGTGTGGGCGACTGTATAGTGGGGCAAAAGTTTCTGTGCATTTTGTGTGTGTGTGTATGCCTGACTGTGTGCATATCTGTGTGTGTGCACGTACATGTATCTGTGTATGTGTGAGTGACTGTGTGCGTATATATGTGTGTATATGTGTGTGTGTGACTTAGTGCGTATATGTGTGTGTATGTCTGTGTGTGTGTGTGTGCATGCATGACTGTGCGTATCTGTGTGTATGAGTGCGTATGTGTGTGTGTGTGTGTGTGTGTGTGTGCGCGCAGTGTCGACGGTGATGCCTGAAGGCTCTCCTGTTACGGCTGTGTACCAGCATGTGTCCCACTCACTGCAGATCCAAAAGCTCTCAGATCTCACATCGCACCATCTGAATACCAATGCAGGCCATGCTTTCTGTCATCATTAAATCTCTTTATTTTACTCCCTTCCCCTTGTTTTGTTTGCCTCCGAACCAGAAAGTCTTTTTTTAAAAAAAGAGAATTTCATAAACGGTGTTTATCTGTGGGTCTCTCAAGCCTGGATGACTTGAAGAGCTGAACGGCACACAGTCACAGCCGTTCTCCTTTCCTGTGTTTCTCACTGTGATGCAGCTCAGAGGTGGAGTCTGCACAGTCACAGACTCACACAGGGGTTATGATCAACGCCCACCCAACGCCTTCCATCCAACACATATGTCATGTGACAGCTGGTTTGACCTAATGACCAGGAAGTAATTTGTGGCAATATAAACAGGAAGTTCACAGCACTTACTCACTTCCTTTACATCAGTTGGCAGCGTGGATGGTACTTCCTACTCAGTTCAAGTGAATACCCCCCGACACCCCCTTCAACCATCAGAAAAAATATGTAATGAAGGGTTCAAATCCAGCTGGCTTCTCTGACCACGCCCAGGCCAGATGTTCTCTGCTCTCTGTGCCCTGCCTTTACCCGCTCCACCCCCCACCTCCCCACCTCCGACATCCTGCTCGCCTCCTGTACCACTAAGTGAAAGCTCATTTGCAAGTTAGATAAATCCTTATGAATGTATTATTGATGCAAACAAATTAGCCTGTGGGCCCCAGACGATACCTAATGAAGCCTCACTGTCTTTGCAGGGGGCGGAATCCTGCTCGGGCTCAGCCTGCTCTTCCAGATTGATTCCTGCTCCTCTGCCCTCTAATTATTTCACTTGCAAATTATTCGCACTCTCCCCCCTCTCTCTCTCGCTCATGCAGGTTTTTTAAAGTTGTGTTACTTATTGAAACCTTTGTGATATCCAGCACTGAACCCTACAATTCTCATTAGTTTCTAATAAAGCATAAACAAACTTAGTCTATTAAAATGCAGCACCAAAGCATACCTCCCTAAATGAGAAGTGCCATATGGTTTGCAAGTTTTGGTTTGTGTGTGTTTGAGTGTGTGTGTATGTGTGTGTGTGTTCTCTCATAATCTGTGTTGCTTTAACATATGCAAGCATGACAGCTACATTCAAATATCTGTGTGGCTATTATGGTTCATGATATTTCATTGAATACAAAATGACATACGATATAACTTTGTGGAAGAATACAGCACATACTACATGTCAAAACATTCATGCAGACAACCATACTTTCCCAATTTATGCACATATGTACATACATGTGCACGTAGATGTACATACACTTATATGAACGCACAGAACCACACACACACACACACACACACACACACACTCTACATTGTAATATGGGAGCTCTGAGGAGCCAGGGCAGGAGGTGAGGGAGAACAGAGGGGAGAGATAGCCCTGTCCTGAGTGATTATGGTTTAATATTGATCAGAGGGGGGCTGGAGGGGACCCATGGGTTCCTCTCTCTCTGGTGAGTTCATCTCGGTTCCTCTCCAGCAAGCTGGCCCAGGCCCCCGGGAGCCACATCAAAGAGCCCCCCCACTCCTGCCCGGCCCCCGGCCCCCGGCCCGCTCCTGCCTTTGAAGATGCCTGCTTTTGATGACATCATTTCCCCTGTAGTTCCTCGGCCTGGACATACTAGATCAAGCCTGACACATGGTACACACTGAGCGCATAGTAAACATTACACACTCTGTATGGGGATGCAGTGCAGGAGAGGGTCTGTGACTCAGTGGCTCTCAGCAGGACAGCCGCAACCTATCGGTCCTGTAAAGTACTGTGTGTGTGTGTGTGCATGTGTGCGCGTGTGTGTGTGCGCGTGTGTGTGTGTGTGCATGTGTGCGCACATGTGTGTGTGTGTGTGTGCATGTGTGTGTGTGTGTGCATGTGTGCTCACGTGTGTGTGCATGTGTGCACACGTGTGTGTGTGTGTGTCTGTACATGTGTGACTGTGTGTGTGTGTGTGTGTGTGTGTGTGTGTGTGTGTTAGCTCCTTTTCCCAGGGATAAAGCTCATTAAAGATGCATGGTTCCACTCTTACCTGTGCAGGGCAGACAGACGGGCAGCCTAATGCCCAGAGACAGAAAGAATGTGTGCTGCCTTTTAAGGTTATCTGCACCTGAGTAAATCTCCACTGCACCTCCACTCCAATATCATTCGCTTCCACTGAGGCCACGCGGGGAGAGGGCAGGCCTCTGTGTGTGTGTGTGTGTGCGTGTGTGTGTGTGTGTGTGTGTGTGTGTGTGTGTGCGTGTGTGTGTGTGTGTGCGTGTGTGTGTGTGTGTGTGTGCACATGCGTATGTGTGTGTGTGTGTGCGTGTGTGTGTGTGTGTGTGTGCACATGCGTATGTATGTGTGTGTGTGTGTGTGTGTGCTCGCGTGTTCACATGTGATGTCACAAGGGATGCAGACATGCACGTTTTGGTAGTTGTATGTCCCTCTCTCTCTCTCTGTAGCAATTTCATTTATGCTAAAGCCAATTATTTTGAAGATTTAATTGATTAGGTTCTATGCAGAGTCAATGAAAAGGCTACTTCAGAGCATTTCCTGTCCTCTTGTCATTTATTTTCCGTCAGTGGACAATTCTGGGTCGGTTCTGGATGGGTCATGTTTCTTTTAAAAGCAGGTCAGGTAGATTTGTGGAGCTAGTCAGCTGCTTGCAGCGTTTTGCTGGTTGTATTTTAGTGGGTGTGGGGCAGTTGCAGGGTGGTAAAATGAATATACTCAGGACGTGTGTGTGCGGGTGTGTGTGTGTGTGGTTTTGCACCTGCATGAGTGTTTTTGTGTGTGTGTTCTGTACTGAGCAGGAATCAGACCAGTTCCAATATAATCTAATACTGCAATGACCTGTGATTATGCTCTATATATCAACTGGGCTCATTCTGACATGTGCACAGACAATGCAAAGTTTACTTTTTCCCCTTGCTCTTAATACGGAGACCAGTTTCAGATGAAACTGTGGTTTGCTTTTCATATTTTATTCAAATCTAGATCAATTCATCTTTGAGCAAAATTCGAGAGAGTTTCATCCGCTCAACGTCTGGCCCCGTTTCGGAGAGGTTGTCAAGGTTTGCTTCCGCCCCTGCTCAATATTTCATAGTTCCTGTGCCAGGCTGCGCTGCTCTTCAGGGTTTAAAGGTCCATAGGAGCGAGCGTCAGTATTTTTTCACACCCATAGGAGCGAGCGTCAGTATTTTTTCACACCCATTGGAGCAAGCACCCTCTTAGTAAGACTCCTTTTAATTATCTCCTGTGCAGCTGTTGAACAGGGGATCCATGACGAGCACTAACTCTGTTCAGTGCTATAGGCTCCTGGGCCTTGTGGTGCTTTAGCTATTTTTGAGTTGCGTTTTGGGCCATGCTTGGCCAGTTTCACTGCCCACTGTCAGAGCCATTTTTTAACTTGTGTTCTTACCCTGGCTGTGCCTTTCTCTCATTCAGAGAGTGTGCTCCTTGTAGAGGCGCACATGCATAAATACACAAACACATATACATTAATGCCTGTACCCGGAAACACACACTCACTCCCAGTCATATACTTGAACACATACATACAAACACGCATGCACTTGTTTCCGTTCTCTCTTCCTCTTTTCCTCTACCTTATGGCAGGTCCCTAACAAACTATTAATTTACGTGTCTCTCCCACAGACAAAGTGCCACCTCAGCACCTGCACTTTAATGATTAATACCATATTGATGGTCTCAATTAATTTCCTATTACCCCACGCAAGCCTCCTCTGTCTTTGCTCTCCCCAGCCTGCTCTCAGTGTCTTTTTTTTTTACAGAGAGGCTCAATGGCAGCTGCTAGCAGCAGATACTGTGGGACTACCTGCTGAGTGCATGCATGTGTGCTTGTGTGTGTGTGTGTGTGTGTGTGTGTGTGTGCTTGTGGGTGTGTACGTGCATGCACAAAATGAATTCCCGTATCCATGCCACAATCTGACTTGGTTGTACTGTCTGAGGTTTTGCTGGAAAGTAGGTTTAGGAATGCATGGTAGATTCAGAGCTTGTGAGGTGTGGTTGGCTCAGACCTTTTGAGGTGTGTGGTCGTGCTGGTTCTCCGTCTCTGGCACTGAATGCCAACAAGCGCAGGGCTTGAGCTGTAGATTGAATCCACAGCCTTTAAGGTTTCAAACCTTCTTCAAGATCTCACGTCTGGGCTGGTTTAATGTGCATTTTTTATACCGTTGTGGATTTACTGAAATTGAGAGTGCATTGATTTTTAGCGCAATTTTTGTCCATTTTTTGTCTTTTCTTTCCTTGTGTCAGAGTGCTCGGTCATTCTGAGAAGGCAATCCTTTGTCACAAGCATTAATTTCTGCATTTGGTAAGAATTACATTGTTTTTCATCTCCAGGTGATCTGTTAGTTGTCAGTGGTAATTGTCAGCTTCCACATGCCTCTCTGTATCTGTCGGGGATAGACAGGGCTCAAAGACTTTCTGCTGCTTTCTATTCTCTCCCTCTCCACCTGGTTTAGATTTAACTTTTTTAGCTGTTTTATACAGTTCTTCTACCGCTGCCATTTCTTTCTGTCTCCCCCATGCCTCTCTCTCCTTCCCTCTCGCTCTCTTCCCTCTCCCTCTCTTCCCCTTCCTCAAAATGTTTCCTTTCATCTTTCCACTCTACAGAGTTGCCTTCCTCCTTCTTTCTGCAAACTTACAATCAACACTGCCCCTAGAGGCTATTAGAGGAAGTGCTTGTGTTGCTGACCGGTCTGATGATCTTTAAAAGCTACATACATGAAGTACCCACACCTTCCTCCCTTATCCAAACAAACAAAAAATGGCTCTCTCTCAATTATCTTTTTTTCCCTTTCTGACCTTTCTGGCTCCTCTAAGGCCCACTTTCTCCTCCTCAACCTTTTTTATGTCCTTCATTCCATTACTGTTTTTTTTCCACTGTTGGAGTTTGTGTTAGAGGTGAAGGCGAGAAAAAAAACACACCTCTGGTCACTAGGCAACCGTCTGAGCATTTTTCCCAAGGGTGTCAGAACACTCTTTAATGCACCTGTTTCTTTGCTGTGTGTTTGTGTGTGTGTGCGTGTGTGCATGAATGCGTGCGAGTTAACTGATTTTCTGTTTATTGTAAATCCCTTGCTTCTCTCATCATTCTGATTTACAATATTATTATCTAGAATATGCAATATAGCTTTTTCTAACCAGGTTTTGACGGAGAGAGAAAATTGCATTTTATTTCCCTTGTTTTCATTGTTTCCAAGTGCCGTGCCACATCGTCAGGCAGCCATCTCCACGGACATACCACTCACTCACAGGAAGCCGGAGTGAGGCACAGTCCTCTCTGCCACCTAACACTTCCTGTTTAAGTGTATGTCACCTTCAGCAGTGAGGGCCCATTCGGAGGGTCCACACACAGGAGCAAACTGTGGGATTGGTGGGGGGGAGGTGGGGGTCTGACTGTGTGCTAGGGGGAGGGATAAGCGCTTTACCCTGTGGGGGCTCTCGTATGTGAGTGTGTGATCTAAGGGAAGCCCCTGTAACACACACCTGGTTAGAGAATGAGTGTGAGTACATGTCATTAGCCCCACACTGACACGGTGTCCCCACCATGCACAGCAGGCATTAGGGCCTATGTTATTACAGAGCTGCCTCCATCCCACTAACTGTGGGCTGTAATACTGGAAGTGCAGCGCACTGGAAAGTGAGATAATAATGATAATAATAATAATCTAATGGTTTCCATATATCTCCTGATCTCTCGGAGTTGTTGGCAGTGGAGCAGGAGGGAGCTCGTCTCGGCCAGCGCCAGCGCGTAGCAGTGATGAGTGAGTCCCGCGCCATGGCCTGATGAGTGAGCCCCCTCTCCAGCTCCTATGGGCCACGTGCTTCACATGTGCAATAGTGACAGCCTCCTGTGTGCGTACACAGAGATTTATGCTCCACAGACAGTACGCAACCATTCATGCACATACGCACCAAACCACATGTATACAGGCGTATACTTATAGTGGTGTTGTCTCATTCACACCTAAACACACACACAAACACTGTACATACACATACTGCACTTACCTCTGCTTGCAGACATAGACCATAAACATACACACACACAAATACTGTACATACACACACTGCCGGTACCCCTGCTTGTTGACACGCAGACACATACACACATGCGCACACACACACACACACACACACACAGAGCGCAGTTCTGCCCCTCTCAGCTGGGTTATTTATAGCGGGCTGTAGACTCCATCTCCCTGATTATGTGCTGTTGAATTAAACATCACAGGTCCGCGCCCCTGCTGCACGCCGGCCACTTCCCATTCCTCAAAAGATCCCGAGTCCATCAGAGCACGCCTCCCTCCATAAGCCAGCACCACACAAGAATGGAACAGCCTGTCCCGCCGTACTGTACCCCGCGCAGCGGAGCGCTGCATTAGCGGTACAGTACATCCCGGAGATGGAGGCAAAAAAAACAACAGAGCCAAGAAAGTGTGGGTCAAGCTGAGGTCTGTTCAGCGCTCTGTCACATGGCCCAGGGCCATCTTACACCTGCTGCAGCCGCGGCCCATTACCCAGCACCCTCTGGGGGAGCTTTTCGGCTGAGCGGAATGGGTCCCATCTGTCCCTGTGATCGGCCTGCCTACCAGTGTGTGTGCGTTTGTGCTGGAAGGGTCTGGATGACCAAGGATGAGCTTGGCTTTAAATTTCCAGGAACGCAGAGTTTTACTGCCGCGTCATCATGGAATATTGCCTGGAAGGTGCACACACACTCTCACACACATACACACATACACACTCACACACACACACACACACACACACACATACACACACACACACACACACACACACACTACACATATACACACACTCACACACATACACACACACTCACACACATACACACACACTCACACACACACTCCTGAAATCATGGACAAACACATGCAAACACACTCACACACATACACACACACACTCACACACACACACACACACACACACACACACACACACACACTCCTGAAATCATGGACAAACACATGCACACACACACATATAAACACGCACACATCTGTAAGCCTAGACACTCACAAAAGCATACACAAACACACGCCTGTAAGCTTATACACTAACACACACATATCTTTAAGCATAAACACACACACGCACACACACTTTGTAAGTACACACAAACACACACAAGTAAGCATACACACACAAATACACACACCTGCAAGCATATACACACACACACACACACCTGTAAGCATGGGCATACATATATACACAAGCACACAAGTACGCCCACAGACACACACACACATACACACACATACATATACATACAGCACTCCCTTAGGGCAAGTGCCAAAAACACTGAAATGAGATAGAGAAGTTGGCTCTGATTGAATTTAACCTTCTCTCATGCTGCTTTTTCTCTCAAAGTTTTCTCCCGATCATTGCTTCCTTCTGCGGTCCCTAGGGAACGGGCATCTGACAGTGTGTTGTGTTTGAAGAGCCTGAGCTAGCGTCAGCTCTATTGTTTATTATGCTAAGTCAGTCTTCGCCAGCATCCCGTTCAGTGGCCAGTCTGAGAAAATGCAAATGGACGCAGAAAAAAAACAGTCACATTCATGTGGACTATGAAACAGGGTTTTTATGTAAAAATCCCCCTGAAAAAACTGAAGACATTAAATATGTTCTGCAAGTGAGCAGTTAAACAAAGCTTCCTGTGAAAGGCAGCAGGAGAAAAAGGAGGCTTGTTCATAAAGGAAACCCACTGCCATGCCGTCAGGGGCTGCCAGCGTGTTCGCTGGCTTCTCAGGGTTCAGACGCCAAGTGTGAAACCGCGGCCGCCCCCGCACTCCACACACCTGCTGCTGAAAAAAAGTAAACCGCAAAAACAAGATCATTTTTTAAGGTGTGCTTGTCATTAACCCGTGGGCCGGGTCGTAGTATTCCTCTAACTGTATTCATACCCCACTGTCTCTAAACACTCATGTTTAATTCAAGTGCTATCATCACTGTGGCAGTGTGAGCTCACCTTGCCTCACATGTACACACAGAGTATAAATCCCCACTCTGTATCATCTGTCTGTCTTCCTATCGCTCTCTCACACTCACACACACAACAGGGTACACCTCTCACAGGTTTAGCTGCTTCCGGCCCATACCGAGGGACTTTTGGGCCTTTCTCTCTCCTTTTTCCCATCTCCTGGAGACGGAAGCAGTCTGGCCGAGATCCCACGGCTCTCTGAGTGGCTGATGGAGAAATCCATCTCTGTGACTCACCATGTGAGTTCCGATAATCCCACCAAACTAATCAAGCCATTTCAGACAGACTGGTTATGAAGCATGGAGGCTCTCTAACAGGTCAAGCATCAAACCCCATTTGCTGGGCTAGATCATTTGTACAGCAAACTAGTACAACATCAAATGGCATGCCAAATTTTAGATCTTACTGATTTAGCAACGTGTGAAATTTTTTTTTTTAAAAAGTTCATATGAAATATAAATTATTTTCTTTCTAGTTTTTTCCTTTGAACCTTTAAGTAGAACAGCTATTTTAAATCACGCATAAATTTTTACATTTATATGGGAATATTTTTGATATAGGTAAGTTATACATCAAAAACACAAACTGGATAAGGCTATGAAATATATATTCTTCAGCAGTGCAGTGAACAGTGCAGTTGCATCCCAGCTAATGGGCCCAGGTTTGGGTGTAACCGTGCAGGGTGAGTGTGGTCCCCACAGGTGTGTGTGTATGTGTGTGTGTGTGTGTGAGAGAGAGAGAGAGGGAGGGAGAGTGAGAGAGCTGTCTCACCCTGTGCCCAATACTAGGTGAGTTTGTCTGTGGGTCCCTTCTTAGATAGATAGATAGATAGATAGATAGATAGATAGATAGATAGATAGATAGATAGATAGATAGATAGATAGATAGATAGATAGATAGATAGATGGGGTTTTTTAGAAATAGACTTTATTGTGCAGTCTTTTTTTAGAGTCAGTGGATGAGCATTTCCTATATCTGATCCCAAACTTATTTGCCATTTCACAGTTCTTTTCACATCAGAAATATAATATAGAAATAATTAATGGATAGATAGATAACTCTATTATCCCCAGTAGGGAAATTTGTTATGCGTCAATGAGCTGTGAGATAGGTCGGCTCACAAAAAACGGAGCATTTTAACTTCCTCTTTAATTCATTTATTTTCAGCATGGGAAATATAAAAACAGACGTCACAGCATTCAGGTCATCATCAGTATATATTCAATTGTTTCTTATTTCTGTGTAGGAGGGTGCTGGTTACAAGTGTGTCTAATTAGGCATTAAATCCTAATTAATGGAGTTTAATTGCTCCTCAAGTCTGAACAATCAAAATGCACAATTGCATTCATCCTCATTAACAATTTTCCAGGTATTTATAAATAAAATTGTCTAAATAATCAGTTGATTAGCACCACACAGGTGTAATTTTCATGCAAAAATTATTCATCGAACAATGTATAGTGTGGATTGATGGAGCTACTTCCATATCCAAGAAAGACTCATTTCCCCAGGAGTCATGACTTCCATTTTTTATTGGTTATTTCCTGGGACACCTCCTCCAGGAAGTGATGTCACAAAGACATTTTTCCTGTGGGACTGGCCATTGAGGGAGCCATTTGATTGTAAATTCAGTCAGATTTTATTTTAAGTTGGGTATCAAATTTGAATGGCATTGTAATTCTGTCGGTCTTAGTTGCACTTTTGTCACCCCTGTAAAGAGTGGAGCGGAGCAGGGTTGTGGTTTGTGCTGGTGGACCCCGGTAGATATCTGACCCTGGTCATGTGAGCAGTGCTGTCAGCCAGATCTCATGAGGGGAATGGAGAATCCTAAGACTCCTCATCCCTACACTCTCATGTGCTCAGCTGTACTGGTCCCTCGCATTCTTACATGAGCTCCTCTTAGAACAGGAGTGAATGTATTTTACTCTTTACCCCATCCTCACCCTCAGTACAACAGATACAGTGGTCCTCGCTGAGCCTTCAACAAAACATGTTCACCCACCTGGTACGCTGGAGAATTTTAAATGATGCATAAAAACAGAAAATCACGGGAGGGATCCGTAAAACCTGGAGGGAAAAACAGCTAATGGTAGGCATGGAGAATGAAGTGCTCGTAATGAGTGAACACCTCAAGCCATTCCAGGTGTGGCTAGAACCAGGTTTACCAAGTGGAAGAAACTAACAGGCACTTACACAAACCTGCCTCTAGTAACACCTGGATTAACGGCTCAAAATGCCGCACATCAGCACTTCCTGTATTCTTGCACATGGGCAGTGCGTTCCCCATCACTGTGGCTGTCCGTACGAGAATAAAAAGCCTTATGGCTGGAACCTGGCACATGCTGTTGATCTGGGCAGCGTTTATGTCTCTTTGATTTTAGGGGTGACAGGAAGTGGTTGTCCGATATCCACGCAGGGCACACATGTCCGTGAGAGGCGGCGGAGGCAGGAGGGCTTTCCATAATTTATTCCCCCGTCTGTCTCGCTCAGGGTAAACACATGCGGGGGGCTGTCTGACTGTGGGTTCCCCCGGCAGTGTGGGGAATCGCTGGCTGCTCAGTGCGCGGAATCTGTTGCCTGGCTACAGCTAGTGATGGTGTTGTGTGCGCCGCAGGAAGGGAGAGCGTGGGGGAACCAAGCCGCCCCCCTCAAAGACACCCCTGGCACCGGGCTGAGAGATGAGCCGCCCTGGCAGCTCTCTGCTCTCAAATAGGCTTCAGTCCCATTAACATCCTCTGTTTATTATATAGTGCTGCCAAAATGAATTTTCCTGATTTTCTGAAATTTTGCACATTTTTGACAGTGAATTTTTATCAGATCTTTAATGAAAACCTAATATTGGACAAAAGAGAACCTGGCTGAACAAATAACAAGACATTTTTATTAATTCCATTAACTTATTAAAGTAATGCAAATCCCAGTACTCCAATGTGAAAAAGTTATTGCCTCCTTAGACTCAATCAATGGTTATACCACCTTTGGCGGTAATTACTGTAACCAAACACTTTCTGTATAAGTTCATTAGTCTTTCACTGCTCTGTGGAGGAATTCTGGCCAACCTCATTCGGAATTATTCTCAACTCCCAAGTGACATTTGTGGATAGTTTACAAACATTAACAGCTTGTTTGAGGTCCTGTCACAGACTTTCGTTCTGTCTTTCCAAAACTTTAGATTTCTTGATCCTTTAGCTTTGTTTGTGTGCATCATAGTTTGCATCATTGGCTGCTGCATGACCCAGCCATGCTTTCGCTTCAGGTCACATTCTCCTATAGAATTCTTTGACACAGAGCTGAATTCATGGATCCTGTGGACACCACAACCACACCAGACCGTTGGTATAAGTACCTTACTGTGGGATGTAATATACAGCAATGAATGTAGTAGCATTTTTGCATTTGTGGTAGTATCTTTGTAAGCATATCTTATATATTACATATTTATTCACATATCTCTCAATTTGGAAAGTGAGATTGGTGTATGATTATATTAGTGGATTCTGGGTAGCACAGAGGCACATGGAAGTGTGCCCACTCAGGCGGATCTTGGGCTCAGAAAGTTTGGGAACCACTGGCTGTGGCAAGTCCCCAAGGATCGAACTGGAGAGCTAAGCTGTAAAAAGCAGCCAAAGGACTGCATTACACAATTAATCAATAAGTTAATAAGAGCTCGTTTTCTCAGGCCAAAAAGGCCCCCCTCCAACCCCAATCCCACTTCAGCCCTTTATATGGAATGAACACAACACACAGCATCACGGAGCTCAAAAGAAACAAGCCAGCAGGAAATTCAATTAGATCACATCCTGATGGATTTACATGGCACTTACATTTTCATTGTGTTGTTTTCCTCTTGGAGGAGAACAAACGGGGGGAACCGCTATAATGTGCTGTAAAAGCACGCTGGGGAGAGAATAGAAATTTAAAGACATCATATGTTTTTGGCTCATATGGATTTACAGCCGATAGCAGATCCGTAAACGCGGTAATGCTGGAAACCTGGCATCAGAGATTACTGGTGTTTGGACAGGCAGTGTGAGTGCCAAAGAGTTTTTCCCCAGAGCTAAAGAGAGACAACTGTGACATGGCAGAGCAAAGTGATTTCCCTTTGTGTTTGTTTGTGTGTGTGTGTGTGTGTGTGCACGCGTGCTCTTGCGAGTGTCTGCACGTATGTATTTTGCGGTGTGTGTATGTGTTTGTGTGTGCATGAGTACTTTAGCATAGCATTTTTGTTTAATTTTCATAGGTCGTGAGAGCTCAGGGGATTTACAGAATCAGGCGTATCTCTGTGTGATGACCACAGCTGGCCCTGCCATCTGGGGACATGTCACATGCTACCCCCCCTCCCCCACGCCCTCCTCAGTGTCACGGCAGAGGCAAGGGCAGTGAACGTCACAAACAGCGTTCCACACAAACGATCCGAGATGCATCCATCCCAGCAGGTGCCACGCGACCACCCCCCAATGCACAGCCTGGGGTGGCCTGTCCTTGTCCCCCTGTCCCGTCCCGTCCCCTCCATTTTCCGACAGAGCAGTCACTCGTGAGCGAGAGGGCCTCTGCTCTGACAGCCATCGGCTCTGTTTAAAAAAAGCTTCAGTCCTCCTGAAAGTTCACATCCAATTTCTCTCTTATTTGAAAGTGAGATGAAATCTGCTGGGTTTTCAAATCTACAGAAGGTGCTGTGCAAACACCTTGAAATATCAATTTCTGAAGTTCCCACAGATTAAAAAAGAAAAGTTACTCAGATCTAATGCCACAGACTCTGTGGTTGAAGCTCTTTGTTTTCCCTCGTTCCCAGTATGGATTGTTTTAACTCTTCATTCCTCTGACATTCTGTGACCTCTGCTTCAATGGTATGGTCTCATAGAACATAGACTTAGTGTCCTTCAGCTGAAGTTTACTTTTCCATGTGCAAACGTCTGCCCTCTACGCCTGAACAATTGTAACCTGCAGTTTGACTATAGGTCTTTATCTCTCAGTCATATGGTCATAAATCTAACGTGCCTTCCACATCAAAGTGTTATGGTTTGACAAGGGAAAACATAGAGTTGCACAAGCCTAAAATTGACTAGCGTCAAGAGTAAGGGCAGTCCCGTTCGTTCATATAATTGACTGTCACTCCATGACTCTCTTACTTGTGTGTTTTCCCAGCCTGATTCTATTTCAAACTCACCATTTGAAAACTGATATAACAGTATGATTGTCCAAACTGTACTCCCCGCATATTATGAAAATAATGGTTTAGGGGACCTACAGGAACCGAAAGGAGCAAACACAGTTCACAATGGGGCTCAGATGTGACTGTAGACACAAGTGTGCAAACTCAGAATAACTGAAACACATTAAGATATGCATGAAAACTAAGAGTAAATCAGATGGGGTGGAACATGAATGTGAACTCACAGTAACGTAGATGCTATGAAACACTTACATATATAAACTCAGAGTAAATGGTGCGTGCGTTTGTAACTGAAAACCAAAACACAGATCCAGGAGAGCCTAAGCCATTATGATGGAAGAGTATGAGGTAAGAACAGAAGGAGGGGCGGGGGAGATCCAAAGCAGAGAGAGCGGGGGCCGTCTGGGTGGGTGACCCTCCCTCCCCCCCTCCCTCTGCACTGCTGCAGATTAATGGTACAGGCCAGGAGGTAGCCCAGACCAGCCGAGCTCTGATTTATCTACCACTTAGTACTGATGAAGCCTCAAACAGATGTTGCTGCTGCAGTTTTTTTTTAGGAAGGTGTGTCAGCTGGGATCATTGTGTACGTCCCAATATGCCTGTATGTTGCAGTGCGTGCGTGTGTTTGTGTGCGTACGTGTGTGCGTACGTTTGCTTATCTGCGTCTATATGAGAGTATGTTGGTGTGTTTGTGCGTATGTCTCTTAATGCACAAATTTCTGAGTAACCGTGTGTGTGAGATGAATGTAGAGCGAAACATTGCTGTATTGTTTTCTCATGTCTTTTTGCCATGCAGTCAAAAAGCTGTTCATGCTCTCTGAACACAACCGATGTTATTCGCACCGGCTCAACGTGCGTTTAAACGGCGCCCATTATTCATAAGCTGTCAATTTGAGTAATTTATTGAGGTAATTCAGGCTGCCTGCGAATAGACGCATTCTGAGATTGTAAATACACTGAAGTTAATTGAGGGCATCAGCTCTTTGCATGGGGTGGGGGTTGGGGGTGGGGGTGGGGCTGGGGTGGTGTAGGGAAGGGAGGGGGGTTGGACATATGTATGTAATACACACTGAGCACTATGAGTGCTGGGTAATTACCAGCACAGAGCTCCCCCTTCCAATTAAAACCACTAAAACCACTCCAAGGGCTACTTATTGTATAAAGAGGTTTGTTTTACTCAAACTTGGGCTCCCCATACTCTCAAGTGGATTTTTTCATTTTTTTCCAGCCGCCTTGTAAAGTGGTTTCCTTGGTCTTTTAGTAGTGTGGGATGCTCTCGCTATGATTTGTGTGTGTGTGTGTGTGTGTGTGTCAGACAGTCTGTCTAACGCTCTCGAACCCCTGCCAAAAAGACGGGGCTTTCTGCCTGCATAGCAGTTACTGTGTCCATCCTTCTAACAGTACCTCCACCCCCCCAGTCCCACCCCCATCCCCATCCCCATGTGGGCAATATGTGAGGTTAATGAAGAAGCTGGTCTATGGTATAAAGGTTTTGGTAATGGAGCTGTTTTAACAGCATGTCCAAAGCTATGCATATGTGGTTGTTTTTGGGACAGATTTTGTCATTTTCATTTTTTTGTTGTTTTACTTCTGTTGTCCTTTTTCTCTCTCTTTACTCATCGTCATTTTGACATCTTGTTTTCTCTCTTTTCCTCCCCCCCCTTCCCCCACCGTAGAACCCTGACATCGTGCTGGTCCACTACCTGAACGTACCAGCCATAGAGGATTGTGGGAAGCCATGCGGTCCCATCCTCTGCTCCATCAACACCGACAAGAAGGAGTGGGCCAAATGGACCAAGGAGGAGCTGATCGGCCAGCTGAAGCCCATGTGTGAGTGTTTCATTGATTCTGCTCTGGGCCTGGGTTTCTTTGGGTCTGGTTCTGGTCTCGCTAAAGTCAGAAACATGCCTGGGTTGTAAAAGTTTAACCTCCCCCCCAGGACTGGTGACACAGTCAGGATTCAGACTTCAAGGTTAGAAATCAGCTGGAGACTGAATTCATCCCAATGTTGGTACAAGGAAACAATCAGAATTACTAAAGTGAAGCCAGAAATCTATATAAATGTTGGCTTGATGCACGCCCCATGTGTAAACAGCTCTCTGAACAGGATGTTGAGGAAAGTATGTCTGAGCAGGCATTTTCTTCGGCTTCACTTGTTCAAAGGACTGTGCTCTTTGTTTTGTTTTTTATCTTCTTCAGGTAGGAAAAATCAAATAAGTGCTTGAAATGAATTTTCTAGAAAGTTTTCTGGAAAATCACATGTGACAATTATATCCAAAAATCCACAGAAAGGAAGCAGATAAGCAGGATGTAAACATAGCAGACACAAACCAGGTTGGCTTAGCCAATCAAGCTCTTTCCCTGAGTTTAGATTAGCATACAGAGCAACAGTCGGCGCCCGTGAACCACTCCCATTTTGCTCTGGACCAATTGGCATCCATCGGTGCAGCTGTTAAGCTGCAGAAGGGCCAAACCTCAAAATCGCCTAACTAATTATTCGTGTTTGAATCGGCGAGATCTCGTGAGTCTGTTATGATGCTACCGGAGGGCGGCTCAGGCTCTGCTCCGGCGCCGTCGGTTCACCGACCCGTCCACAACAGCTGCTGCTTTAGCCTCAGTGGTGAACATTAGCGCTAAACCACTCGCGCTAGAGAACGCCGACGGGCAGACACGTCCACTTCCCAGCCTCTCCGCTCTGAGCGACGCGGCTCCTCTCTTCTCAGATAACACCGTCGCTCCACCGCACCACGTCCCCACCCGCACCGTGTGGATTTTAGATCCGACTAGATCAGACACCTTATCTTATTTGCACCTTATTTGCATCTCATTGCAGTTGCCTCCCTGCCACTCATGTTCTAAAGCAAGAAACTGACTGGCAGCATGTTTTCCACTTCCCACTAAGGCCAGACGTTTGGCCAAGTATGAGCGTCTATAGTACTACATCCAAGCCTGCCCGGGCATGTGAAAAAGGCACCTTTCACGGTTGAGGGAGCAGAAAGGCTTTTTAAAAAGATAAGGGGTTTTGAATTACACATTCTAATCATTGCATTTTTTTACACTTCAATTAATCTGAACACACTTCCCATATCCTCATGCCTGGCCAAGGTTGGGACCAGTGGGGGTCAGGGGTTACAGGCAGCGGCTTTAGACGCTGTTTGGTGATGAGGAAGCAGGGCCTGCCTGCTCGCGCTCTGTACTGTGATTTTCTAAAGTGCTTTTGTGGCAGTCACCTGCGGGGCTCCGTTCCAAGTCCCGCCGAGCTTCCGGAGGAGCACAGCAGACCCGCGCATTCATAACACCTGAAGCCTCCTTTAAATCAAGACCATTTGCATTAATGCATCAAGTCATTAACTTTGCAAGCTGTTAGGACAATGGGGAGGAGGGTGCGCTGCTGCTTGCTAGCTCCTCTACACTACAGCGCCAGAGAAAGCGGCGTCCAGCTCAACCCCACCAGCACACAACTTTGTGCGTTTTTTTTTGTTGTTGTTGTATCCTGAAGCCGTAAGCACCTTGGTGCTTTCTCACAGGGCAACACTGCCCCTTAGTGGCCAAAGATTGCAAGTGCAAGGGCTGCGCGCCGCCTTACTTCGCCGTCAGGGATGGGCGGGCAGGCAAGCGGTATGTTATATCATCCATGCATTATTCATGTGCTAATTATACTGTACATCACCACTACAAACTGTACATGTTCCCCTAGAGTGACCCATATCTGACACACTCGCACACACACACACACCACTTGCGTCAGCACAAACGAGGAAACTGCGTCCGTGTTACGCAGGAGGAACACGATCTACCGTACTTCATGCACACACGCACACACACACACACAGAGGCGAGATGTTCTCCCGTTCAGCGATCAATTCCTCGCGTCTCCGCGGAGAAGCTTGGCTCTGATGTGAGGAGGATCCTCCCACTCTGTCTTTGTGGATACCTGTCTCTCACAGCAGCGATGTTCTTTCATGCCTCGCAGGTTCCACGACTGACTAAAACATCAGTGCTTTTTATCTCCAGTCCTCCGAGAGGAATATCTACATCTCACATGTCGATATTTATTTAAACTAAAAAAGTTATCGTACATAAATGTTAAATTAATATATCTTAATGAATGATGCGTTTGTTTAAAAAAAAAAAACAAGCAAATTAATCGAAAAGTGGTAAATGGTTTTATTATTCTGTTGAGGAGACAGTTAAACACAAAATTGTTGAGATATTTATCAAGATGCTAATGGCCTCTCTGAAGGCAAATGATTCCTATAATTAAGCTCCCTCCTCTCTCTTCCCTCCCCTCCCCTCCCCTCCTCTCCTCTCCCTGCACCTCTCCTCTCCTCTTCTTCTCTCCCATTTCCCCCCCCCCACGCACTCACAAAATCAGTTTGCCTATCTTGACCTCCTATTGACCCGAGCCTCTTGAGAATCTTAGATTAGCGGCGGACTGTTCGGTTTCAATGGAGTTATAGTGGGCTTTAAAGGAGCCATTCACCCGGCTTCCTCCCTCTGAGCCAATACTCTCTCCTACTGCAGTAAACTTGAGTGTGTACCATTATATCATTGTATTGGTATCATTGTACCATACCCACTCCTCCCAGAAGCTATATGACTAACTGAGGGTGTGGATAGCGTGAAGCAGGGGGTGGATTTATTGGAGAACTCGATGATTCAAAGGAATCCACTGTGTTCTGTCGTTGTGGAATAAGCCAGGAGTGGGAGTGTCAAACACTCAGATGACCTAAGGGCATGCACAATGAGACAGCGCTGTCTGTGGAGCCGACAGTTCAACTGGCTTTTTGAGTAATTCTCTTTCGAGAATATCCACTGCAGATCATTATGTTGCAATGTGATTATAGGCAGCATACAAAATTGATTGATTGATTGATTGATTGATTGATTGATATGCATGTTGGTCTGAAATCAGATTATGGTAAAAGGTGCATGATTGTAATGCACAGCCGCATACCATGTTTTGCCGGTGACCGCGCTGTGTTTGATTGTGATTGCACTCTGTTGTTAGCGTCATTAACGCTCTGCTTCAGTGCTGCAGGTACATGTGTTACCCACCTGTGTGGCTCTGACAGAGACCATGGGTCTGTTCGCAGTACTGACTATGATGACGTACTTTCAAAAGTACATTCAACTCGGATGCGCTGATGTAGCAGAAACTTCCATCTTAGCTGTTTGGGTTTCTCAATAAACGAGGTGAAGAGACTCCTGGTTTTAAACAGTGGCACTAAAGCCCTGGGAGCCCATATTAAACTGCCTTTGATTTTGTTTTATATTTTATATTTCCACATCTCAAGAGCTCTCAAATATACTTTCATAGTTATATATTTATATTTTTTTTTTTGAGGGAAAGTTATGAGCTGTGGCGGTAGTGAAACTACAGCAAGCATCAGCACAACGCGTTACAGAGGTTATCAGAAACGGCGAAGGCGTTTGGCAGCGGCAGTCGGACACACGCGACCGAGGGAGAGCACTCTGTGTTAATCTGTGGCAGGGCTCTGTTCCTCTCCACTGCTTTCCCATCACAGCAGCTGCGGCCCTCAGGAATGTCACCTTCAAACAACCAATCGCGCACCCGGCTGCAGTATCACCAGCTGCTCAGCAGGTGTCTCTGTAGCGCACTCGTAGGCCCCCACCCCTCTGACTGTGGTATTGACAGATGGCTCAGCTAATGGCACATGGGACTCATGGCCAAGCTGTTTCTGTTGTGTGGAGGCCACTGGCACCACCAGCACCAAGCTGTCAGGCTCTTACTGGTAATGCAAGGCATCTGTAAAAAATAACATTTTATTTTACCAGATCCTTTCATGTCTATTAGGCTTTTGCTTCATTCCTTAAATGTAACTACTTCAGATACCCAGGGTGAATGACATATTTCCCATTTCTATCACTTTTAAAATGGGTTTTAATGGTAAAATGGGTATACAAATGAATTGCATAATTTTGCAAATGGAACACAGGTACATGTAAGCCATTTTGAGGTATTTATTTGCTTGAAAACCATGTGGCAGGCTAAGACAAATGCTCAAGGATCAACATCAGAATTACTTTTTTTGAAATACAGCTTGGCTGTTGAATGTTCAAAAAAACAACTCGGAAATGACTTTGAAGAAGTGTAATGACCTGCTGATTACATATTCTAGGCTTATGTCACTGCATAATGGTGAGACAGTATAGTGTCCAAAATGTGCACCATGATTCATAGTTTAAGCTGGAGAAAATTCCCAGGCAATCCCGCTTTAGCACCAAACTAAAATTAAACTAAAACTGTAAAATGTATAAAACTGAAAAAAAATGTGCAAATTGGGTCTTATTGAGTAGTCTTATTTTTTACTTATTTTGCATCAAGTTCATCTTGAGAAGAGTTTATTTCTGACAAACTTTCCACAAACTAAGCATGCCTTTTCTGCCTGTGGCCACGCTTCAGAATGGCTTGTCTAAAGTGATGACTCTGGGCAGCAGAGGGAAAAGCAAATCCATTTACTACAGCCAAGTCCAAAAGGATTTTTAGAGTGAATTTGAGCACAAGGTAGGAACACACAGTCCCTGCTCTTTTTGTTTATCCCTCCTCAGGGTCATCTTCTCTCCCCTGGTTTTCCGTTTTTTTTTTGTTGAAAGTTGCTGTTGGAAGACTTAATATTATTCTGCAGAACTAACAGGTGCCAGTGCCTTCCACTTGTAGAGAGCCAACCGCATACCTCATTTTTCAACCATGGCCTTTTAAATTGCTCTCACAAGATGTGTATGACGTCTGGAGAAATTCCAAAGACAGTACCTTGAAATGGCAGCTTGTGAAATAAAACATTAAATCACAACTTAACTTGGACAACAGTATTGTTTTGTTTTTCTTGTAACATAGTTTAATTTGAACTTCAGTTTAAAAAATCCCAGTTTCCCCTGCTTGTATTTTTAGTGAAGTCCCGATATCAAACCCTAATGCCTACTGAACCAGGATGTGTCCGCAGAATGTCCTTTGAAATCCAGAGCACTTGAAAGGTTGTGCAGTCAGCTGTCAGTGTGTGGAAGAGTGGGGCTGTGTCTTTTTCAGGTTGCATTTTCCAGGTTTGGGAGGGGGAGAAGAGGCAGGTGGAGCTGAAGGCGGAGTCATAGGTGGAGTCAGTAAGGGGAATGGAGGTGGGTGGTAGGGGGGAGGGGGGAGGAAGTGCAGAGGAGTGAGTGAGCCCGGGGGCGTGGCGTGGCGCGGGCTGTTCGGGCGGCGGCTGACGTCTGTGTCTCCCTCTCTCTCGGCAGTTCATGGCATCAAGTGGACTTGCAGCAATGGGAGCAGCAGCTCCGGCTTCTCTGTGGAGCAGCTGGTGCAGCAGATTCTGGACAGCCACCAGACCAAGCCGCCGCCCCGGACCCACAACTGTCTCTGCACGGGCACCCTGGGTAAGGGACGGCAGAACAGGGGCTTTAGGGGCAGAACAGGGCGGAACAGGGGTGTTCTCAGGGGCATGAAAGAGCAGTAAAGGGCAGAACGGCTGTATTAGGGGCAGGAGAGAGCAGGAGAGGGGCATTAGGAGCAGTAGAGTGAAGAACAGGGGTATTAGCGGCAAGAGAGAGCAGGAGAGGGCAGAACAGGGGCATTTAAGGGCAACAGAAAGAAGAATGGGGTAAGACAGGGCTGGGCTCATAAAACCACTGTCCAAAGCTAGGAAGGGCTCAGGATTTGATATTCAAGATTTCTTGCTTACAGCATCCAACCTGAAAGGCTTGATCCCCCAAACACACAAACAAGCTTCCTGAGTGCTGCTACAATGTGTGTGACCCAAAAAACTGCCCAACACAATACAAAGAGTGCAGGAGAGCCAGGGGTCCATTTTTCACACAGGATAAGAAGCACTGTTTATCGTTTATTGGACATGTCTGAAACAGAGCAGGCTCGCTGATGAGTAGGTGTGTTGGGTAATTGCCTTATTCTAACTGCAATCTTTTCATAAATTTGGAGCGCCCTTCTGCGGGGTGATTGATATCTTATGTCCGGCTACAGTTGATATAATATTTAAGTAGATGGAGATAGTTACGTGTTTCACCTTTACTGTGGCAAGGACCAATGACAGCAAAAGTATGTCTTGGTGGTGTTTTTATTTATCATAATTTTGGGAACCATGTGTACCAGAAGTAGACTATAGCTCTTAAACAGAGGAGAGACATTTTACAGCACCTTAACACTGATCAGTGGTCTCAACTTGTCTTATTTATTGTGCGTAATTAACAAGTATACCATTAGTCTAAAGCAATCTCAAACATCTCTCTTAATTGTATAATCCCCAACACTCCTCTTAATGTGGCAGCATTCTCTTTCTTCACCGTCTCAGAGACTATAAACAAAAGAGACCATCACATTAAGAATCGCTTTTGAAAGTAATGTAGCAAACCTCTAACCAGTTTGTTAGCCAGCAAACACTGGTACATTTCATATTGTCAGAGGAAGAAAACATCCAGCAAGGCAACAGGTCATCTGAAACAGTGAGGCTGGTGTTGGCAACAGCTATGAGTATCTGCCCGTGTGCTCGAAGCATACTGTGGTAAATGTACACATTGACTCCGTACTGAGTAATATTCATTGAGAAAAACATTGCGCCTGGGCCATCAGACATTCCAATAGAACCTGTTTCACAGTACAGATCACGCAGCAATGGAGCAATTTGCATTTGGGCTGTCTGTTGGCATGGCCATATATTATGAGCCTGCCCAGTGAATATTATCTAGAACATAATGGTGCCTACAAAGATGGGTAAAAAAAGATAACATTGTTTATTTTATTGCAGCTTCTGGCATGATATTGTTACAAAGTATGTACCAAAGTGACTAGAGGTCCCAGAAATCTGCATTCGGCATCCCGATCCTGCCCTCAGTATCCCGACAGCCATTTATGGCAATCGCTGTTTTCTTTTGGCCTGCAATACGACATGTTTACCCACTCCAAACTTGGCTTTTGCTATCAACTGCCAGAATTGCAGAAACATGCATGATTGCATCCACATTGGCACTTCTGCAAAACAGTCAGCCATGGTACAGCTAAAAATACTGAAACATATGGCCATGTATTTATAAAACACTGTCATCCAAGCCCATCTGGACACAAGCGCTTTAAATTAGCCCTGAGATTATGCATGATGCACCGGGTACTTCTTTTAACAATGCGTCATTGTCTTGTATTTGGCCTTAAATAATATTCAATCAAGCAAATAAAGAAATAGCAAGAACATACATTGGAGAGGTTAACAGACAGTATTACAGTTTGAAAGACCTGACTCCATCAACCAGATGCTTTGTTTCTACTGATTAGAATCTAGACTAGAATTTGAATAACTTAAGATCTCAGTAGGAAATGTTGGTATATAGTTTGTAATCCTGTGTGTATCTGTCTGTCTGTCTGTCTGCTGTGCCACAGGTGCAGGAAGCAGCGTGCACCATAAGTGTAACAGTGCCAAGCACCGCATCATCTCCCCCAAGGTGGACCCCCGCTCCGCAGCCTACAGCAGCGCCCACTCCGAGGTCCAGAACAACGACGTGTCCGAGGGCAAGACCGAACACAGCCACGGCGGCGGCGGGAAGAGCGGTGGGGCTGGGGGCGGGGGAGGCGGAGCCCGCGAGAAACGCAATGGCAAGGTCCACAAGCCGGCTCTGCTGCACCAGAACAGCACGGAGGTGTCATCCACCAACCAAGTGGAGGTGCCGGACACCACCCAGAACTCGCCTGTCTCCATCAGCAGCGGCCTCAACAGCGACCCGGACGCGGCCGACAGCCCCGTGGTGACAGGCATGGGCCACGTGGCGTCAGTCATGGGCAGCCTGTCCCAGAGCGCCGCCGTCTTCATGTCAGAGGTCACTGGTGACCCCGTCTACGGCATGTCCCCCACGGGAGGGGCTAACTCTCACCTGATGGGTGCCGACGCCGCCTCCCAGGGGCTGGTCCTGGGCGTGGCTGCTGACAGCCACAAGTTCGCCTTCCCCAGCAGTGGAGAAGGGGGTGGAGCCGGGGCAGGGGAGGGGCTAGCCATGCTGTCAGCTGCCGGGGTGGGCGTGTCAGAGGAGCTGGTCCTCTCCAGCAGCCTGGACTCCAGTGCTATTAAGCTGCCTGAGGCCACCATGAACTTTGACCCCGACTGCTTCCTCAACAACCCAAAGCAGGGCCAGACGTACGGGGGCAGTGGGCTGAAGGTGGAAAGTGGCTCCTCCTCCAGCTCCTCATCCTCCTCAGGCGCCAATGGCGGAGGCGGCAACAACAACGGTGGCCTTCGGCAATCCCCTACCTTGCCAGAGTCTGGCTACGTCTTCAACTCTGCCCTGGTCAAGAACATCAAGACCGAAGACACCTCCTTCGAGCAGCAGCTGGCCAAGGAGAGCGGCTACCAGGTGGGGGCAGTGGTGAGCAGCGGAGTCTCAGGCTCCAATGGCACTGGCTCTGCCCAGAACTCCCTCACCCTGACACCTGCCAGCTCCTTAGTGCCCTCCGGTGGCGGCCTAAGTCCCAGCACCACTTTAGAGCAGATGGACTTCAGCGCCATTGATGCCAAGCAGGACTATGCCACCCCTGGCGTGGCCTCCACAGGGTACAGCCAGTCCATCTCCAGCCCCCACATGAGCCATCAGAGCCGCTCGCCCAGCTTCTACCTCCAGGAGGCACCAAAGGGCAGCCAATCCCAGCAGGGCCGGCAGGGCAGCGGCCAGAAGACGCACCTACTGGAGCACAACTCCCACGACTCAACTGCCTTCCTGGGCATGCAGGTGGTGAAGACCGACTCACCTAGCAGCAATGGACACCTCCACCACCACCACCACCCCCACCAGAGCCAGCCCGGGAACCCCAGCTGCAATGGGGGGTCGCCGGCCGAGGTGCCGGGCCAAACGGGGTCCCTCCAGCTGCTGCAGTACCAGGGGGGCTTCCCAGGGCTCAGCACGGAGCATGAGGAAGTGGTGGGCCTGGAGCAGCCGGGAGGTGCTGGAGCCGGGCAGGCAGGGGGCTCAGAGAATGAGGGAGAGGGACTACTCAAAGCTGGGGATCACCTCCAGGCCTGTGGGGGCAGCAGCAATGAGGGGAGTGGGGAGCACTATCTGCAACAGACAACCGATGCGGGAGGGGGAGCAGGAGGAGGAGCAGGGGGAAGGAGCGGGGCAGGGGAAGGTGGAGCCCTGCACAACGGGACCGCCTCCAATGGGACGAGCAGCGGCTCCCAGCAGCAGCAACAACAGCTGCAGCCCCTCTTGCAGGGGGCAGGGCTCGTGCAGGGGCTGTACAACGCCGTCGGAACACATCAGGGCCTGGGCGGGGCCACGGGAGGGGCCGGGGGCGGAGCCGGGGGCATGGAGATCAGTCTGGACCACTTCGATATCTCCTTCGGGAACCAGTTCTCCGACCTCATCAACGACTTCATCTCGGTGGACGGAGGCGGAGCCGCAGTGGGGCCGGGCGGGGCCCTCTATACGCACCAGCTGGTGGCCACGTCCGGAGGGGAGGGGCAAGCCTCGTCCACGGGGGGCCCCCAGCAGGGCCAAGAGGAGACGGGGGCCCAGGCGGACTCAGGGTACAGCCCCTCAGAGCTCTGCCTCCAGCCCTGCTGCAGCCCTCAGTCTCTGGGAGGGTCTGCTGGGGCCACGGGGGCTTCAGGGGAGGCGGGCTCTCTGGCCTACATGCATGTGGCAGAGGTGGTGTCCGCTGCTGTGGCGCAGGGCACACTGGGAATGATCCAGGCCACCGGAAGGCTCTTCATGGTCACAGACTACTCCCCCGAATGGTCCTACCCTGAGGTGAGGGTTTAAAGTCACTCACTGAAACACTGACAAACATCCAGTTCACTCTGAGCTAATGTAAAGTGAGGAACTTGTTCTGCTGGTTAACTGTGCAGGTGGTAGACTGGAATAGTAACAAAACAAAGCTCTGAAACCCTTAACTAAAATACAGTATTATTATTACTGTTATTATTGTTGTTGTTGTTGTTAATGTTTTTTTTTATAAGATTGCAATATGAAATCCTTACTATTCTTATACCTAAAAGCCAGTTCATGGTAGTTCTTCTGTTCATAATCGGACCACACTATTAAGCTTTATGATTTTCCAAAACTGAAATAAATGAAAATACATAAGCAAGCATTGTTAATCTTTATGACTTGCTGGACAGATGGTGAATAGTAGTGTTACTTGGAAACTGCTGAGTTTTAATGTCACAGAACAGCACAAACTTTTAACTGCAAAATGTGTAGTAAAATTATGTATGCATTATTTGGTTGCTGTTCACGCTCCAGCAAGCTCATCATTAAAAGTTTCAGTGCATTTCATTTTTTTAATAGACTGCCTCAAAACTCTGACCTTGTTAACTGCCCTTATGTCTGCTAGACCGCAGATATGCCTGAATGATTTGTACCTGAGGGAAAGACTGAAATCTTAATGTGCTGCAGTTTCATTTCATGACCACAAGATGGTGCCTCTGAGTCAGTACTGTGTCTTAAAGTCAGCCTTGAGAAAAATCTTGTGGGTGTTATTTGCACTGCACTTCACTAGAGGGCAGCAGAAGAAAACAGTATCTCATCTAGTCGATCACAAAAATACCCAAAGTTTCTTGTACTTTAGCTTATGTACTCTCACTTGTAGTTTTAGCTGTTCTGAAACAGACACACACCTGGTCTGGGATTTTAATACCACTAATTGTGTAAGGCTGTCACGAGATATCGTGTCTGTGGTTTATTTGGTTTGCGGGCGTGCGCCTCGCCGTTGTGCCTCAGGTGACGGACGGGCGGTATGTTTTGGCAGAGGGCGTTGCTCTGAGACAGCTGCACATGTGTTTTAGGGTGGGGTGAAGGTGCTGATCACAGGCCCATGGCAGGAGGCCAGCAGCAACTACAGCTGCCTGTTTGACCAGATCTCAGTGCCTGCCTCCCTGATCCAGCCTGGAGTGCTTCGGTGCTACTGCCCGGGTAAGCGTAACCCACTGCTCTCTACCTGCTGGGCCAAGATAACCCACTGCTCTCTACCTGCTGGGCCAAGATAACCCACTGTAACTTTGTGCTATTTATCCAGCATCTTAGTATCCAAAGCAGCTTGCAAATCTTTGACAATAGCGGGCATTTAATCAGTGACTCACTGTCTCACAGGTTATGGCATGCTGTCTCTTACTACAGACACAATGAGGGGTGCTTTTACTAACAGGATTGAGTTCTGTAATCTCTAATTCTCAAAAGCTGGAAATTAAGTTTATATATTTGTTCAGGAATTGCATTCTGAGTCCTACATACTTTTCACAATTCAGGAAGATGCACACCTCTGTCTCTATCTCACCTGCCAGACAGCGATCGCATATTCATTCTTTTGGCAACCATATACATGGCTAAAACCAGTGTATGATAGCCATTAGTTGAAAGGTTAGTTTGTTTCAGAACTAGTCTACTGAGGGTGCCCTTTCACGGGCTTAGCTTTTGAGTTTAAAGTGTCTTATATTGCGATGTATCATGGGAACTCGATTTAAGACGTACCTCCCTCCGTCTCTGCAGCCCATGACACGGGCCTGGTGACCCTGCAGGTGGCCGTCAGTAACCAGATCATCTCTAACTCGGTGGTGTTCGAGTACAAGGCCCGCGCCCTGCCCTCTCTCCCCTCCTCTCAGCACGACTGGCTTTCCCTGGATGGTGAGTCTCCTCATTACCCCCTCCCCAGTGCCCACAGGGAGCCTCCATACAAATGTGTGCTTAATAACAGAGTGGCTCGGGATTAATAATTCATTATCTAAGTGAATACTATGATTAATAATTGTGGATTGAGAGTCAGTGTGAGGTCACGAGTGGGGCTGAGCTTGGATGCCATAAAATTACTTTCTGCGTATTTTACACGATTAATGGGCGTTGTGAGATTAAATATTTGTGTCACTTCCATGCACTGCACTATTTACAGTGTGCATGCAGCCATTTTCAAAAGTCAAACATTTTAAGTCCACATTGGAAGATTTAGGCTCATATCTTAGCGGTAGTGCAGTGAAGCATGCGCTTTGTTTGTACTTACAACACACAGTGTGGTGTGTGACTCCAGAGGCTGCCATGAAAAAAAAACACTGTTGTTATGCACCTCTTTAAAACTGTTTCCATCCAGGTAGATTGCTTTATTGAAGCAGAAGGTACAGTTAAAAAGCCTTACCCACTGGAGCACAAACAAGGACTTTCTTCCTCTGAGAAGAAATAACGGATTACCTCTCCCATTGGTGCTGCTGTTTCCCATGAAGGTCAAAGTCAGAGCGTAGTAACCCTTAATTGAAAGGGCGGAGGTGCACTTCCTGGTTCTGATGTGATGAGAATGGAGGGCACTTCCTGCCATTGATTGGAGGATGGAGGTGAGGGCTTAGAATTCCTGCCAGGGTTCCGAGTCAATAATTTGAAAGCGAAAAAGCCTTTTTAAGTTGAAAGTTGCTCCAAGTCCCTCTACAGAATGCAATTTGATACTCATATATGGCACAGAATTCAGATTCGTAAAAGTAATTACTGTTCCTTTCACATCCTGAGTGCAGAAGCTGCTTCAAATGTCTGCGTGAGGCTAAAGGTCGGTCTGTTGTCTGTTTATTGTCCCTGTTAAGAGGGTCTGCCTAAATTTCCTAAAACACTGAGCCAGCTTCTGGACATTAAAAAGCCTGAAAAACATTAACAAACTGGCAAAGCAGCTCATGCGGCTGTGTGATCCTTTAGGTTGTGGAGTCAGGCTTCAACAAGATGTCCTGGGATTTAAGTTCTCAGCAGAGCGCTCTTATACCTATGACAACTATTTAGCCTGCTTTGATCCAGAGTGAAAATGAATGGCCACATGAATGGGGTATACTGTGCAATCTATGAGTGTACTGTAAACTGGTATGGACAATGGCATCTGACACTTTAAAATGGAGAGAGCCAGGCTCCCAATGTGTGAAGATTGTATGGAGGAGGGTTTGACCAAGGGGTGAGGAATAGGACTTCCCACATGGAGACCGGGTTAAGGACTCATAGCGCTGATGTACACAGCAAAGACACACATCAGAAGTGGCCGGGGGTTTGTTTTTTGTCGTGAGCCACTGGAGCAGAGGAGAGCTGGGGGAGCTCATTAAATAGAGTGCTTGTACGTGTACACGCTTAAGGATACATCTAAGACTCATTTCACTTTGTTTTTCATTTCCCTTTAATCTGGGGTGAGGAGCTCAGAAGATTCCCCTTGGGGGGAGGTCAGGAGATTGGCAGGGTTCGGAGAAGAGGAGAGAGGCTTAGGCCGGACAGGCGTGGAGCAGACCGCCAGGAAGCTGCTTGCGGACGTTTCCGTCCTCATTTGGGATGTTAAACAGATGTGTCCCCGCTCTGCAATTAAGACACATTATGGCACATTAGCGGAGGTCCTGGGAGTTGTGCTAACGGCTGGTGGATGAGGGCTGTAGCGTTGCTGGTCTCTCTCTCTCCGTATGCCTCAGCTAATGTGCAGGCAGTGTTGTGGTGCAAAATGGCTGCCATGAATCATTCAATCACTCCTTCAGTGTATTAGTGTGAAGTGCAGTGTGATCGTGAGATGGTATGCGGTACATAAGCACAACGCATTTACATGCAAACAAAGAAAATAGCTGCTATCAAGGCAAGGCTATGACATCAATTTCCAGAAAGTGGGCCATTCTTCGTTTTGATTGGGCTATTTGCAGTTAGAGGACTCACTTCATGGATTCTTTTCACCTGTGACTGTTATAACTCAATCTCCATCAGACAACCCATGAAGAAACCTGGAGCCCATCACAAATCAAGCTGAGTTCACAGCACAGCATACGAGAAACAAAGACTTCTTCTTAATCTGCAGTTTTTATTCTGTCGCTATTCTGAGATGGGTCGTAATCCACTTAACTTTTTTTTTTTTAGAGACAGAATACGTAAATGTGCTTTATATGTAGCGCAATTACTGTGGATTAAGACAACTGGGGCTTGGTGTTCAGAGCTGACAGGATTATTTCTGCAGCTGACAGGCCAGCTGAGTCTGGCAGATTCCCTCTCTGGGCAGTCTTCCTGCCCTTCCTGGGGGGCTGATTTTAAATGGGGAGTGGGGCAGCACTAAATTCACAGAAATACAGTATCCATGTGCTCTTTATGGTTCAACAAATTCCAAAATGCATACCATAAAACAGGAGTCAGCAACCCTAATACAAGATATCCACAGGGACTGCTGGATTTCTTTCATACTCGACACTTGGCAAATTAAAGATATTGATTGGACAGTTAATTCACTCCGGCCAGCTTGTCTGGTGTGAATTGGCCGATAATGTAGAAAAGAAAACAAGAGGCAGTGTGTGCTGTGGCTCTCCAGGTCCATGATGAGGGAATCCCGATGTAAAGGTGAGTGATTAGGGACATAATCTGTGCAGGATTGAAGCAGAAAGAGAAGACCCAATGCTCTGCCCACTCCTGGCCAGTGAGTGACAATGAGGAGGCTGGAAAGTGTACGAAGCAGGGCATTTTACAGTTGTTCTCGTCCTGGTTTTGATTATTTTTCCTTTTTTTGCAGACAGGTACTATTGTAGTTTTATTCAAAAACCAATCCTGCTTTTGCTGCAATTACTAAAACTGGGAGAAGTGTGCCATTTTTATGATCAGTCAGCACTGGTCAAAATAACTCCATGAAAATTTCATTAACACCAAAGTTTGACTCATTCTCTACCAACATAAACTGGTCCCCACTGTTTTTCCCCACTAATATTAAACAACAGTTATAGTAAACAGATAAATATAAACCTCTTATGAGGAAGAAAGTTCTTGCAGACATATGTTTCACTAGATCAAGACAAGTGAACAGTACAGGAGTTGCTTTCAAAGCTGTTGTTGACACAAAGATGTGTTTACACAATAAGTGCAAAATAGTTCAGATCAGGATCCTCTCAACAATGTAAAGATTTGTCTGGTTAAATCAAGTCATGTGGTCAAACAGAACCCCCCTGAACTGTCACCGTGACACTAACTGGCACTAAGCAGGCAAGGTTTGCAGAGAGGTGTGGAGGAGCGAAGAATCCCAGATCAGGACCTGAGTGGAGAGGAGAGCAAATAGACAAGACCAGAGAAGAATGGATTGTTGGATGGTGTAAATATGGTGACTGGAGAAAGCACGAACAGGCAGGGACAACAGGATAACACCGCCAAAGAGAAACAAGTAGGAGCTGCTGGAACAAAGGCTGCTGGGAAAATTGGGAGGAGGGAGCTGGTTATTTGCTTCTTCGTTTGTATCCTGGTTTTGGTTGTTCAGAGAGGGAATGAGTAGGTGTTCATGTGTACATGGGCATGTGTACTTGTGCATGTCTGCACGTCTGTGTGTTTATCCATGTGCTTGTGTGTGTTGGAGAGCATGTGAGTGGGAGATTTGGGCAGCCTACGCTAACAGGTTAGCCTGGGGTTGGTGAGTGCTGTGATGGGAAAGGAACAGCTCTGGTTCAGTGAAAGCGGTATATATATTAAGACGAAGACTAAATCCATGCTTGACAATGCGGGACAATCAAAACAGACAAAAAGACTCTTAGCTAGGTAACGTCACTGGTAATAACCCATAATAAGGCAAAATGGAGCACTCAGAGCTCAGAATGAAAGACACTTTTAAAAACTGACATTGTTACATATATATAATGTCTTCCTCAGAGTTAAAACAGTAACTTAGTCTGAAGAAACTGTTGTAGACATGGAAACATCAGATGGGTGGAGCTAATGGCATAGTGGAATTCAGGTGTTTTTTTAAAGTGTTTTTTAAAAAGCTGCACAAGATTACAGCCACTCCTCTGTTCTGTAATCTACAGTCCTTCAAAGCTCTGATGTTCAAAACTAACACTTTGTGTAGGAGAAAAGCATCAAAATCATGGAGAAAACTATTCTTGTCACAAGCAAGGGCACTGGGCAATTTCTGTAGAGGACAAAACAAGTTCATCCTAGTCATATTAGTGCCCCTGGCATGCATTCTATAATCTCATATGGTTTTTATATATCCAGAGGAAAACAGTCCAGTCATAGAATCTAGGGCATTGTTGCTTTTCAGGGAAGGGAATGGTGGAATGGTTCTGTGGTACCTTGCCATTGGTCATGTTCGTGTGGCAGGAGTTTGATTCTGATTTGTTGTGATGGCCTACTCACCCCCTCGCCTCCTCTCAACCTTGCCGTTGATGCTTATTAAATCGCCTTGTTCGTCAAATCAGATTCTACAGAGAACCGAAGCTTTGCGTCCTCCCAGAAACACGGGGTAGCCAGACAGACCAAAGAGCCTGTAATAAGCATGTTATTTATAATACATTTCCAACAAGTTATTTTGAGGTTTGTGATGGGATCACAGTTCTTCCTGTTGCCTTCCTTTGCTGCAAACAATGAGATGTGAACATAAAAGATGCACATAAGGGTATTGAGGAAAAAAGTCATTCTGCATGGTGACCACATACCAAAAACATCTTCACATCATGTCTTAGCAACATAAATTCATAAACTGGAATTATTTTTCAGCATGCTCTACTGTATGAGTAATCTTCATTGTAAGCATACAACATTAAAGTAATTCACCAGATTCCTAAACAATCATATTTTATGCAATGAGCCAGACTTCGCTGCTTCCATTACAAGCATTAGAATGCGGTAAGCATATGCTAAGTCATATGGCTTTTCTGTCTGAAGGAAATTGTTCGTATGTGCATTAGGGTATGGTTTTCAAAAATTGTAGGAAAATTAAGACTAGACTACCTCAATTTTATAACCTGTTCGCTCTCTTGAAACCCCGCTGGGTGTCATCCAGAATAATGAACATTTAAACATGATCATATTGCTCACCGTCGCTCAAGAAAAGTGTGTAGTTAGGCTGAGGGCTAAACTGTTATTTGATCGGCGGAAGGTGGCAACAAAACTGAGCGTGGATTGGCTCGAAATCGGCTTGAAACCAGAGTGCAGATGTGGTGAAGTACCAACCCGCAGTGCGATAACCAAATAACTTTTTTTTCATCGCCGGTTTTTCCTACACGTTTTAGACGTCCTGTTGGGAAGTCTCACTGCCTTTATTTGTCATAATGCGGGCGGGGTCTCTGCAGTATTGCAGATACGAGGCCACGGCAGGACAAAAGGAGGCAACGGTAACCGAGCTGTATTGCAGCCTCCCGACATCCCTCGTCGGAGCCTCAGCCCGCAGTGCTCGCTCAGATTCGCACTGCATCCTTCAGTGTTAATCCGATCAGGGAGAGCGGGGAGTGCACGCTTAGCCACTCCCAGGTTACTACGGGTTCCCAGCCCTTGTATCATTCTGAAATTGGGCCGGACTTTGGGCTTAATTTTTACAAGAAAAAAAAAATATAGTACATGAAATGCTCAATGGAAACTGGTGGGCGTGTTATATAAACACAGCGTTTGGAATTAAATGAGGATGGACAAGACATAGTTTGTCCAGGAAGAGGATAAATCGCGCTATTTTTTCATCAGAGGATATAATCGTTGATAACTTAAGCTACGTTAAGGGTCTACTCGCTTCCTGTGATTATGTGTCGGATTTTCTTTTTTTTTTTTTTGGATCAAGCTGCCCATCATTCACCGTTTATGGTGTTTCCAGACAGAAGTCGAACGAGGGCGTTCAGTCCCGTTTTAATAGGCTACCACATAACTTAGAAAACCAAGATTCCTTTGATGAGTGGCATGTGGAGTTTAAAAGTAAGGGCATGTTAGCTTGAATATGAATAAATCAGTAAAAGTGTTCGGAGGGGGCGATGCTAATCAGCAGCATGAAGGCTGATGGGATAAGAAGTAGTGTTTACCTGCGGCACGTGCTCTCGAATGTCTGTTGGCGCTGTGTGCATGTGCGCGCGCTTACTATGTGTAATTTTATCTTCGGCTGCAGGCTACAAGGGGAAGAGTGGTGGAGCATGAGAGGGAGGAGGGAAAACAGGGAGAAACGGCGGGGTGGGGGCCTAAGTGAGCAAGTATGGTGAGGGGGCACATTATCTCTCTCTCTCTCTCTCTCTCTCTCTCTCTCTCTCTCTCTCTCTCTCTATCTATCTCTCTGAATATCTGCCACTTTGTTCTCATGCTGTTGAGTCCGCGAGAAAATGGCCTCTTCTCATGTAATACATAGAAGATTTCCACAATCGTTTTGAAATTCTGAATTTAGTGAAACAGTTGGTATGAGTGATAGCCAGTACCATTTGAGGACTTCAGTCAGCATTTTTGCAGAAGACGAAATGGACACTGAAATAGAAGGTTAGACTTGAATGTGAATATGCTGTTTTAGACTGGGCTTTTGTTGTTGTGGTTTGACGCTGGCTGAGGACATCATGAAAGTAAGTTACAGAGCACTTACACTGCCCTGTTGTCTTTTTGTCTGTTGAATGGACGATGGGAGTCTGCAGCAGCTCTCGTGGGTCTCTGCTGAGCATTTCTTCTTTGTTGTACTTTACTTGTAAAACATGTTGAGGTCTTATACGTTTTCAGGCTGTAGTCTAATTAGCCTCCTATGGGCGATATCCTCATCCAGTTTGTTTTGTTGAGGGCAGTGTTGCTTGTTTTGAGTTTCACTTTTCTCTTGTTATGCAATGAGCTTACGTTTTTGCATTACATTTCTTATGAAAATAATAATAGTTTGATTTATCTCGTGTTTTAAACTCAGCGATGTTCTTTTGCAGGTGATATCCATGCACATCCAGATAAATACATATCTGCCAAAGTAAAGGTTAAGAAACACACATTCTTTATTACATCATAGTGACAGATGTTAATTATTGCCGCTTGATACAATATAACTTCTCTGTGAGATTAGGTCATCCAAAATGGTTTTCCTAAATCAGCCCCTCACGACAATCTGCTAATTGCATTGTCTGAAAAGGGTATTTGTGGGTTATTCAGAGTACTGTTAAATAATGTACCCCAAATACTTAAAAGAAAACACGTGTTTGGAATCTGAACGCTGCAAACTTAAAAAACCAAGGATATTTTACGTACCGACCAGGAGGACTTACAGAGTTCAATGTAATTTTCTTGTTTTGTCGATGTCTTGCTTATATGCAGTTGTATTGTAGTGCATGTCCCAGACTACAGTCGCTTAACAGAGCTGAACTCCTCATTTCCAGAGACCAGCCAACGGTTTGCAGTGAATTTGATTATGGCTTGGTAATAGGACGGGCTGTTTTGTATCGCTGTAGTATTGTGGAGCACTGTCTTTTGTCCATTAGAGACGTCTCTAAAATAAACGTTGCTACTACTGGACCGTCATTCATTACAACCTTACAGAACCTTTACGCACCGTTAAGAAGAGTTACAATACCGTTTTGCACCTTGTGTTTTATAGTACTAAGTTATTGATTTTTAAATTAGCTCGGTAGCTGGATCGATGTTGTGTGTTGTCATCAGCAGCATGAGATGTGAAATATTGGTTGCACGCTTCAGATCTGGTTCAGTTTCAGAACCGCGGACTGTGGACAGCGATCGCAATTTCTAATGCAGAGAGGCTCCAGCAGAATGCAGGACGAGTAACTCAAATGGACCGAAGTCGTGCCTGTTTGTCAGTAAAGGTGTATAATGTTTTACACATTCCGTATCGAACACGTGTTTTTGAGATAAAACCTTAAATCTAACGTTCCGTTCACTTATTCTGTCGGGTTTCCCAGACATCTCTAGTTCAACAGATGGTTTAGCCACCTGTTGAGGCAGATTACAGTTTTGTATTCTCAGCGCATGAAAACTGCTGGATGAAGTTTTTTAATCAATAAGCTCATAAGTCTGAAGCTGTTATGATATTTAAGGTTGATCATAGTGTTATTTCCCATTTGAATATTTATCATATTTTAGCCAATGAAACTGCTTTTTTATTGTCTCTTAATTGCTCTCTGATATCAAGGTTATTTGTTTACCTTATGATGTTGGTTTAAAACATTAAGCTATAATTGAACTGTCTGGATTCTAAAACAAACAGATAAAGTGTGTCGTTCTGTGGGAGTAACCAGGACAGAAACTTGGGTAAGGAAAGGGAACCATGAAGGAGTCTGACAGAGCAATACCACAGGGTTGTTATTCTCATTACCCTAATGGGCGCAGATAGGCAGGCGTATTAATTCGCCTCCAGAGCGGCTTGTAGTGATGCATCACGCATGGAGCCATTGGAGAGCGCTGTCAACGCGTATCTCCCAGTTTTCTGTCTGTCAAGAGAGATTGAGGTTAGCAGAGAAAGGATTCAGTGAGCTGGAAATGCTTATCTCTGATGGAGGGGTTCTCCGGATCCAGGGCTTCTGAAACAGGAGCCCCCTGAAAGAGGAAGTCGAGCTGCAGAGAGAAGGATGTGCTTTGGTCCAAGTTTAATCTGTATGTGTAATCTCTTATTACTCTTATTACCTCGATCAGTCATTCTCCATGTTTCAAAAACAGGTTGTCACACAGTACTCCACAATGGAAATATCCCAGAGTGGAAAAATAGCTTAGTTTTTTAAAAATGGAAAATTATTTTCTTATCTCTTAAAAGGCAACCAACCTGAACTCCCAGAAATATTGGAAACTATTATTGTAGAGAATAATTAATTGCATAGAAAACTTGTAAGAAATATCTTAATATTTTCTTGACTACAGCTCAAAATGATCATAATTAAAATGAGAAAAGCGGAAAAGGCTCTCTATAAATTATGTAAAGGTTGTTAGCGTCACATAACTGTATGGAAAGAGGAAGAAGTTTTTGTTCTATCTAAAAAGTTTTATGGAAATAAATTAAATGATCCCATTTCACATTCAGAGAATTTGAATGTAAAAGCACCATACACATTCTGTACATTTAAACATTGTATTATTATCAGAAATTTCTATTAGTGTTTGTTTTTCATAAATAATACCTCCATTGTGTAATACAAACTAGCCTATGTTTTTGGCCTTAATACACGGGAGCCACCCAGCTAGATTAGGCAAATCTAATGTTTTCCACACAGAACTTTAACGCTGACAGAGATGAATGAGCTTTGGTGTTTTAAACATAATTTCCAAGGCAATGTCAGAAGTTTCTCACATGGTCACTTTAGCGCTTGCCTAATGCAGGCTCTGAGGCTTTCTCCATACATATTTACATCTCTAACGCCCACCCACATGTTTATAAAGAAATGTCTGCCACTCATGCCTTTGTGCCCGCCATCGGCCCTAACCAGGAGTTGCCAGGATTCTTTGTGTACAATCTGTAACAAGGCATACTAATGGGTCTGGACCATTGTGTTGTCTACTTCAAAGACCATAGTGTCCTTCACTGCTGTCTCTAGTATCTAATTCTGCTGTGGATTCTTTCAGTCAAGGGCATTGAGGTCTTTGTTCTGTACAAAATGATCATTTATTGACCTTACGAGAAAAGGTTAATGCCTGGACACAATTACATTTAAAAAGAAAAGATTTCGTATGAAAGATGGAAGCAGTGGGTACTTTAAAATTGACCTCAGGGAGGGTGTTTTGTAGGACATATCAAATATGTCACAAGAATAAGACCATTGAAAGACTGATTTATTATCATGTCCAATATCATTTCAAAACAAAGATTCCTGGCCACCTTTTGAAGCTTTTGAAGCTATTAGTAACAGCTAATTTTAGTAAAAAAAAAAAAAAAAAAAAAAAAACCTTTTGTTTTTACCACTTGTATTTATAGCTGTCAATATTCATACCTTATGCTTCTGTACACCCTACTCTTTCAATTTTTCTGTTCTATCATGTTGCAAGAGGTGAGGACCCTCAAAAACCTGGTCTGCAAGACCCTATCCCCATGTTTAGACTCCAAGCCAAAGAAGGCCTGTATGCCTTTGCTAAAAAAAAAAGAAATGACTGTATAGGCTATATACATTTGTCTGAAGTTTCCTTATACTGCTACATTTCTAACCAACCAAAATGAGGTAACTAGCTGGAAAAGAACTGTATCTGTCACAGTTATACAGGAGAGCTAGAGCCAATCAGAGAGCTGGATCTCTCACTCTGGCACTATGGAATATACTTTACCCCAACTGCCAGTTGCATTTTCCTGCCACTGTACATTCCTGGTCATTACATCGACCCTGCACCTAGCATGTGTGCCTGGTCAGCAGCTGTCAGCTAAGCCACTTGAGAGTCCAGTGATGTGCTTCTTCAACCAGGATTAGCAAGTTAGGTGACTAACTGTGAGAAATGTTTGAAATTTGGTGACATTCAACAGGACATGTTTTCCAAATATTTACAAACGTTGGCCTGCTAACTTCTTAGTGCTGTTTCCAGATATACCCCCCAGGACTGAGGAAACAGGAAAGCATGTTTATATATTGTGTATTTGTGAGGCCAGTACGGGTATCCTGCAGGCATGAAAAAATGTGTATTGACAGAAGAACTTATCTGATATTTTGTGGGACATGTAAAACAGGGAGATAAGTGGAGCCAGCCCTTTTCATAGGGAAATGCTTAACCTGCGAGACATTTGTATGTACTCAGAAAGATGGAAATGAGCTTCACTTCTACCATCAGCTTCTCCGGCTGCCCCTTGTTGCCCAGGCCTGCTAAAGGGCAGGGAGACTCACTTAACATGGAGGAGAATATGCACTGACATTGCCCCCCGAATAGGGCACAAACCCCACGGCCAGAACGCAGAAACACAGCCTGTAGTGGAGCACATGTACAGCAGTCATGAGAATACAGCGTGTATGTGTCCTTGATCTAGTGAATGCCTGCTGTAACTGCAGTCTCAAATCTTGTGTAGATAAATGGAACTGGGTACATGTAGCCTCTGTAACATAATTATGCTCTGCTCTAAATCTTGTTAGCCAGGGGCAAGTACTTTAGCCCCCTGCTACATTGAGTGCAGCTTATTCTTATCTACCTTGTTGCTGATTGGAGACCAGCATGAGTACAGTACTGCTATACAGAACCACAGTGGAATGTTTCCATGTGTGAGTTTATATTATGGGTGTTTTGTGTGTCTTATACACATATTCCATTAATGGTGTGTGTACAATTAGTTTGTGTTTGCTTATATGTGGGAATGTGTACAAATGTATATTCTTACATGTGCGTTTCTGGCTCCAGGCCTAAAGTTTATGTTCAGGGATTTTTTTTACAACAGCTAATGGAGTTGTTCTGCATGTCTTAGCCAGAAGCATGCAGTATCTGTGTGGGTCTGTGTGGAGTATATCAGAAGTGTTGACTTGTGTGCACTGTCCTAAGCTACACCTAAGTCATGTGACATTCCCATAAAAGGAGTCATAACTTTTTATTTTTAGTTATTGTAGATCATCGGTTCACACCAAATAAAAGGGAACTGGCAGGAAATGCACAATACATATTATGTATTTAAACAGCGACATATTTTAATCAAATTAAGTCTAGATTTATATAATCTCTTGGAGGCAACCTGGAGCCAGGTCAAGAAATATATCTGTACAAATGCAATACAATGAACATTGAAACAGGAATACGTGACTTCCTGTTGCACTGATGTCTTGAAAACTCAATTTGATTTTGTTATTACATTCACAGGTGAGTAATAACATATGTCTGTTCTATATATGTCATATTAGTCTATTTGCTGGAGCCATGAGGTCAAAACCTTACCCAGAAGGACCTGTGCTTTTTTTTCGTACTACTGACTGATGTAAGACATTGAGGAAAGTGTGTAACTGGGGTGAGCCCAGAATTTTGGGTCCACATTTAGCACTGGAGCACAGATAAGGCTTTACACCGGTTGTCCGCTCTGAAAGGCGGTTGTAGGTGGCGACATGTTTGCGATGTGTGACACCTATAATCGGGGGACTGGGTGGCGTGAGGGAGCCATAAAGAGTTTTTAAACAAGATTTTAACACATTTGGCTTCTGGGAGCAATTAATGAACAACATGACAGAGCTGAGAAAGCGCTTCACGTCGTTCTGTTTCACATTTTGTCACCTTACTTGGTGCTTCTCGTGCGTGCTGTCCCCAGGAGGCATCCCCGTTTCTCTGTAAGAAAGCAAGAGGTGACAAAGCCTTAATGAGCTCCGGAGATGCAGCGTTATTTCACTCGGTCTAATGCAGCCCGCAGTCTCTGGAGGCCAGATTGTGTTTATTTGGTGTATTCTTATTCCCTATGTCTCAACATGATTCAGCATGTCCGCCAGCTAACATTGCCTTTTGTGTTTCTAACAGCACTGTTAACAGTGTAGTTGAAGGCAACTTCAGGGTGACCCAAGCAGAGAAAAAAGCAAACCCAAGGTTGGCGATCATGTGATCAGGAAAATCACATGGGGACAACAGAGGGAGTGATGTAGAAGACACTGATAGATGTCATGTTATGAAATTACAATGTCACTTGGTGTGAGATTGCATGTGGTACATATTTTAAATATAGCCTTTACATAAGAAGTGAACATAAACCATAGTCTGAATAGTTATGCAACACACATCAGCTCCAAGCTGTGTGTAGACATTAGGTTACTGGCCCGCTGTGTGTGAATTCTCTGTCTCACTTTCATACTGTCTCTGTGTGGTTAGGCGTCTGAGCATGTGTCTGGTGTAGGGATTGGTTGTTTTAGACTGTGAAGGAGGATGTAGGAGACCAGTGGGCGTGGATAATGGTAGTTGTAGTTTCCCTGAATGGTCACTTGGTCCTGCTCCCCTCCCTCATCTCCTTCCCCTCGTCTGTCTGCACTACTCTCCTCCCCTCCTCCCTCTGCAGCAGACGTGAGTCGAGTTACACGAGAGGGAGAGAGAGAGAGAGAGAGAACGGGGTGAGAGGCAGCAGGTGGGGATGACATCATCTGCACTGCAGCACACTGCAGCACTGTCTGAACAAAGGCATGTCCGAACCGCTGCTTACGGCCGCCGCCACGCAGGCTGACCCCTAAACCTACAAGTGCACACAGCCATGCACAGGCATGTAAACCCATGCCAGCATAGGCTGTGCTGCAATGGCCACCACAGCGCCCCCCCATGGGTCTTCTATATATGTTCAACTTCGATCCATGTTATTTGAGATCCTCCAGTGTTTTAATGACCTAGAGCTCACTGTCTTCTGTACTGTGACCTCAGACTCTAAGAAAGATAGCTTTTTATACATAAAAAAATATACATTATATGTATATATATATATAAAAGATATCTATACATTATAGATGTCTTTGTTTTATCGCTAGTTGAATTTTCTCTTTTCTTGTTGGTACTTGGCTAAACATATCACTGACAATCTGCGTCTAAAGTAAGAAGCAATAGATTAGAACATGCTGTGTTCTGAATGGTTGGATGGACAGAGGCAAAGTACTGAGTGAGGGGGTTTGTTTTCTTGATGGATGGCCAATGTGTTTTTTGCAGAACTGTATTTTGATTTTAAATGATGTGCTAAATAAAACCATGGAGGAATGCACAATTAGAGATGACCGATGGCATTCTGAGTGATGCAAAAATGTTCTGAATTATGTTCTGAATTATGTCTTTCCTTTCTTTTGACCTGTGCTTTGCTTCCACCATTTGTTCAGGTCCATCCATTCAGAGTGCCAACACAAACAAACACACATGGTAATACATTGGTCGCCTAGCTACCGTAGGTTGCTACAGAAACAGATTTGCAGCTCCTATTAGATGGATTCTAATTTACTAATGTCATGCGCTGCTCCAGTGAAGCAAGCTCCTGTCCTGTTGTTAGCACTCTGAACTGTTTCTGAATGGCTGTTTGTGCATCATTGAGAACACAGTACAGTTAGTCTACATACAGCATAGGAGATCAGGCTTTGGAGCAGCAGCTGTGAAATCTAGCCATGAGGATGACCTCAGATGACCCTTCCAACCTCACAACTGACGGGTTCTCTGACCACACCCAACTTAGCAAGGGAGGAAGAAACTTTCTGAACTGAAACTGCCCTGTCGATCAAACGTACTCCATATTCAGCCCGAAACACAGTGTTCCCATTGATCCTTTATGAGAGCTACCACCATGAATTTCCATTCCCACCTTTTTTTCTGTAGAAGAAAAGCATGCTGTTGCTGGTGACTGTTCTACAGGACATGGAGAGAAATGACAGTGGTGGAGAGCTGGAGATGGAGGAAAATAATACTCTGGTCTGAATCAAGTGCTGTGTCTTATCTGTATGATATTTATAACCCTCTGCTGAGAAGCAGAATAGGTGGACTCTTCGTTAGATGTTGTACTGTGCCACTAAATTGCTAAAGACAATGAAGGGGTGGGTTTAGGCCACCAAGGACTTTCATGGAATGTCGAACTGTGCTGACCAGCTCCTGTAGTCAGTGTCCCTCTCATCACTAGTGGGAGATGCCTGTCTCCAGTGTCCATAGATATCAATGAGGAAGTGCACTGACAGTCTCTTGTATTTGCTGTACTGTTGATGACCGTGCAGAGTTACTCTAATGGTCCCTTATACTCACTGTGCCACAGCTGGAGTTACACTGAGCGCAAGGCTCTGGTACTGTCAGTGCTGTGGATAACCATCCACAGTTGTGCTCATGGTCTCTTGTACTTGCTGTCCTGCAGACAACCAGTTCAGGATGTCCATCCTGGAGAGGCTGGAGCAGATGGAGCGCAGGATGGCGGAGATGGCCGGCCACCACCAGCAGGGGAGCGGAGGAGCTGCTGGAGCTGGAGGAGGAGGAGGAGGAGGAGGAGGAGGCACCGGAGGCAGCAGCACCCAGTCGCAGGTAAAGCGCCTGTTTCAAATAGACTTTTCTCTGGTGGCCTGTGAGGCATTCATCTGTACTGTTTGTTTATTGTCCCAGTAATTTATCCAGCAGCTACACACCCACTATGGGATATGCTGTAACAGCAGATAATCACAAGGGATCATGCTACTTGTCTATATATGGATATGTTGCACAATATATAATATATGTGTGCTGTGTATTTTATAATTATAGCCACACCCCTTCTGTCACTAAGCTGATGCATGGGCCCTGGAGCCCTGATGGCATAATGGGTCTTTGTTAACGCCTTTGGCCAGCACAGGCTGGCACTTCCCATTCTCAGTTCCTCCCTGCTCAAACGGCCGTACACTTAAGAGAACAAGCCTTTTGTCTGGGCCTCAGGATTGCTCATGCAGGAGGACATTCATTTGGGAAGCAGACGTGAGCCTGGTGACTGAGAGCTAACGTTCGATATCTGGCTGCTGTAAAGAATCTTTGTTGATTGTTTGCTCCATGGTCATGCCTGTGCGTGCGTGTTGTGCATTTGTCAGTGTGTGGCAGGGCAGGGACAGGCCGGCAGCTCCTTTGAGAGCCGCGTGGTGGTGGTGTGCGAGAAGATGATGAACCGAGCCTGCTGGGCCAAGTCCAAGCATCTGATCCACTCCAAGACCTTCCGCGGGATGACCCTGCTCCACCTGGCCGCCGGGCAGGGCTACGCCACGCTCATACAGACCCTCATCAAGTGGCGGTGAGCCTGGAGCAGCACCAGTGCACTGTGGGAAAGGAATTAGCCTGTGTCAATAACACTGGGACGACAACAGTACACTTCAGTTACACTAACAGTACACTGTAAATACACACCATCACATGTTTAGATACGGAGTATGTTATAAATAGGAATGTGTTAGCAGTACACTATATACCCGGAATACACTAGTGCATGTGTAAAAAAGTGTAGACATATTAACTTAATGTTCTTGGTGCCTGAACCTCACATACAATATTGAGATGATTCTGTTTTAGCAGATCTATATTTTGAAAGCCGGCAGCACGTGTGTGTGTGTGTGTGTGTGTGTGTGTGTGTGTGTGCTTGTGTTCAGTGGCTCTCATTACTAAAGCAGCCAGTCTGACTCTGTCCTTCCTCCCCTCCCAGCTCAAAGCACGCCGACAGCATCGACCTGGAGCTGGAGGTGGACCCACTGAACGTTGACCACTTCTCCTGCACCCCACTGGTAAGAGCAGCCAGCAGCACTGGGTTCATGCTACACTATGACGTGTTTGTGGTTCCAGTAAAATGCTGCTCATTTATAATGTTATTGCTGGCTACATTTTCTTAACTGCATGTATGGTGAAAAATATGTAATCCTGTCTATGATGTCTGAGCTTATTAATCAATCAGTCAAGGGACCAATTTTATTTTTTACAGTTGCATTAACAATCATATAAACACACAAAATTCTCTCAGATGTTTTTAATGATCTTTGACGTGTTACGTCTGATTATCTGGTGGTTGCTTCAGAAAGCATTGAATGTGTCTGATTCCATCTTGGTCCTCCTGCAGATGTGGGCGTGTGCGCTGGGCCACCTGGAGGCGGCGGTGGTTCTGTACAAGTGGGACCAGCGGGCTCTGGCCATCCCGGACTCTCTGGGCCGCCTGCCCCTATCCATCGCTCGGTCCCGCGGCCACACCAAGCTGGCCGAGTGCCTGGAGCAGCTCCAGAGGGAGGAGCAGCAGCAGCAGCCGCCGTCGGTCTCGCTGCCGCCCACCCCCCGCATGTCCTTCTCCCCCACCCCGGACGCCACCGCCTCCGCTGCCTCCGATGGCTGGATGGCGGCATGGGCCGGTGACTGCACAGTGGCGTCTGGCAGGCAGAAGGGCGGCGCCACCAGCACTGCCACCAACTCTAACCCTGGTGAGATAATTGTCAACATTGACGATTTGGTTAATTCTCTCAAGCAGCACATAGAAATTAGTTAGGTACAACAAAAACTGATAAAAATAACTAAATAGCTACGGAAATCAAAGTCTCTCTGTCATTTTTAACTCTTTGTTCTCCTCTTTGCTCAGACCTGCGGAGACCCAGGTCGGAGCCCTCCAACTACTACAGCAGCGAGTGTCAGCGGGACCTTCCCCTGGCCAAGAAACACAAACCCAACCCTGAGCTGAGCAAGTCACGTCCCGACAAGGCGTCATCCGTAGCTCTCAGTGTGGAGCAGCAGCAGGTCCACAGGCTGGCCGGCAGCCCCGACACCCTCACCCAGGACCGGGGCTCAGGGGAGGAGGGAGGCAGCATGGGGACCTCCCAGACCAAACTGGGGACCTTTCAAGGCCTGGGTGGGGCTGGAGGCGGGGCCACCAAGTGGATGTCCAGGGAGCAGTACATAGCAGGGATGACGGGGAAGAAGGGGGCAAGAGGAGGAGGAGCAGGAGGAGGAGGCAGCAGCCTGGGGAAGGAGAAGCTGGCCAGCCGGCTGTGTCAGCGAGAGCCACTGGAGATGCTGTTCTCCTACCGGGAGGACCTGGAGAACCAGGAGTGCCTGACGCACATGGACGACCTGCAGGTGAGACCACATTCACCCCTCCTGGGCCGGTGACTGAAGACCAGAACTTAATCCCATCATCCAGTCTGCATGACATACTGCCCTCTGCCCTAACCACTAACCCTAATGTATCCAGTTCCACACTGCCATCTCAGCTAAACATTAAGCATTACGCATGCAGTTGCAACTTGCTATCTTAGCTAAACACTAATCATTACCCATGTGGTTGCTCACTACAACCTAACCTAAGTATGTTACCTGTCTAGGACAAATATTATCCAATTGGTTTATTGAATGAGACTGTTCTTAAATCAACTTTAGCCGAAGACACAAACATCGTTGGAGGGCGTGTGAGGGACTAAAGCCTGGTGTGTGATTGCAAGGCTAAGGCATGCACATGTGGGTCTGTCTCAGGTGAATATGATGACACTGGCAGAGCACATCATCGAGGCCACCCCCGAACGCATCAAGAGGGAGAACATCATCACCGTGGAGACGGTGCCTCTGGACACCACCGGGGTCGGCAATACCATGAGCTGGCTGGCCAGTTACCTGGGAGACGTGGAGCACCTGCCCAATGTCATCCACCTTCGGTGAGCTGATAGCAAATGGACATGGTGTTATGTAAATGTAGATACAGGAAGCTAGTTTTCATCACAAGCAAGCTCCTCTGCAGTGTCTAACATGTGGGCACCGTTAGGAAAACTGGTGCAGCAGTGTAGATTCACAACTGCCAAGAGGAAGTGGCAGATGGAAATGGGAAGAACAGAGAACAAAAGGTCAGAGGTCACAGGAAGGCCTGCTTGAAGGTACTTCCTGTGCTGGAGACATTGACCTGCTTTTGGTGACTGTGGTTTATGGTGCAGTTTTGCAGGAACAAAATGTTCATGATTGCCCCTGTGGAGGTCTTTGAAAACAGTTTGAACTTTCATTGGGGAAACTGAGAGTTCATTCCTCTCCAGGAACTGTGCAGACATTTTTTTTGATGACTGTGTTTTGTCGTGGTACCCGCCTCCAGGTCCTTATATGGGGACCCCCTGACGCCCTCCTCCACCCCCAGCCGCAGCCCGGGCGGTTCCCCGCTCCGTGAGGGCCCCTTTGACAAGCTGGGCCTGCCCTCCCCGTCAGAGTGGAGCGACTTCCTGAGCGCCTCCAACAGCAAGGTGGAGCGGGACTTGGCCCAGCTCACCCTCTCCGACCCCGAGCAGCTGGAGCTGTATGAGGCGGCCCGGCTAGTGCAGTCTGCCTTCCGCAAGTACAAGGTACAGCCCTGACCCAACCCGGTCTGGCCTAGGGCACCATGTGCCTCTCTGGGTCACCAATGATCTGTAGTTGCCCCGTCATTGTTTATTGATGGTGTCACTACTTTTCCCATCTGTGGGGCAGACTTATCAGTGAAATTTTGACTGGTCAGTTTTGCCAGATGATTGTGGATCTCTGAACCCAGGTCCACTAAGAGTGGTAAATTGGGGTTGGTCGGTCCTGTTAGGGAATCCAAAGTGGGACTGCAGCGTCACAATGAGAAACGATAACCCTGATAGCAACTCCAGTACTTACATGGTTTCCACAGTCAAAACAGTTCATATTCTCTCTCTTTATCTCTCCCCTCCTTTCTGTTTTTTTCTCTCTATCTAACACACATACACACACATATTCTCACACACCTCTGGTCCCTGTGGCTTCAGCATGGAGAATGTAGCTTGAGCAGAGCATGGCCTGGCTTGGGAGGAAAAACTGCACTGCTCTCTTTGCAACTCTCTGTGTATGAGCTGCCTGGGCCTTGCTACTGCTGTAATTTAAAGGTTATTCTCCCCCCCAACCCCCTCCTCTCTGCCCTCATCTAACCCCCCTCACCCAGCGCAACCCCCCCTCCCCTCCCCCGGCCAACTCTAATGAATTCTCCTCCTCTAAAACTGTTGTCATTTAAAGGCATCTGGTCTCCCCCATGGTGGCAAGGATCTGGACGGTGAAGATGGAAAGTTCTCACTCAACTCTTAATCCACAGCTTCCCCCTTTCGCTCTCAATCTGGGGACCAACCAATTGGCCGGCGTTGGGCCAGTTAACCAACACCCCCCACCCCAACCAGAGTGACCGCCTCTCCCCTGCCTTTTATGGGCTGTCCTCCCACTGACTACGCCACCCTCCCATTTCTCCTCTCCCCACAGGGACGCCCACTGCGGGAGCAACAGGAAGTAGCAGCTGCCGTCATTCAACGCTGTTACAGGAAGTACAAGCAGGTAGGCCACCCACTGGGGCACATTCTTATGGAGGTTGGGGCTGGCAAGGTGAAATTCTCCCCCATTTATGGGTGTGGCTTCAAAATGATTGACAGATTTTGGTCAGCAAGAAACCAGATGCAGGTTAAATTAGTAGGGACTTCAGTAAGCCCCCTGTACTCATGAATAATTTGGAATAGACATGTTGGAAATTAAAAATGCAGCCAACCAGCATGTTTAGGCTAAAGTAGATGAATGAGTACAGAGAGAGAGGTTTCATGATGCACAAAATGGGATGTTCCAATTCTGGGAACTCGATCACAATATTTCCCATCACCACTGAAATTCTTACTAAGAGCACTCTGTACTGTGTGAGGCTTTACAGTTGTACAGGGCATGAGAAATGTGTTCCTATAGTCAGGAATATATCAGTATTCCTGGCCTGTCTCTGAAGACAGCCTGGTCCATTTGTCAGAGATATGTTCATAAATCACTGCTTTCGAGAAACAACTCACCTTAGACAGGCATCGGCCACCAGTGACCATGCACTAACGCTCACTTTTCCATAGTGACCATGCACTAACGCTCACTTTTCCATAGTGACCATGCACTAACGCTCACTTTTCCATAGTGACCATGCACTAACGCTCACTTTTCCATAGTGACCATGCACTAACGCTCACTTTTCCATAGTGACCATGCACTAACGCTCACTTTTCCATAGTGACCATGCACTAACGCTCACTTTTCCATAGTGACCATGCACTAACGCTCACTTTTCCATAGTGACCATGCACTAACGCTCACTTTTCCATAAGCACCCTTTACACTCACTCCTAACCCACTGTCTCTCTCTTTCCCAAGCTGACATGGATAGCCTTGAAGGTAACATTATTTATATGATTGTCTGTGCAGTGTGCATGTGTCTCTGTGTGTGTGTGCATGCATGTGTGTGTGAGAGGGAGAGAGTGGGAATGTGTTCAGTGTTAAATAGTTAATAGAGCCATAAGGGGCTGAGAGAGCATGACTGAATCTGTTGAGCCAATGCTATTGGCTTATTTGGACCCCCGCTGACATTGCTTTCTCTTTGCCCCCACAGTATGCACTTTATAAGAAGATGACGCAGGCCGCCATCCTGATCCAGAGTAAATTCCGCAGCTACCACGAGCAGAAGAAGTTCCAGCAGAGCCGGCGGGCGGCCGTGCTGATCCAGCAATACTACCGCAGCTACAAGGAGTGCGGCAGGCTGCGGCCCCACCGCCGCGCCGCCGCCGCTGCCCTGGTGCAGCACAAACTCAGGTATAACAACCGCATTCAACACCGAGTCAAGAGTTTAAAGAGTCCCAAAAATTCAACACAGTAACACCCCCCTGAATTTTGTCACCCGCCTGTTGCAGAACCAGTCTGCTCACGAAGAAGCAGGACCAGGCCGCCCGTAAGATCATGAGGTTCCTGCGCCGATGTCGCCACAGGTGAGCACCCCCACACTGCCCCCTTGTGGCCACGGTGTCGCCGCAAATAGCTGAAGCATTAACACGCACATGCAAGCACACATACACAGTCATGAATGTCAAAGGTCTGTCTTGTTGTTTTTGTTTTTTTTTTAAAACATACATTCTGTCATATATACATACTGCTGTGTGTCCTTAGTATTCCTGTGACATATCGACAAGTATTAACTATACAACAGGTCATTTTTCCCAAAAGTTTGTTTTTGCTAAGATATAATAAAGTAAATAGGAAGTATGATAAACAAACTAATTTGTTGCATAATATGTGCCTATTTGTATGGAAGGAACCATACAACATAGTTGTCATGGAACTTAATATGCTGGTTCTGTTTTGAAATTTGAATGGCTGTCTATTTTAGAGTTCTAGTATAATGCAGCAACACTTTAGTGCAGACATCTAGTATAATACAGGAACACTTTAACCATTAAGTAAGATTGATGACTAAATACTCATCATGTACATGTGACATGACGCAATGAAACATCAGCCCTGCCAGCTAGTTTACTCTGGATGTCCAAGCCTTCATCCTCTACCTCTTTCAAACAAATAGGCTTCTGCACACGCTGCTAACAATGGCTAAAATATGTCACTACATACTAACACTCTCATACAGCGCTAATGGCAGAGCCAGCAGATAACAGACTCTTCTGAACCTGGCATAATGGCCTCTGTTATAATTTTTTTGTTGAGGGAGGGGAGGTTATATAACCCAGAGACACCCCGCTGCCTTTGGCTCCCTCCTCCCCTGACCCTCCAAGCCCCTCCTCTTAACAGTTCCTGCCATGTGCTAATAGCTGTTTGGTGTTGTTTTGCTGTTAATGCGAAGCCCCTTGATGGACCATAGACTGTTCAAGCGGGTGAGTGCAGCCTCAGCAACTCAGTTTGTGCCTCTCTCTCTCTCTCTTCCTCTCTTTCTCTCTTTCTTCCTCCCTCTCTTCCTCTCTCCCCTTTCCTCTCTTTTCTGTCTCTGTCTGCCAAGACCTACTCATCACCTCGCTTCCTCCCTTCCATTCCACCTCTCTCTGGTCTCTCTCTCTTCTGTCCATCCCCCTCTCTGTCTCTCTCTCTTCTCCTCCTTCACTGTTGCTTGATGCCTGCTTGCATGACAGCTCCAGACTGGAACCACAGGAGGACCAGGACCCTCTGACTTAGAGCAGAAGTTGAATTTAATTAACCCACGGTCCACAAATGACAATGGCACCACAACACTAAACAAGCACTTCTCTTTCCCCTCCATTACATGATAAGATATGTTTTGTTGTTGTTGTTGTTGTTGTTATTGTTGTTATTGTTGTTGTTCGTTGATGGTATGAAGATGCATATTTGAAGACTACAGCAATGTTGGATGATGATTATTTTGTTGCATGACTAATAACAAATAGATGCCTTGCTTCTCCACTTCTGGGCATGCTCAGAATTATGTCACTTCCTGTGTATGACAGTTTCGAACATCTGGCTGTTCATATTTCATTCTTGTTTAACCTTGGGGCACAGAAAAGGGGGCAAATCAACCCCCCTTTTTGTGTCCTTCTTTTATCAACGTAGTATGGTGGAGATGAACAAAACAATGAGGTTCTTGACTGATAGCAACACCCAGATCAAAAGTTCCAAAAAGCCAACACTGTCCACTTCCTGGCACAAAGCTGAGTCCCACCCAACACTGGCTGGAGTAACACTGCATTCACCACAGTGTGAAGGCATCACTCTACAGCCCTGATACCCCATAATTTCAGCAGATTACCATGAAAGGTAGTCAACGTGCTAAGACCTGAAGAAGTGCATCCTGGGATAGGTCAGTTAGATCTGTTTTTACATCAATGCAGTGGCTCAGGAGGTAAGACGCGCCCAGATCAGTGTTGGGAATCATGGAGTTTATTATGGACTCACCCTCTTTCTCATGGCTCTGTTCCTTTACTATGAACAAGGCAACAACAGTTCGATCTTCAGTTCATTGACATTTGTTTTATTTCCTGTTTAATTGGTGGAACGTCGGTTGACTGACACTAAATTTTGGCCTGGTCTTTGGCAATTACTCCTTTTGGGAGTCAGTAGTAGTTTCTGCTGGTCCAGTTGTGATCTCCATAATGTTTGCATTTCTCAAGTGTGAAAAAAAGCATTTCCGCAGGTAACCACATTCATTCTCATATCTGCTCGGTTTGATTTGTGAAGAGTTGACGCTGTTTTGATGTTAAAGAGTCTGATGTTAGAGAGTAGTCTTATAGGTTTTCACTGGTTAATCATTTTGCATTGTGTCCACATCCAGCAGGACACACAAGCATGGAAAGCATGCTGTCATTAGCTGGCCTCCTTCGCCCATTGATACTCTGTTGCTACTGGTAACCAAGATTCAACCAATCGTGTCTTGCTGTAATGCACCTGTCTGATTTGGCACTCCGGAGATGTCCAGGTGAGCCGCTGCACGCAGTGTGTGGACCCATGTTTCAAATGTGCTCTCTTGTCTTTCAGAGTGAGAGAATTGAAAAGGGCCAGGGAACATGAGAGCACCCAGAAGAGCCTCCTTACAATGTGACATCATGACTCTTTTCTTTTTGTCTTTTTTTCTGTTTATACCGGAGACATTTTACAAAAGGAAAAAATCTCCCCCTTTCAAAAAAAGAGGAAAATTCAGTGAAAACTGTGATTGTTATTACTCTGCTCCCCCACAACAGATTCTACTTCTGCAACTACATGTACAACAGCATTTTTTCTTTTGTATTCCTTTCTTTCTTTTGTCTTTCTTTATGGGGGTAACCGGCAAGAACTGCAGAATTAAAACTATCAGGAGGGGGGAAAAAGAACATTAGCTTCATGGCATTTTTTGCACTTTTTCATGGATTGATATTTTTTTCTTTTTTGGGAGAAATATAAAAGAAACTGTTAAAAAAATTAAAAAACAGTCTTCAACTGGATCAAGAAAAGAAGAGGTCAAAGGTCAAATATGGAATCAGTGCAAACAACGTTGGGACATGCTTCTGTTTTGGGAGAGAAAAGTGACTAATCCATTTGAGGAAGAAAAAAAACATTAACCAAAAATTGTTAAGTAACACACTGACCCATTTGCACACACACTCCATACACAGCCAGGCCAACACATCAACGTCACAAATCTTTCCTGTGAAGCTCCCCTCTACCATGTCATTCAGTTACTAGGGGTGGGGCTACCAATGAATGTAGGGAAGGTGTGTGAATGGAAAGTGGGTGGGGTTTAAAATAATTCTGATATACTTTCTGTGGGACGATATCAGGTAAGGGTGTGGTCACGCCTGAGGGAATGGTTTACTGTTTTTTTTTTTGTTTGAGCGATGTTTTGATTTGATGTTGTTTTGATTATTTTAAAGCATTCTTGATATTTTGCTTAAATTGATACAACTTTTAGTTTTTATGTGGCTTTTTATCGCTAGCCTGCCTCTCGTGAGTCCTGTAGTGTTGAATTTTATCAGGAAAAAAAATGCATGCCTTTGAGCAAAGTTGTCTCTTGCGTGCTTAAAAATGAGGTCTATGTTCTGTGGAATTTTTGTTTGTTCGTTCGTTTACTTGTTTGTTCGTTTGTTTGTTTGTTTGTTTTAATTTCAATGTAGTGGCATCACCCACATTTCCACCACCTGCCCACCTAAATGAACTCATACCTTAATAACTAGTCCTATTGAATAACAAAGTAACAAGTGTTATATGATTATTATATTTCTTTCGATTTGCCTTATTTCATGATTTCTTTGTCTGTTGGAAACATTTTTTCTTGCCTCTGTGTTGTAATGTTTATATCAATGAGGGTTGTCATTCTGTTTTTAATGAACTTTGAAAGCTGTAACATGCTTTTGAAGGGAAAGTCACATACATTGCCTTGACTTCTTAGAGATTCTGTTAAGGGTCCCTGAGTTTGTCCCTGAGCGGAAGTAGACAAATCCATATTTTTGACTATTGAGAGGTGTCTGTATATAAAGAGGATTGAAGGTAAACGGAGAAAAAAAAACATTTATCCGAAGGGGATTGTATTTAAAAATATATATTATTTTATTCGTTAAATAAGGGGACAATAACACGGTGTGCAACAAAACAGAATATTTGTATAGTTTTGTTTGAATGCCCTAGAAGTATGGTTGTATTGTTTGTATATAGTGTAAATACAGGGGATTAAAAAAGAGCTATGTGCATGAAAATTTACGACATGAACAACAATACAAAAAAAAAACGCATTAGTGGCTATGATCTGTAAAATGATTCAACCTATTTCACTATAAGAGTATTTTATTTTAAATGTTCTTGAAAAGAGCATTTTGCTAAAGCATGACCTTATTGCAAAAATTAAAAAGTAAAAAAAGATACTGTATTTAGAGTTAGGAAAAAGGCAAAGTTATCTTAATACAAAAAGGTTATGTTTACATTTTTTTTGTTTGTTTGTTTTGGGCTACCAAGAATTTAATCTTTTTTGCCAATGGTGCCAAGTAATGTGAATGCTATATTGCTTAACAAGAGAATTAATTTGTAACCTTTGCAGAGCAGATAATCATGATACAACAAAATGTACTAGCATTTCCCGTAAAACAACACCACTACCACCCAACGAACACAGATAGATCTCCACGCAATGCAGAAGGAGAATCTATATTTCCAAAAAAGAAGAAAAACTATTTGATATTTTAATTTTGAAGTCTCTTTCATTTCTTATGTGTTTACTGCTATACAATTTAGCCATTGCACAACACATATTGTAGGGATAAGTGATAAAAACTGAACAAAGGCATCATTGAAAAACACTGAATGCACACTCACAAGAGTGTGCGAAATGCATCAAGGAAGGAAATGGTAGTGGTGTCTGGGTGCTAATTTTGTTTTATTTATTCATTTCTTTGTATGGAGAGTTTGTAAATGGCAGCTTTGTCAATGAAAACCTCTAAACCTGTACTCTCATTTGCTAAAAGGTGCAGACGGGTATGTTTTATTCATACATACTGAGTAAAAATAGAGGGTGCTGATGAAATTAAATGCACTGGTTTAGAGGCCACAGCAGGTACGGTCACATGGGGCATTGACCAGGATCACAGCTGGCTTTTTTTTTTTAAGCTTTTTACTTCTGAGAAAAACAGAAAATTCTCTTTCTGGGACAGTCTACTGAGACATTGCTGCTTGTTTGGAAGTTTTCAACACTGACCAAGGCTGTCATCTGTCTAGGAACAAGTTAAATTCTTTGTCAAAAAAAAAAACCAAAGCAATTGAGTGGTTCTGACTGAGGTATTCTGAAATTGTTAATTGGGGGAAAGGGACAGATTTCTTTGTTCGGTGACGTCTCAAAATTCTGAGGTGCTAAAACTGTGGCGTCTTCTAGGAATGGTGTGTGTGTGTGTGCGTGCATGTGTGTGTGTGTTTGTTTTCTGTGTGTGTGTGTGTGTGTGTGTGTGTGTGTGTGTGTGTGTGTGTCTGTATGTGTGTGCTTGTGTGGGATGGGGGATCTTTGAGCTTGAAGGTGTGCTGCTTAGCAGACTAATGTGAGTCATGTACAAGTCTGAAGCCTGAGGGAAAGTAAGTGTTTTCGGGTATAGATACAAGACCCTGTATGACTATGAAATGTGGCTGCAGTTTTGAGTATATATATATGAAGGGACATATCAGAACCAGTGTCAAAAAGTGAGTGTTGTTCAGAGTGTTAATTCGGATGCCACATTTTGAACCAGTTTTCTCAACTGGAATTACATTGAAAAGAAATCTTTTTTTATTTTTATTTGGTTGGACCTCTCTTATTGCTGTATTTGTCCTATCATTATGTTCCCGGGCTATGTCCAAAATTTCAGGCTTTCTTCTTACTTTTTTGTGAAGAATCGATGTGTTAGCTTTTGATTCAGAGCGTACATGTAGAAAGTGCCTAACCATAACCTAACAGCGGCAAGCCAATATCAGGAAGCATGATGTACTGAAAGGCTAAAAGACAGAGATGAATATGGCTGATTTCAAACATTTTTCTTTTTTTTAAGTGTGTTTGTTCTAAGAGGGCGAATCATTACATGGACTGGAAAGAAACACAGTGTTATTTCTAAATCTCGCTCTAATAATCCTACAGTTGTTAAATTGTTCTGGATTTAATTTATCATGTTATTTGTGAATTTATCATCCCCTCCCCACCCCCTGTCAGTCTAATTCAGAAGATTCTAAATCGTCACCGGTTCCCCAACTTTCTGGAATTCCGAGCTCCGATCGGATCTGCCTGCTTAAGCAATGTGGATCACACAGGATCACATTAGTAACTCCAGTGATTATGGCCTTGCATTCAACAATCCAGTAGTGGCCTATTCCGTTAGCTACTACACTACTGTGGCAACCTAAGAAGGTCTCATTATGCTTGCATGGGTAACATAGATAACTGGGTGACGGAGCAGCACCCAAAGCATGCTTATTTTTCTAGTATCGGTAGTCAGATAGACTTGTAATGACTTACTGTTCTGTGAAACAGACATGGTTGGTTTGAAGTGTCGTAGAAGTTTAGGGAGATGCAGGGCTGGAGGGCTTTTTTGTAAGAGCAAGGCAAACAAGACCTGATCAAAAACAACTTAGTAAGCTACTGTATGTATTCTTCAACCGGATTGCTGGGGCCAGCATGGTTTTTGTAAGGACACGTGCAAATTTATATGAATTTGTAACATTGTTTTGTTTACTGATTTTTTTTTCATCCGTTTTTTCATTGTAGTCCACATACTGTTCTTCCAACTCTTAACATGTAACCTGACCTGATATCTTCAGCTTTGTAATGGAGTATTGTACCAAGCACCACACACACTTCTGCACAGGTACACACACACAGACACACTCTCACGCCTCCGCTGAACACGTACAGCATCTAGAGATGTCAAAAGTTTGTCTCGCCATATGCAGATGTAATGAAGAGCAACTTCATATATGGTTCTGCAAACTTAGGTAACAGATTGCCTCCCTTTTGTATCTTCTACTCAGGGTGCCAAAAATGTGGAGGAGGAGATGGACCCCCATCCCAGGGGGATGAAAACTCAGTGCAGTGGATTTTGAAAGAGGGGTTTGAGCCATAGGTCCCAAAATATAGAATAATCCCCCCTTGCAGCAAACTGAAAAAGGGTGTCCTGAAACAGAATACTGTTATATTAAAAAAGTTGGTGATATCTTTTATTCTTTACTGAAGGATGTCAGCTGAGCTGTTTTACCACCAAATGATGATCCACCGTCTATTAAAGATATTCTGGTTAAAATGGGAAGCCGTGGAAACTGGTCTGATGTACAGATTGCTCCAAAAAAATGAAAAATGTATTCGTTTTGTCCTACTCCTTCTCTCAAATATCTTGTCAGAGACCATAATAGATGTAACGGTAAGATGCTGCCATTGAGTTCATTGCACACAGTAGGCATGCTACTTTTCTCTTTGTAATACACATGCATTTGTTTCTGGCATAAACTTATTACCTATAAATTTGAGAGTACCTATCATGTGTGAACAGAAAAGTGAATTTTTGGGAGCAGTAAAAAAACCTATTTGGCACAAACATAACTCATAAAGGGTAATTAGTCAATTCTTTATGGTGCAAAGTTCAAGTCTCTAAAGTACAAGAGGTCTATAGCATTTGTACTTACAGTATAAGGTTTAAGCATGTATCCCAGTTTTAACATGGTCCTATGTCCATGTGGTTGAATAAAGTTTGCTTCTCTGAAAAGCAGTAATCTGTGTTCATACATAATATACTGCATCGCTGTTTTACCAAAAAACCTAAAGAAAGTTGCAGTCCGTTCCTGCCAGAATAAATAATTTATAAAGACACAAATGTTTTACATTTTGATTGATTACCCAATCAATGTCTTGATCATCGATGTAGAGGTTATTACTCTGTACGTTGTACCAGGCTGTGTCCGATGCTTGCTTTTTAAAATAATTTAACAATGTAAAAGACAATTACTTCACACTGAATTCGTTTTAAATAGAATGCGTTCCCTTCCACTAGACGTGGTCATTGTGTGGTACCACAGGTCAGCTAACAGCTACTACATTTGGGTTTATAGTGTCATTCTTTATGCTAGCTTAACCTAAGCTGCCTTTCCTCCTCTTCCTTAATGCACCCCAAAACAAAAGTCGGGAATTCAGGATAACAGGGCAGAGCAACCACCATACTAGACTTTCCACTTGTGAACACAGAGCAATAAACATTTTCCTTTGTTTTATTAAGTGTAGACCTAAAGGAGACATAAAAACACAATTGGACATACATAGTTGACTTACTCTTATGCAATTGCCAGTATTGCAAGACAGGCACTCAGTATAAAACAGGTATGGACAGTGATAAGACACCCGTAACCTGCACGTTTTCATCATTTCCAAATCAAGAAAAAGAAAAAAAAACTGGCCCCTGCTTTTTTTTTTTACAAGGTAGTGGGCCCCCAACACTCTGCATGAAAAACTAGTGTTAGATCTTTTTCTCTCCTCTCTGTCTCCCCCATTTTTCTCTCGTTCTCTATCTCTCTCTCTCTCTTTCTCTCTCTAACCCTACTGTTTCGCCCTTTTTTTCTTTCTTGCCCCTGCAAGTTAGAATGCTATTTTTTCAGTTTAATCTGTTTATGCTCTGTTTTTCTCCCCTCTTCTCCTTTGTACATTTTATTTTTGGTAATTGTGCATGTAAAAACGTCACTGAATCGATGGATGTTAAAAAAAAGAAAAAAAGGAAAAATAAGCTGCTGAAGCCATGCAAAACGTTTTGAATTGCCCTTCAAATATGGAAGATGTTTTCTGAATGCTTTATATTCTTTCTGCTGTAAAATAATAAAAAAGAAAAAAATTAAGAAAATTCTAAAGAGGTATTAAGTGGTCTTATTCCATTACTCTCGTCACAGTGGCTTTTGACTTTTCTTCCGTGTGTATTGTGTCATCCAAAGAACTACTGTGCGACATTATGACAGAGTTAATCTGAAATCAATTCAGAGGCTACCCAAAATAGCAAGGGATTAGATGCACAACACTGCCAGACCACATTTGCAGTAGCAAAATAAAATGCTTTACACTCATGAGAGAGATCCTCAACACTGCACGTATAACTGAAATTGGACTACTGTTTAAATGGTTTGTTCACTGTTCATGCAGTGGGACACAGTGGCATGATGAAAAATGTTTTAATCTGCCCTCATTCCTGGGGATTTTGCCTTCTGTAGTTTTGAAAAATCCTAAATTGTTCATTTCAATTTCAGATCAGAATAAATCAAATAATATTTTTTCAGGGGGAAATTGAATTCTTAAAATGAACTCTGTATCTGTGAGCGATGAAGCCTCCGCTCTCACAAATGGCTGCTCTGTTAGAGAGAGAGCACAGCGGATGAGATAAACACAAGTTCCTGGTGAATGCAAAACTTTGCTGGCCACTTGCACTCCTAAAGAGACCACAGGCCTGGATTATCTGTTGTTACCATGCACTGTTGTGATGTTTGGAGATCTCATCCACTCCAATCAGCTTAGTGATATTCATTCATGTAGCTCATTTAATGGTGAGAAATTCCTACAATCTTCCAAACAAAATTTTTATAGCAAGTAATACTCTACATTGAGTAATACTCAATTGCATTATACTTTCTACACATTTATCCTCAAAATTTTTGGTAGTTATCGGTTTCATTGCTCAGTGGTAGCAAGAACCCCACCTGTTGGGCCCTTGAGCAAGGCCCTTAACCCCACATTGGCCCTTGGTTATCACAATTACCTGTAAGTTGCTTTTGATAAAAATAGTGTCATCTAAATGACTCCAATTTAATGTAACCATGTCACCTTCTTCATTTTGTTGTTTAATTATATTACATGCACTCCATTATTATAAAGGAACATAACTGTGTGTCTTTTTATTAGCGCTGTTGATTTAGTACAGTATTCTGAATTCCGCTGAAAATGTGTTCTCCATAACTGAGCCCTGTAAGAACTGTATGATGTCGCGACATACATGACAGTACCTTCGATTTAAGTGTACTGTCTCTTTAAATTCCTCTCTTGGAGTTAGGAATACTTGAGGAGTTTGTTGGCATTGCCGAGAGCAACTTCGCTCACAATTTCATTTCCTGGGATTTTTTTCTTCCACTAAACATTAAACATGTGAGTATTTGGTGTCTGTGTGTATATATTGCCAGCTGATTCTGTCGAAGTCATACTTCGTATTTTGTTCAACAGAACGCCAGCTGTATAGTTAGCAAGAATTGCTAACGTTACGCCCGAAGTAAAGGAGTGGCTGTACAGGATGATCGTTAAGACTGGATCTTCAAACAGTGATAGTGTTTGCTAAACTATCCCATATCACTCGCCCATACAGTATAGTAGAGTTATTGTTTTATTGTAATCGTGCCAAGACGCTAACTTTTTGCCCTCAGTTACTTGATTCCTTGTATAATAAATCCCCAACTAACTTAAGCTAGCTACGTGATCTCGTGAAAACATTATTCGCTGATTGTATTTGTGTCGTTTCACAGCTCAAATAAGACTATCTATATTGCTAATCTCTGCGTTGATGAGTTACTCTTTATCGCAGACTAGCTTATTAGCGCATCACGCTGATAAAGGAATAACGATAAAAAATAAACCTCACAATTTATTTGCGGTACAGTGAAAATTCCTGAAGTGAGTTGTACTGGAAAAATTCATAGCATCTTGATGTGTCGTAATCGTTAAGGTAGCTATACAAAATAATCATTTGAATTGATTGTTCTGTTTGTGTCACGTCACCTTATAGACTAGTCTATTTGGTTTCACATAATGAATGAAATGAGTCAATACTTGAGCAGTTTAGACAAAATGCGTTGTGTAACGTTACCGGAAATGGAAATCGTCAGTGGTTTTTGTAAAAATATAGTAGTATATGTCTTTTTGCTGACACTATATATGCATTCGTTAATAGGGCATACCATTGCACTTTTTGTATTTTCAGTCAGTTTCAATGCAACTGTGGCTTGATGTTTCCCCTCCCGAAAAACACACACAAAAGTCAGCAAGTCCAGAGCCTCAGGTTGCATTCTGAACGTCGGAAGTGGCTTAGCCTTCATTCCGGTACCAGTCTGTTCTTGGGTTCTCTAACAAACTGAAGATGTCCTTTGTTCCAATTTCCCAAGTTCTAGACCTAACAGGGATGTGTCATTGTGTAACAGCAACATCACAGTGATGAGGATGGGTGGATAAAGGGCAAACTGAAAAATATAAAAAAAAAAAATAAAGGGCAAACAGACGAGCAGCGTTGTCTTTTTTAGTTCATAGAACATTGAGGTAATTTTGGCCTACATCAGGCTTTGGATGACTGGTGATTGGTGTCCATCAACTCAATAACACTGTTCTGTCACAGTGTGTACAAACAAGAGATATAATGACTGTAAAAATCATTCTTCAGGATCACATGGAAGATTGCCCTTTAAAAATGGTTTCATTTTTTGTCCACTGTCCTCTTGTAACCTGGAAAAAAGTATGGAAATTTTGTCTGAAATGGACTTTACTCAAATTACTTTTCCTCATCTCTTAAGAGTAGTTTTAATGTGTTAATGACTCCTGATTGAGGTTATCTAAATTAACCACAGTGGACCTCACATCATCTTTTTGATTTCTACAAAAGTTATAGTTTTCCTGACAACGTGGACACTGAACAAAACTGTTGGGCCATATGGCTCAACAGAACATCCTTTTGCTGTTTATTACATCTTGCGGTTTCAAAATGGTGTTGCACAGTCATCCAGTTCCTAAAATCGACCTGCCAGTGAAAATATGCGCAATTCGACTGTGAAGGGCAATTTTCTGACTTCCACTGAAAATGATTTCCTTCAGTCTGTATGTTTGGGAAATATTAAATATGTGATGTAGCTCTCCAGGTTAATGAAGGGAGTTAAGTGCTGTGTCATCACTCTCTGATTCAGATGTATGAGTATTTCTCTGGGTAAAATAGGGAAGCAAAGTTCAGCTGGAGTGCACTGGTGTAACATTTACTGATTTGTTAAATTGCTGTGAATACACAGCAGTTGGGTTTGATTTCACTGACTGAAAGTTTATGGACCAAACCAAAGTTTAATGATCGTGTTACATTTTTAAAACATACGTAATGGCCATTGTTCATTACTGGTCCAGACTGAAATCAGGATGTGTTTAGATTTATGGGTTTGTAGAAACAGATGCTCAGGTTGATTGACTTAAGTCACAGTTGCTTTAGCCTGGCCACTCTTGTTAACTGGTGTGACCATATGACTGTTTGTCATACATGGATCTCTACTTGTGGCCTATGATGGTTTTTTTTCAGCCTAATTTGCCCTCTGCTGGCTAAATGAAGTACTGCTGGCCACACGTCCCACCAGATGTGCTGTGTGAGCATGCAGGTTGAGTTTTAGATGATGGAGCAGTGCTATCATTTTACAGCTAGAGACATAATATAGTGTGGGTGACCCTTGTCTTGCAGTTTATGTCTCTGTTGACAAGTTGCTGTAGGAGAGGTCAAAAGCTAAGACTCTGAATTTGATTGACAGGTCGTCCTCAGGACCCAGAGGAGCGGACGGTACCCAGCGGCTGCAGCAGACACAGAACCAGGTGGATGAGGTGAGACATTGCACTGTGCCCACAGCCCAGTGCCAATGCTTATCTTCTCCAGATACACGACATTCAAGGGTGCCCCTAATTACCAAGATGCCCACTTACATATGATTACAAATATTTCATTATCCTCATGATGGCACCTCAGGTTTACTTCCCTGCCTGTCTAAGCTCCTTCAAAACTGAGGGAGTTTTGGCAAGAAATATTTATTTAGGGATGTTAAAGATGTCTGTGTATTTGAAGAAGCAGAACTTCTCGTAGCTGTTTTAACAAAATGCATATTCATAAAAATGCATAAAAATTATGCTTTTTTTTTATTTGATTTTTTTTTTTATTTGTAACCATCTCCACGCAGAACTAAACCCCCAATCAATTCACCACAATAATTTAATTGGGAGCAGCACATGGAAGGTGCTTTGTTTTAAAACAAACCACACACAGGGTGCATTGAGAATTGTTTAGAAAAGTGTGCCGGCCCAGTTTTCAGGTCAGTATGGCTGCAGAGCGAGTGAAAAGTCTGGGGCTTTGACATTCTGACCCTGAACAGCAGGGCTGGGCTGAGGGCCCCACAGAGCACACCCCTCAGATACAGGCCGCACAGATGTGCAGGGTTTCTCCCCCAGAGAGGCCTGTCAGCACAATCCCCCCGAAACTCCAGCAGGAGCGCGACTCTGATGCGCTTACGTAACACTCCCCACAGTTACATAACCGCGCACATCAGCCAATGAGCTCCCATACGGCCATCCCTCGAATATCATCCTCAGCTGTATTTGGAGGCGGCGGTTCTCTGTGCGAATAGATACGGAAAAAATGTGGGCCATGAACTCCCCTGCACCACTCCTCACTGCCTGATGATCCTAGATCAGCTATTGGCAAGCACCCCTGTGGCAAATATCACTGAGAGCTGATCTGAGGACATAAGGGGATGGAGGGGGTGGTTGGTCTGGCATGGGACACAGGTGTGGGTTTTTTTTTTTTTTTGGGACCAGCTGTGAAATGGAAAGCACACATCTTTCTCTTGTCACTGGGTGTGCTGCATTAGTCTTTGCTAATGCCTCCAGGCAGGGGTAGCAGAGGCCTTTGAGCAGTGGAGGTATGGAGATTAGACAGATTTTTGGAAAGTTGTTGCTCCTACCCATCCTCCCCCGGAAACACCAGTAGCAGGTTCTCACGGTGTCCTGATGCGTGACAGAGGGTAGTGAATTGTGTTGCAAGTGCAACTTCTTTCTCCTTTGTATTGTGGGACATTGCTCATTAGAAGGGCATGCGTAGTTTCCTTTGCTGGGTCCTTTCGCGCTGACTGTATTTCTTGGCTGCGTCCATTCTCAGGTGGTGGACATCATGCGGGTCAATGTGGGCAAGGTTTTGGAGCGGGACCAGAAGCTGTCGGAGCTGGACGACCGGGCCGAAGCCCTGCAGGCCGGCGCCTCCCAGTTTGAGACCAACGCCACCAAGCTGAAGAGGAAGTACTGGTGGAAAAACTGTAAGGTAAAGCAGCGTGGCAGGAGGAGCTGTCGACCGCCTTGACCCGTCTACCTAAGACCAGGGCTCGAGTGTTATGCGTCTCCCATAAGTACATTTTATCTGCTACATTTTTCTTTATCACAGCTGCTGTAGTCGCTGCACTTCACTACATCAGGAATGGCAAAAAAACTGGTTCACACAGTAGGAGGAGATCACTAATAGATCACAGTGTAGAAAACATCACAGCATATTACATATGTAATATTATATATAAAATGCCACGCTTTGGATTTCTTTCTGATTATAACTGGCTAATGATGGTGCATCCATATTATCCATGCTGCACCATTTAGGTTATATTGGGACTTACAGATGTCTGGGATGAAATAACCATTTCTCCCACCTGAGCAGACCTTATCAGCCCCACTACAGTGACCCTCTCCTAGACACGGGGAAGGAACATTCGCCCTGATGCCCCCTACTGGATCAGTTCCATCCTGCTTAGTGCTGAAACAATGCCCCCCTCAGCTCATACTTGGGTCACCTGCCTGCAGTTACCTAGCTGGCCAGGAGTGGCCGCTAGAAAGCAAAGACACTGATTGTTTTAACCAGTGAAACCCCCTGTCTGCCCCCAGCAAGGCTAAGCCAATTGTTTCCTTGCCAGTGGGGACCTCCAGCCATAGCCACCTTATTGCCTCTACTCCATCAACCAACCTTATGTTCATATATATTTCAGTGAAAATCATTTGTTGATGTAGCAGGCATGTAACGGCAGGGAAGGCACACTAATGACTCTCCATCTAAAGATCTGAAGGTGCGTCTGTCGATGCTCTGTCATCAGTTTCCTTTTTCTAGTACTGTTTGGTTGTGTAACCATAGTAAAACACAAACAGGAAAGCTCCATTAAAACCCATCCCTGCTGTATGTAGATCAGTAGTACTTCTGTGATCTCAGCAGGCAGCGAAAGCGAGCTCATTGGAATAATGACAGAAGTGTCCTGTTTATAAACATGCCTCTATTACAATTGACAACAGAAAACATTCCATTATTAACGCACAGACTCTCACCCCCCCATCAGAGAAGGCTATTGGTCAGGTTGGTGTCCTCTATGAACGTAACTGGATATGTTTGTGTAACTTATACTGCCCCTGTTTCCTGTTTCCTTTTAATATCTGAGGTGTGACACTGATGGTCAATGTGTTCACTGTGGTGTTGTCTGTGTTAGTCTGCCATTAGCTATTACTCTCCCTTTGTGCAGACCTGGGTAAAATACAAGAGTATTTAAATACTTGTATTTGTAATTTCCATTATTGGTTTATTAGAAGCTATTTTATGTGTATGAGTGTCAAACAGATAAATTGGGAAAAACCCGTTTTAAAAGATGCAAGTACATGTCTGGCTCAGAAGGGAAATACATCTGAGCAGGTTAATCTACGTGAAGGACGTAGGTAAGTGAAGACTGTGTCCCAGTTTTGAATGATAATAATAGTAATATTAATAATAATAACACCACTGAAAGACTAGGCCTGGTCTGTGTCCCGGTCTTGTTACACCACAGGTATTTGTCTACCATTGCCTTATGGTTAAAGTCCAGCACACATCATTCAGTTCGGCGGCAATTACTTAAAAGTCTAAATAACATAAACTGAAGAAAAAAAATGGCAAAACACATTTTAAAACAAAATGAGAGACAGAGCCAGGAAAAACCTCTAAATTTTACAAAAAAAAAAAAAAAAACAAGAGTAACAGTAAATGGGTCAGAGAACCTCTGAATTCAGGTCTGATTCCCAACATAAGAGAAATAGTTCACACCAAAATTAAACCTTCACATTTTCCGCCTTACCTTTTGAGTATTCATTTGATATGAAAATATCAGACACCGGTATTTAATGGACAGATTTCACTCAAAACTTAGAGGTATTTCATTTGCATGTTGGCCTCCAATGTCAGAGCAGATCTGTAATCAGAAGCTTTTGAGCGATGGTGATACGTAAAGGAGGAATTCAACAGGCTAGAAAGTGAAGGTTTCATATTGAGGTGAGCTGTCCCTTTCAAACAGTGAGTGCAGTGCCCACCTGTCTCAGGCCTGTGCTGGTGTTCAGTGGCTGATTCTCAAGGCGTTCTCCTTGAAAACATGGCATACACAGTGAGGAATGCCGCATCACCTTCCAAGCCCCACATCAGTGTTGTCCTGTACCAGTATCAAAACTGCCTAACGTTTTTCAACAAAATCATAAATGTCTGTGGCCACAGTTCTGTTGAAATCTACTAAAAATTGTTTTTCCGCCTTGTTTTGTTTATTTATTGTATTTGCGGACATGAAGAGCAAGCGTTTCCTACCTAACGTGTTCTGTCATCCGCAGATGTGGGCCATTTTGATTGCTGTCACTCTCATCGTCATCATCATTATCATCAGTAAGTGTCTGCCGTGGTAACGTATGTTTTCCCATGGTGTAAACAGAGCAGCCTGCCTGTATGTATTATGCATCGAAAGTACAGAGCAGTCATCTTGGTTTTACCTGTCCCACACCCAAGACAAAGGACACAGCATGAATAAAAACAACAGACATGGTTTCACAGTCAAGGTCTCAAATGCACTTACAAAGGAGGTCACTGAGTTTGTATGCGTGCTAACCATAAAGAAAGCTAGCAATCTGACCTTTCACACTGCCTATTTTTGTTGATTGAGTTTGCCCGCTGCAGAGCCTACCATAATACAAGTTGAGAACGGGTGAACAGCTCATATCCTTGTCTTTCTGAAACCCTTCTGACCTGGTTTTCCTATCTGTTTAGTCTGGAGTCAGGCATAAAATGAGGAAGAGGAGAGAGATATTGAGAAGAGGAGGGTAAGAGGAAGATGGGGGTGAAGCGGTGTCCATCAAAGACCATGCAAATCTGCTGATTTGCTCCACAATTTTTTTAGTAAAAACTGCACAAATTTTACTTCATTTTGTAACCGTTTGTGGCCTGCTTAGTCAAGGGCCTGTTTTTTTTTCCTGTTCTGTTTTTCTTTTTGAAGGCCTCAGCTGCCACCATTGTTTCTTTAAAACGTACAGAATTGCTTGTCTGTACCATGTCAGGCCAAGATTTCAAGACATGCTGTAATATTAGACGTAATCTTAACATGGGTAAGAGAAGCATGCGTTCCTTCCATCCCAGGTTACAAAAAACAAATACACAGAGCAGAAAATCTGGAGATCTGTGAGGGGATACATGTTACATCTTTAATTGTGACACACTAATTTAACTAAATGCTGTACTTTTTACATGTGCTTAGTTTTTTTCTGAATGGTTAGTCAGTACCATAACTATATATAAATGCTGATCATTTAAAATTGCATTGTGCAGGAATAGTTCTTAAAATTGAGCCACTTGTCCTAAGTACTTATGTAACACTCGAACGATGTTGTTTGTACATGATGTATATGTACTCTAGAGTTTAAAGAAGGATGTAAAGCTGTTTAATTTAAACCAGCCTGTAAGGACACTCCATTTTAACGGTGCCTGTGATGGAACTTCCCAGCAGGGTAATGATGTCACAGACAGGAAATGGCCTGCTTCATAACAAAGCACTCTCGTGAAAAGAGCACGTGTGATTTCTTATGCCACCTAGGGCTGCAGTTGCATTGACTGTATATTCAAACAGATGAACATTGCAAAAACTTATCAGAAATACTATGAAATACTAGATCTTAATCCATTAAATAAGCTGTGGATAGTCTAAATCATCTGTCTTAGTAATGATTCAGGAATATCTATACATACATATGAAAAAATTCTAATATAAATTATGCTTACCATCTGTAGCATACTGACAACATTGATTTTTCACAGACATACATATATGTATATGTGTTTATTTCCACATTATTCCTTAACAACACTTTCTATTGTTAATGTTAGTGCCATAAAAAGTGATTCTAATTCCCCTTTTGCCCTTGACCCTTCAATGTAATACAAACTCCTTGACAAATGAAATTCTAAGTGCCCAGATCAATGCAAACATGCTCTTTGATTGATTTAGAGGAACCTGTAGCTAGTACATAAATGTGTCCACCAATGGTATCTGCCATCAGAGAGAGTTATCCAGCTGAAGTGTTTAGCATCAACAGGCCAACCAAAAAGTGTTTCTTGTTTTTTTTTTTTTTTTTTTACATATATGTTCTTTGTACATTGTACACAACTTTCATTTTTATGTATTCATGGACATATAGTGAATAAATTTAAGAATGCCTTTGTTTTTTGTTGTTTCTGTAGATAAACACAGCACTACTAAACTGCACAGATCAATAAAAATGTTTGTGTCTACAATACTACAGTTATTGAAGGTATCCCAAAAATGTGGCGATGTTTGTTTAGGGTTACCGCAATAGTTTTTGCAGATATTACAATTTTTCCATTTTTGTTTCTTATGTTGCCTGTCTGGGGAAGGCCAGAAGCAGAAGGGCTCCGCCTCAGAGCTGGGCTCTGCTCGAGGTTCTTTGCCAGTGTTGCCCTAGACAAGCTCCATCTAAAAATCGCTATATAAGTAAAAATGTATTGAACTTATGTTTTTGACCACTCAAGCTGTGATCATACATTCTACTGATTGGAAGCACGGTTGTCAGGTTTAATAAATCCTATCAAGGTGAACCTGTGTGCTGTTGGCAGTGAGGCAGACAAAGAAGGCATGAACTGTTAGAGTGGATGACGATATCATGTATAAGTAAATCCATGTTCATTCTCATTCAGAACATGTCAAATTCAACATAATGCATTTCAGTTTTTTACAGATTTATTGTGGGTCTCCCACTATAAAATGGCTCTTACTATCCACGCTAATGTGATAAGATCACTTGGGTTTCTGTTTCAGTTTAGCTAATTCTACAGTCACTGCCCGTCTCTCATATAATTATGCTCAATAAATGTGATTTGTTAGTTTGGAAAAGTGTAGTGTTGATAGTGTAGTGTTTGGAACATTTTGTCACTTATCAGTCCTCCGTTTGTTGTTTGTTTTGTTTTTTTTTTTCTTCCCATGATTAATGTTTGGTTGTAGCCAAACAATGCACACATTTGGTAAAAAAATTGTTTGTTAGGCTGAATAATTTAAAAGTTGCTGTTTATGAGTATCACCACTGCAGATGACCTGCAGATCTACTGAGCACAATTTGGGTAACCTGACTGCAAGCACGGGCAATAAAATAAGCTAACCACATAATGGTAGAAAGCAGACAAGAGAGATAGAAACCCATTTAAGCTTTGTTCTCCCCTGCCACATTTACTGCTGAAATTTCTTCCAACATATTTTGTCAGATTTTTTAACACAACACATTCACAGACTGCACAGTGAGACTGACAAGGTTAGAATGCTGATGAGTTTGCTACATTGAAGTTTTGGTTTGGCCTCAATGCAAGTGACTTGAGCAGTATTTTGTGACCTGACTGTATTGTGGCCAAAAGGTACAAACCATAGTACTCACGACTTACTGCCCAGCTCGTAAATGTGATGAAATTACACACCACAGCCTAGACAAAATTGTTTCTTGACTGGATTGTAAAATATCCACACATAAAAATGCAGTTTCCCCATTGGCTAGTTAAAAAGGTACTGCCAGATGCTTTCAAAAATTAGTGAATAAAAAAAAATACATATAAACACAAATAGTCCAAAAGAAACGTACATCAAATGCAAATCCAATTTGATCCACAAGTGTACGATTGAGTTGTGTTAATTTTTTCCACAATCACCACAGTTTGTGTGCACACGCAAATTGCAAAACACAGTTGTGGATTGTGGTCTATTTATTTGCAGATTTTTATTATAAAATATTTTTTTTTATTCATTCACTGATTTGCTCCAATTTCTGCTGATCATTTTTACACATTCATACATTTGGATCCATTTGTGCAGATGTTATTTTTATGCATTAAGAGATGTTGATATACAAAGTTGAAAACATTTATCTGGGCAGTAGTATATATTTTACAATATATATAGTATAGTAGTATATATAGTTTACATATAGATAGCAGTGATTTGATGTCATACACAATCATCCCTCTTTACAGATTCTATGTAAAAACGAGTCCAGCAACACCCCAGAAAAAAAAACTGCGACTACAGGAAGGATCGCGGCTGTAGATAGCCACCCATAGGCAGCTTTAATCTCCCCTGTCCATTTCATTTTTCTGTATATCGCTATCGTGACAACCATGAAAACAAGCAAGCCGTTCACAGCGAGCTCCCGGACAAAGAGCAGAAATGCAAGTTCAGTCCTGCCACCATCAGGAGCCTTGGACCCATGAGTTATGCTTTTCTATAATCACACGGTGCCACTTCTAGCAATGGAAAGTTCACAGAGATGAGACACAATTCTCTCAACTGTATGCAACTGACCTCACCTTCCTGCACATGCGTCTTGTGGCTTGTGTACTGATTGTATAACATTGGGATACACGTGAGCTGATTTCGGGAACCGCTCAGAATAGAGAACGAGGTAAACACACCCCGTAACCAATCATGTGAGACTTGGCAGTGACTGCTAGCCAATAGTTATCTCCAGGGCGTGGCTTGGAATGCCTGCACTCACGTTGCACTTCATAGTGAAAAGCGTCTGGTATAGGAGAGGTTAGCCCAACGATTGTGAAGTTGCTAGCTAGATAGCCAACAGAAACTAGGGCAACTGGGAAATAAATATATAGTGTATTTTATTTACTGGTTAAAGGCCAGTTGCTTCAAGAATATATTGGTTTTGGATACAATTAACAGCTTTGGACGCTGAATCTTCAAGACCGAGGTATGTAACGTACTGTAGTGTAGCTAAATACTTGCAGGCTAACACGGTCTCTGAAACTGGAAAAAGAAAAACAGGATTTAGGCCGGGCCCTCTCTAGTCTACTTGGTGCAACTCAAGTCTTCTCTTAATCAAAGTCGACTGACAGACTTTCATATTCTTATTATGAGACTTGGGTTTTTTATCTTTTCATGTAATGTGCTATTTGCCCAGGTCCCTGGGTAGATTTCTTGCTAGTTTTTGGCTCGCTGAATTAATAGGCCAGCAATATACAGTTCTCTCCACGGGTTAGGGGAACTTTACATGAAAGATTACTAACAATAATGTCAGTTATCTAACATGAGTAGTGGTGTTTGTTGAACGTCTTGTTGCAGTATTCGTTGCTTATTGTTTCAAGCTATTTGAGTGGTTGAGAGTATCTAGCCAGCAGACATAACTTCTGTCAGTAGGTGAGACACGTTTTGCCCTGTAAATCCAGAAATCCAGCAACTAGCTGGTTAAATTTGTAAGTGAAATTGGTAACTCGCCAACTGCCCGTTAGAACAAGAACTGTTAACATAAATCGTGAGTGGTTTGGTGGTTATGGAGACTGCAGTACTCCCAGTACCCACGCTGTCCTGTCCTTACCCCGCCACCCACGGCTATGCCAGGCGGTTTCTCTGGCAGCCTTTCAGTCCTCCACCACCATCGGGGTCAGTTAAGCCTCTAGTCAAAGTCGTGTGGTCAACAGTCATTCAGTTAACTGCAGTTAATTGAACCAGTTGGCACTTTGACAGGCATGAGAAGAATGGACGTACCTTCAGTCATTGGTAGTTGTCAGGTGTTGCATGAGGTGTAGTGTAGCCTGTTATTTAATGTGACAATAACAATTCTTTGAGAAGTTTTAAAATGAGCAACCTGGTTTACAGTGTTAAAAAATATTGCAAGTTAAAAAAAAATAAAAATGCCTGTTCACAATATGCAACTGTTGAAAATAGAGGCAGTTCTGAGTGACATATTTAAAGAAATAGAAACAGACCTTTGCTGTCAGTTTTGTGGTTAAATTGAATAATTCTCTGTTGATATTTTCTGTCTTGATTTATTTTAATGTGTACAAACTTGCCTAAAGAAAGATACTTCTTATGGTATGTGCAAAATGTTTAACAACTTACAAAAATAATTTGGTCATATTGACATTGGAAATAGTCTTGTTTTTCTAACGTATCCCAGATATTGTATCATTTTCATTAGCACACTGTGTGTAATTCTGAAGATAGGGATCGTCCAGGTCAAAGCCTGGAACATAATAGAATGAGAAGTGCTGTACATCTACTCTGCAAATTTGTCAGTGGACAGAATCCTGACAAACGGTCATAAATTTGTGAGCTGGTTAACATAACCATGGTGTCTTTTTTTTTTTTTTTTTTTTTTTTCTTTTAGTCAATTGGTTTTTGTTACTCTGTGAGATTTTCTTGTACTTTCTTGAATGATTTAATTTATCGATTGAACTACTCTGTCAGTGCATTGAACCTGTTGTACCAGTGTGTGATATGCCTGAGTTTATTGTTGGTTCTCTGACCTCTGCATTCTGACTTCCAAACCATTGGCTGAAGTCTAACAGACTTTCATCTGGAGGTGGCTGAAATATTCCTTGTGATAGTTTACCAGATGATGACAAGACATTTGAATTGCCCCTCTGTCTACCACATCAACACGTAATCGGCATGCAGTTATGGCCAAACCATTTTTTCAATAGGAATATTTGCTCTGGCCAATGATTCCTTTTAGACATAAAATCAATCATTCCACCTCTAGCTGTTCTCTCCCATTCTTTTTTTTAGGATGTTTTCTTGTGGGGTTTGTTTCTGATCACCCAGTATATCATCTTTCAAATATAGTGTAAAGAGAAGTAACAGGAGGGAAAAAGGAATTCCACAGGTGTATTATGTATGTGTATGATTTTTACTCTGTCTTTGATAGAAATTGGTCTTGTAGTTTGTATGTCCATGTTTCAGTTCCTCCACACCTGCTGTTATGTGTCATCTTTCTTACATCTTTTCTGATGAAACCTTCATAACTGGTCATGTATGTATTGCCAAATGATGGAGTTCCTACAGGAACACCTGGAAGATGTCTGCTCAAATTCAGTTGTGTAGCCCCAGATGGTCAAACCCTTATGATTTTCCCTGGACCTGCCTTCTGCACAGTTGTTTTCCCATAGGAGCGATTGTTTTTAAACGCCATCATGTTGTTGTCCCCTTCTGCCTGCCATGTACCAGCTGTGTAAGATGATCAGATGTGCTGTTGCTCATGGAAATGTGGGTAAGCTGTGGGGGAGGGGGGTGTTTCTGAGACTGCCACATCAGTGATCCAAACCACTTAGGACCATTATGAATACTGGAGTCCTGGATTAGGCCTACAGAATGGCAAAATACTATTTAAACAGTTTTAATACTTATTTTGCTGAGGTTATTGTGGTTTTGTTGCTGCACACTCCCTCCAGCTGCAGGTGTTCCTGGTAAACAACATTGATACTTGCCTTAAATTCAGTTGTGAGCAGGTAGTTGATAAGTGGAAATGAAAATGCTATTTTTCATTTTAATTTTCCTCAAAAATGAAAACATCGCAAATCTTAGATTAAAATGGCAAAATGATGTAATGTGTTTGTTTCAGGGACATTGAAAGCTATTAACCACTAAAAGTGCTTGATAGAAGGATATACAAGTGAGGCATGTTAGCTTCTTTTAAAAAGCAGCTGGAAATGAGTATGTAGCTTCTAATGAATTAAACCATGCATCAAATTATGTCCTGTTGTGGCGTGCAGGAGAAGGTTGGTATTGATGGTTTTATCGGTCATGCCGCTGAGAACTGCTCTCCTATTATATCAGCAAATTTTAGACGAGGGGAGGTTTATTTTGAACAGTAATTATCAATGTAAATGAACCGTTTCAATAGTAATTTGAAAATGTATGGGGAAGGCAGTCATTTTCAGTGAAAGTAATGGGACTGCATTGGGATTTGCAATAGGATGCATTGGTACATATTAAGATATATTGTATATGTACTTGCTCGTTGAATATTCATATACTTTTCTCATTAATCAGGCTAAATGAAAATAGTTTGAGACCATTGGTTGGTTTAAAGGTAATGTTACTGAAGGCCGCATGTAAATCACACTGTATGCTACTGCTGCTTACCTTATTATACAAACTAACGAATAAGCCAATCCAGCTCACAAAGTTCTGCTTATCAAAGAACCAAGCATGCTGAATGAAGTTTAAAAATTCAACAAAACAAAAATACAAGGTTATGAAGCCTGATGGTCGAAAGCATGTTCAAGCACATGACAGTGCTTAGTGTAGCGGAATTTAACCTGACTAAAATAGCCGTGTGAAGCTGCATGCGAGTAGCTGGCTCATTCACTGTTAAGAAGGGGGCGGAGGAAGGCAGGGCAGGTGAATGGATGACTGAACGCACTGCAAAGAGGAGCAGAATCAAGTTTGCCGTCACATTTTAGAGAGGGATCGATTTTTGTAAGATATTTGTCGGACGCCAAAATTTGTCATTGACATCCTTGTAATCATCTTGCTGACCGAAATAAAGACGTTAATAGGCCGATAATCATTGAGCTGATATACTTCACATGACTAAAACCTCCTTAAACTAACAAGGGGAAAAAAAAACAAAATGCTTTCACATCAGCAGCAGCAGAATCAAGATAAGTGATACATTTGTCCATTTAACAGTTCTGAAATTAGAGATTGATAGGGTTTTGCCTGTGTAGAAGATAGAAATTAAGTACAGAACAATAGACATTGTATTGAGAGTGATGCAAGGTTTAAATGCTACAGTCCAGATCAAAAGAAGCAGTCAACTGGCAACTTGTGTCAATGAGTTCAGTAGTATGCATTGTATCCGATGATGGATTATTTTGCATTAAGTAGCCTTCTTATGTTGACTGCCTTTTTTGCTACTGACTGACTGTTTTGTCTACTGAAGGCAAGTCCTACAATGGTATTCTGTATGCTTAAGCACAGTCAGTAATGACTCAAAGTCAGGGGTAGGCCAGTCCTTGGTAACATGGCTAATGATAAGGAAACTATGCAAGCTCCGTTGTTTCAGAAGACTAGTTCTATGAAATTAAAGTAGTTCCATTCCTTGTGACAGTCAAAACATTGCATCTCTACCCCAAGTTTCATCAACTCTTTTTTTTTTTTTTTTTTTTTTTTTTCTTTCTTCATTATAGCTGCACTGAAAAGTCCTGGTAAAAATCTGCTTTTACAAATCCAGGTGAGCAAGAGTAGAACAGAACCAGAAATCAAAGGCTTGCAGAATGTACCCAGATGCACAAATGCAATCTCTTTTCAAACATCTCGTGTCATGTCGAATCACATTTCCACATCGCACTTTTACAACCAGTCCCATTGTTTATGTTCTTGGCTGGGGAGGCAGCTTTTTTACGTAATCATCACCTTGTTGATGGATGTGATTAAGACTCCTCAGTTCCACAGCGCGGTGCAGGAATGCTTGCTTAGCAAGTAAAAGCGCAGAGTATTAAGCTGTGCAGTGCTTTCTGGCACAAGCCCCAGGCTCAGGGCAAAGGGACAGAAAGGGCTGTTTGAGGTAGGCGGTGTCCACTGCAGTGTGTCCAGCCAAAAAATTATCTCGCTGCATCTTTGGGAGAGATTTAGAGGGTTAGTTTCTCCTCTTTAGCTGAACTCTTACCGTCTCATGGAGTTTTTCCGTTGCACAGTAAGCACAGGATTCATTTCAATAAGAAACCATCGGTTGTGGTGATTCCTGGCTCAGTGGAAATGAGCTGTGAGCTTCTTTGGAAATGTAACAAATGTGACCCTGCATGAAAAAGAGCTTTGCACATCCAAAAATATGACTTCAGGTGCAATGGAGGACAAGTCATACAATCATGAAAATAATGCGAAGCCCTGCAGATTCACAGACCAAAAGCCCAGCTTATTTTATCAATAAAGCGACGACTTCTGTTGCAAGTTATTTGGCATTATGTTGATTTGTCATTAATTGTAGGGCACAGAGCCATAGCAGCACAGTTCTATTGAGAATGGAATGCAAACTGGAACCTTAGTTTTTTGATTTACAGGTACGATACGGCACAGCTGTACAAAATCCAGGAGCTGACTTGCTGTCTCAGCTTTTTGTTTCAGATATATGCCTGGCTCGTGGTCCTGCTTGCTTCTGCCTACCGTGCCTTGTGTTACATAACTCCTTTGTCTGGAGCACATGTCTGAAACGTCTGTCCTGTCTGCTCTGTTTTCGTTTGTGCTTTTCACCCTTGAGTTGTAATGGAGTTCTGCTTACCCTTAGAAGACAGGCTAGATCCTTCGCATGATTTGGATCTTCCAAACCCCGCTTCCACTGAACTTAACTCAGCTCAGTAACCATGGCGATACACATTGCCTATCTCTCAACCATATTCCTAAGGTTGGTGTTTTGATCAGCAGAGCTGCAGTAGAACCCCCCCCACCCCACGGTTTTAAGTCTGATAAGGTGTCCATTCCATGAAAACACACAATGCTGTGGTCTGCTTTAACATTCAGGTAATTAAACCTGAACTTGTCCTGTGAGAGCATGTTTCAGAGAACGTTTGCTGACACGGGTATTTGTGTAGGATAAGGATAGTGGTAAATATACTGTTGCTAATTGGCTAGCAAGCTGTAACTGAAGTATTTTGGGGCTGGAGATTAGGCTGTTGGGTCTGTCTCAAAGCTGTCACAACCTGGCATCAATCCAGGGCCCAGTGCCAAAGAAGGGGAAGGCAAATTACATGTGTGTATGTAAAAATGAGGGATGTTGCAGTTCCATCAAGATGTTAAAAATGTGTTTTGTAATTTGTGTAAGGATTTGTGATTGGAGGAGTTATGATTGAGCGACTCTTGTTTATTTTATAAATATAATTTTATTTTAACATCAGGCCCATAACCCTAGCTGTTTTTTGTCAAAGATGTCTCAATTTCAAGTTAGCCTGTATGCAGAGGTACCCCACTTTCTCTCATGTTTTGGATCCTGTTTACAACCGGACTTGCCTTTGCGGACACTTACACAGAAGGTGCAGATTTACTCTGTCAGCCTTTTTGGAGCCAGTGTCTGTATTCTACAATCACAAATATACAGTATATCTATGAGGGGCTGGCTTATCACATTGCTGTTACCATTAATTGCTACACCCGTTTCATTGATCATTTCTTCCCCCATTATGTCCTGCCAAATCCACCTACCGCAAGTCAACTCCAAAATTGTAGTGAATGACATGATCACAATAAGCACTGCTGAGGACCGTCTGCTTAGACCAAATATTTCGTAAAATATGTGCAGTTATGTATTCAGACGTTACCATTAATTACCATACTGCTTCCTCGCATAGCAACAGTTAACCCACATGTTTATCATTATTCTAACAACATTTTCCGAATATTATTTCAAATTCACACCTGCGCCTCTTGACTTGCATGCTTCTTGAAAGAGGCAGAAGATTAGGGAGTGGCAGGCGCTGCTCAGAGAACATGAATTGCATGTGTCAGTTATCTTGTTGATGATTCTTGGCAGTAAAACAGAAGCTATTGTCTGTATGACCTATTTTAAATGACTGATTTTAAGTAAGAGGCTGGCAACCAAGAAACATAAGCTCGCTTTTGCACCTGAAAGCTCAGAATTGAGAATTATTAGCAGGGGACAGGAAGTGATATAATGAGCACATTTTGGTATAAATGCATTGTGTTGAAAATGTCCTTCCAGTGTTTGCCGTATCTGCAGTCCTGGCACCCTGTGACGTCTTCACACCTGAGAAATTAAGTTGGCCTTCCTGTGTGTATTGAATATTTTCATGCTGTATTGATTTCCACCAATAAATATAGCATGCCAGCATGGTGCTTGCATTGAGTGACTGCATGTTGCCGTGACACGTAAGTGGTCACATAACTCATAATGAATTTTATATGCAGGGGAAAAGGTCTGGATATATTGAGGAATAAAAATAAAAAATAAATGCAGCTTGTTAAGTTGTCCCTGTACTAAAACTGTGTGCGTTATATAATTTCACATGTGTTTGCAGAGAATTTTATTTATTATATTGACACAGGGGTAGGGGATTCAAATGTAACCATGAGTCAGCTTGGCGTCCCATTTAATTTAGTCTTAAGTGGGTTGCACATATAATAAAGGGAATTATGACTGCATGCTACCATAGTTACAATGACAGAGCACCACTGCTTAAGAAAGAAATTAAGCAAGAACTGGTCCCAATGTTTAAAACTTCCATTTCTGAGAAACCTCAATAATGAAAACATTTATAAATAATAGAGGTCACTTCATACATCATATGCCTTTCTGCGAGAGCTGGAGCAAGGAAAGGATTGTCATCCTGCTAGAAACCAAATGGTTGATTGATGAAAAATCCATAATATTCTTTGAAGTTTCTAGCTTTTATTTAATTTTTGGTTGTCTACAACTTGTATTGATGTGCTGCTGTCATGACTGAGTGATGAGTGTGATTCTTCACTGCTGCTCTCTTTTGTGAATTACGCGGTGAGATTTACCAAGCACTTCGCAAATGCGTCATTTCATCCAGTTGAGTCACAAAAAGTTTTGTTTTGTTTTTATTACTACTGTTGGTATTAATTATATGAAAACAGTATAAAGTATGCCATATTATTGCAAATTCAGCTGCCACTGGCCTTTAGACTGCACGTTCCCAGCCCCTGTATTATGGAGTCCACCGTACTCAGTGCACGTTTTTCCATAACAAAATAAATGCAGGTGGCAGAAAACATTGAGGTAAAACTGAGCACTGATATTGGTGGAGCTATAAATTATGAGTTGTATATAAAAGCGTGTATGAAGCTGTGCGTCCCGTGCTTTGCATCTGTTGAAATGCTTGGAAGTTTGAACTGTTTACCCTGGGACACCACTCAGAATCTGCTTGTATTCTTTGGTCCAATATTCAAATTCTTCAATGGTCAAGTTTAGACGTGATTACAGTGTTGCTTCCTATGAATGGAAAATCCACAGTATCGGTTTTTGCTGCTGTGGACAGCTTTCTCTGACAAGTGTGTCCTCCCTTGCTTTACGTTGTTTGATTTCCAGTGCTTTCCCTGCTGTGAGAGATTCCAGCAGTATGTCAAGTAAAAGATCTATGATACTTTGGTTATTATAAGAGGCTCATATAGTCATCTGCCCATAATTACGATGATCGATTCCCTTTATTTTAGACCAGTATGTTGTTGGCCTTGACAGTACACCCCCTCAGTGCTGAGGAAAGTACATTTGAATTGTAATGACATTTATCCTTGGCGCATATTGTTGTTTGGAATGTGGGTTCATCTCTGGTTCACAATGAGGAGTTGATGCTACATTGAAGGAAGTACAAATGATAGACTACCACTGTGTATCTTGCACCTTGCAGTGAGGACTTGGGCTCTATCCTCATGAAGATTTAGAAGAAACATCACTGTTTGGCACAGAAGGAAGTTAAAATGGTGTTGTAACTACATGTGTGCTGGCTTTGTTTGCTGTGGCATTATCTAGCCCTATTGCCTTGCTCAATAAAGTTCACAAGTAACAACTAATATTATGAATCATTAACCTGCTGGAGATGTTGTATTGTCACATTTATGTTTCATGTTGTCACTTTTAACATCTGTCATAAAACTTTTTGATCTTTTTTTAATGTCTCTGGAACATGTAAGATGGAAATTAGTTATTGATAAAATCTTGGAACCCAATGCTCCTCACAGGGTAAAACTGCAGAGTTCTCATTTTCTTGTGAAGTTTTGACTGGTGAATAGACTGAACTATTTCTTTAAAGCTAGGTGTTGAATGTAATTTGAAGCAACAGTAACAAATATGGCACTTTTCACCCTCTATATTCAGTATAGAGAACCACCATAATCTTAGGTTGAATGAAAATGTCCTTCCACTCTTCTTGGTTGGTCATGTTTTGAGCAGATACACATCTTTATGAAAGAAAAGTGCAAGGTGAACACTTCCTGATAGCAAAATTTGGTTAAAAACATGCCTAGTTGCACATGCACGCACACACCCCCACAGACATGTCTTATTTCGGTCTTGCCTTCTGCTGTGGTGTCAAGGCTAATCATGCACATCACCTGTGTGACAGTATCAGTGTGCACTGTGGCCTCAGTCCATATTTAATCCTATCATTCGATAAACACGCAGCTGTCCTTAATTTGGGCCTTCGCTCTGACCCCTTTGCACCCTGCAACACTAGGGTTACCTTCCTCCATACTCCCCTATGCTTGCAGTATTGATTTCCAGCTTTAAATATAGCACAGGAGGAGGGCGGTATTGAGCGCCTACCTATTTCAGCATTATGGAAGTCTACATAGTACACGTGGTTGTGGTAATGTCATGCTTGTATGTGGCATGTATTATGTAAAAATATGGCCATGTGTACTGACCATTATTTTAACAGGAAAAGCATGTATGACTGCATAGACGTATGTCTAAAATAAGATGCTGATAGGTTAATTGTATGTGTATGTGTTTAAGGATTGTTTTTTTGGACTCCTAGTATGATCACATTTTTACCATCATTTGGTACTGCAGTTTTAATCGCCTTCATTAGTCATCACTAAATACTAGTCTTTATTGACTCTGATTCACAGTTGACTGATGGCACCATGTAGGTTTGAACCTTTTAACTGAGCCAGCAACCAGTAATGTACTCAAGAGCTTAATCCTATGTTTCTATGAAGTAATTAACTGTGATGGTATACCGCAATGTTGAGAGACTGTTGTGTGTGTAATAGGGAATGTCATTTGGCATTACAAGAATTGAACATTATGGTTGTGGAATGTCAAGAGCAAAAGAGTTAATATTTGAGACATTTTACTCTTTCTCTACTGCCTTGAATTGAACGTATCTCAAGTGTAACATCTGTGCTCAGATCTCTCTGACAGGCTGAAAGCATGATGGAACTGAAACATGGTTTTTTGTGCTTTTTCCTCCTTGCAGGTTGAGTTCCTTTCACAAATCTCAGGTGATTGAAAGACGACAGAAAACCTTCTGGAGACACCAATGGGATGCCCTAGCGCATCACGCTAAGCACACACCTGTCCCTCATCCTACAAACCCTGCAGGACAACGTCTGATCTGAGCATTTCCTCTTTGCATGAGTTGAGGCGTGGAGATGCTGGGCAGCGGTAGTTTCATGGAAGGAGAAGAGGAAGAGGAGGAGGGAGAGATAGCAATGGAATCTTCCTCGGGGGCAGGAGGAGGAGGTGACGCAGACCCTGAGCAGGCCCCAGGAGAAGCGGGCGAGGAGGTGGTCCAGTCTGGGACAGGTTCAGAGGAGGATGGGTTGGGGCTGGGAGAGCAAGCCACAATGGATGGACGCAAGAAGCGGGTCAGGAGTCCGACCCAGGAGAATGTGGACATTAGCAGTGACCATGACGGGAGTGATGCCCCCACCAATCACAGCTCAGAGAGATCAGCATGCCTGGACAGCACCAAGAGGTACACAACATCCTCAGCATGCACACACAGAGAGACCCACAGTTACACGCACATGCACACAAAACCTAATGAAATATTTATTTAAGACTCAATCAATAATGACGTCCTTGGGGATGAACTTTATTGGTGATGTTTTATTTTTAAAAAGGTACTTTCGAGGTGGTGTTCAGTAATCTTATCACTTTGTTACCCTCCTAATTTCTGTTTGAGCTTTTATGAAATATATATGCATGTCAACAAGCAACATAATGTTTCCACTCTCTGAGAACGTAAGTTTATACTTCCTGTTAAAACCATTTCTCTCTCCTCCACTAAATTCCCTGTGCCATTTCCAAGAATGCAAGGAGCAGTGAATCAAGCAAGCTTCTTGGGTGGAATGTCGCATTAACTCAGAACTAGACCATTCTCAGGGATTTGACTCTGGATTTAGGCTGTGTGTTGGGAAAGTGTGGAAATTAATTGAAATTCCAGGGAATTATGGACAGTGGACAGTAATACATTCTTAAGCCTTTCCCAGAGACCAGAGGTCAGATACTCCAGAGGCTGGACATGTACAGGAAGATCAGAGCCGCATTGTGCTTTTCTAACTACATAGGATAGTTAAAGGAGAAGAAGTTTGGAACCATTCACCATTTTATCCAAAACTATTGAATATTTTTAAAATTGGATGGTATGTGCTGCATGTAATGTCATGCAACAAAGTAGTTATTTTTCTATTTAGATCATGCCCTGTAATCGGCGGCCTCATCATGTTGATCGTTGTTGAGCATGGAATGGTATGAAGGGGGTATGGTCAGGACCTTACCATTTACGGTCTGTCATCTGTCACCTCCCACAGCTCCAAGCTCCACCCCGACCCTGTCAGTCATCAGACAGAAGGCAGCGGCAGGTGAGTCCCATCCTCCTGAGACTTGTGTGTTCAGGCACTTTTGGCTGTGGGAGTGATACTGACAGTGCTGTCCTCCAATGAGCAGCGAGCAGCTGGATGAGCAGGGGCGGGCCCAGATACACAAAGAGATGATGCGGGCAATGCGTGAGATGAAGAGGAGGCTGCCGTCTGAGAAGAAAGGCCACTGCAAGGCCAGGACCGTGGAGGCACTCCGCTACGCCCTCAGCTGTGTCAAACAAGTACAGGGTACGCTCATAATAACTAGCTTGTCATTAAAAAAAATCATTGATTCAATAGTGGCTCAATGGTGGTTGACCCCCTCCCCCAGTGTGGTTGGAGTGGAGCTCTGATGTGTGACTCTCTGGCTCCCCCTGCAGCTACCAGCGAGTACCACAGTCTCCTGCTGAGCAGCCGGAAGGACAAGCGGATAGACATCCCTGTTACAGTCTGCAGTCTGGACGAGCTAGAGAGCGTTACCTCTGAGCACACCCTCAAAAACACGGTAATGCCCCCCACTGACAAATCAGTGACCAACCCACTGGGATCCTCAACATTACTTCCTGTTTCTTCATATCATACCCTGTTTCTTCAACAAAACTTTCTGAAAATAGCAACATCAGATTTTAATGGTGTATAACAGAGATCTTCTGTGAATTGAAATGTACTATTACTTAATTAACCTAACAAATTAACTATGGAACAGTAAAACATTTAACAAGGCCATCTGTGGTTGGCAGGCAGTAGACACTGTAAATCCGGCCTCACTGCGATACCAGACCATAGTGACAGGCTTAAAATATGTATGCAAGGGGAGGTGAAAAAACATAACTGTGATTAAAATTCCCTTTGTAGCCACCCTGAAAAGTGCTGCACTGTCTCTTTTAATAATCCATTAACTTGCAGATAATCCACTCCACTGTTTTTTTTTTTTCCTTCACCAATATAGAATTGCAGTACTGGTAATTTGAAATGTAACAGTGTAACCTGTTGCTATAGAAACTTTGGAATCATAGTTTCATCAGGACTCCAAATGGAATACTGCCGATACTGAGAAGTGTTGTGTCACAGTGCGCTGTAAGCACACTTTAAACATGATGCGGTTCTTTTTACGGTCATTGTGTTGTTTGCAGGGTACATTCGTGGTGGTGTTTTCCCTGACCAGCAATGAGGTGGTGTACGTGTCGGAGCAGGCCTCCAGCATCCTGGGCTGCAAGCGCAGCTTCCTGAGCTCAGCCCGTTTTGTGGAGCTTCTCTACCACCAGGACGTGAACATCTTCTACTCTCACACCGCGCAGTCTCGCCTGCCCCCCTGGACTGTGGGACCCGATAGGGGTGAGGATGGGCCGCCAGTTTAATCTTCATTTGATAATGGCAGATCAGTTTAAACACAGAATGTACTTTCAGTGTATCCACAGCATTTGTAGCATGTACTCCAGTGCTTTGTGCCTATTTTGTAATTTAAGGTTTATGTAAGATGAGCCCCAATTGATAGATATTTGACATTTCTCTCATATCATACACGTATGCTGTAGATCCATTTTAGTGCATAGTCTCATTTTAGACATGTCTCCAAATGGTGGTGTGTTTGATAGCCACTGCACTTTAGCCTGAATTATCATGGCAGCAACTGAAGAGCTCTCTGAGGTGGGGGAGAGTCCTCAGTTCCTGGGTGATTATTTTAGCTGGCATGGAGATGAAAAGCCTTGAGAGTCGCTACCATAACGTCTCATGATCGCTTCAACTTTGTTCCAGCAGCCGTCCTGTACGAATGCACCCTGGTCAAGTCTTTCTTCTGTCGGATCAGGTCAGTCCATCCCACCTTCCCCAGAGCTAAGCTTGTGCCAGGACAGAGTTGAGGGATTAGCGCAGGCTCCTGAGACAGAGATCACTGAAAGCAGTGCATTGGCTCGAGCTCACAGTCATCCCCGTGCGCCAACAGTGGGGGGCCGTCGCAGAGACAAAGCGCTTGTGGTGTGGTTTACTCCCCAAATGGGTGTTGTTAAATGGGGAAACTTCTCAGCATCATTTAGATTCTGTAATGTTTTAGGGGCAAAGACAAGGTTTTCACTTAATGCAAACAAGCAAGCCCCAGACACTAATATTTAGACATTTGGCGGGTTACAAATAAAGAAAAAAGAAATGATAAAACACAGTGGAGAGTAATAAGTTCATATCCACCATCACCATCATATACATCTTTTACTCAAAGAATAGACCTCTTGGTCATTTCACAGTCTCAAGTATTCACCATCTACTATTCAATGTCTACGATGATATTGGGATATATCAACTTAATGTGGATGTTTACAGTTTTAAATATAGACATTTATCAGCAATCAAAAAGTATGACTAGTTATCATAGTTGTCACCTGCTATGAGATGGATAAGGTTGATTTCATTGTTTGTACTTTCAGAAAGAGTCATAGTAGAACTGAGGCATAGCTTTTCAGGGATTGCAATTACAATCAGGAGGTTGCAGGTTCAAGCCCAAGGTGCAGAAAGGCAGTTGTAACCCTAAGCGAGGTGCTGACGCGGGCATACTGCAGTAAGTATCCAGTTGTGTAAATGGATTTGCGTTCCTTGAGCTATATACATTGAAGTGCTGGCCACACAAGGGAGGTAATGTGACTGGCTTAAGGTCTTCTTCATAATGAATTAAAAAAAAATCTGCCTGCCATTTTGTATTTAAAAACATATGTCTGTCGCCATAACTGGTTGAGTCTTGTGTGTGACAGTCCTATTGAAATGCAATCTCTGGGGATATCCTCTTGGCCATTGGAGGACGTGTCTTTAGACGCACAGGCTTGGATTTTGCAATGCGTGCAGGCATACTGTTTCTGAAGCACAGGTGAGTCTAACAGGTGAGAACACACTTTAACAAGTGCTCAACTCCACCCTTCAAAGAGGCCTGCGCAGTGCAGGACAGAAAAGACCTTAAGCAGGGAAGCGTAATGAATGAGATGTCGGCCCCTGATTTGCGGGGCTCGCTGGGGTTGCCTCGTTGAGTAAAGTGTGCCAGAGATTTGCCTTTCTGCGGTTATTGCAGGTGCCTGAAAGATGAGCCAAACTGAGGTCCTGGAACGTACTGTCACATGACTGTCACATGACCGCCCATGTGCACTGGTTTGGTAAATCACACCAGAGACTTTTCTCTGTTGGGTGAAGCCATTGTCATTCAGTTTACAAGTTATCGCTGGGAAAAGTGTCTGGGCAGTATTTAGAGATGTGATTTATTCCTAATTAATCAGGAAATGCTGATCTTCAGTCCCTGAATGTCATGTCTCAGATTGTCATATCTTGTTTGAATACCAACACTCAAACCAATTGCAGTACTTGACAGCTTGTAGCAGCATGCAGGCCAAATGTTATTGGCTGATGTGCATTTAGGGTCTGAAAATCATGAATGTGTGCAAACAAAACAGATGCGTTGCATAATTTAATAATGAACTAATAATAATCATTTATACATTACTGAAATATTCATTTTTACCAACACAAAATATTTCATCCTTTACATCGTGCATTAATAAGTATGTCAAAACAAAATCATATCTAATCTAGCCAGATGGAAGTAATTCATTCATCGATACAGATTTAATGGAAAAAGCACAAGTATGACGGCATCAGAATATGATGTTGGCAAGTTTCATGCTCTCATTGAACTTTTGCCACAGGACCAGCGCAATCCATAGGTATATGAACTGTGATTTGCTGTTTTGCATAGCCCTCTGTTGTCAGGCTGCAGTGCAAACTGGCTAAACAAAGGTGCTGTAGACTACTTTGATCAATGCTAGTAGCTGTCACTGACTCATGCAGTATTGAATAATATCTTGGGTCTCCCAGTAGATTTGCTCTTATTTTCCTGAAAAATACATTTTTCAGTACATTTCATTATAGACAATCAGAGCTAGACAGAAAAGTCAATACCTTGTTTGTTTCTCTCTTCATGTGAGTGCCATAGTCTCCTGATTGTTGCCATTGCTGTTTATTACATGTTTATTGCTTGGGACAGAGCCGAGGCCCATTGGCAGTGTTTTATATATGTGGTTTGATTTTGCTCTGAAACCCCTTGACTCTGGCAGGAGCGGGAAGGACAGCGAGGGGGAGATGCGCTACAGCCCGTTCCGCATCACACCGTACCTGCTGAAGGTGCAGGGGGGGAGGGGGAGGAGGGCCAGCCCTGCTGCCTGGCACTCGCCGAGCGAATACACTCGGGATACGAAGGTACGCACAGACACCCGTACCGCTGCTGACATTTTTGCAAAGGCCTTGTGGGGGCATCTGTTCAAAACTTCACTTTGTCTGTTTTGTGGCTCCCGTCCAGCTCCCAGGATCCCCTTGGACAAACGCATTTTCACCACTACCCACTCCCCTGGCTGCGTCTTCATGGAGGTGGACGACCGGTAAGTTTTACAAACCCTTTATAAAATGTGTATTGACCGTTAAATTCTGAAATTGGGGTTGCACGGTTATGTAAGACCCTCTTAAGACATTGTCAGCTCATGAATTTTCAGACTGAGACATCTTGTGCCTCAGAGAAATGGCTAAGCCTCCGTGTGTCTTGAGCTGCTTGCAATTTCAGTTAATGAAATCATTTCCCTTGGCAACACCATGTGTACATATGTGTTTCTGCAGTGCTGTGCCATTGCTAGGATACCTGCCTCAGGATCTGATTGGCTCCTCAGTGCTAGCCTGCTTACACCCAGAAGATCGTAACATTATGTTGGCTCTGCATCGCAAGAGTAAGTCACAAATACATACATAGGTACATGCACACCCACACACAGACCCACACTCATAAACACAGAATTCACAAAGAGTACATAGAAAACAGTACGGGTACAGCCAATGACACACACACAGAAACGCCTCAGATTCAGCATATTTCCTAAAACCATAAATTAAGAATTCTGTATTTCTTTGGTTATTAGTGCTACACGACTGTGTGGCAACTGGCCTTAGTTTGATTATTACAGCTCTGAACTTGACCTCCTGTACTCTGTATAAAGAGTGTACAAAGTATGTGTTTGTTAATGGTGTACCGGGGTCACATCCTCCTTCATGCTCTTTTGTTTGTCCAGTCCTTAAGTATGCAGGTCAGCCGCCTTTCGAGCATTCCCCTTTCCGCTTCCGCTGTCAGAATGGAGACTACGTCACTCTGGACACCAGCTGGTCCAGCTTTGTCAACCCTTGGAGCCGCAAGGTGGCCTTCGTCATCGGCAGGCACAAAGTCCGCACGTGAGTCCTCACCCTTCGCACCACTCCAGCACTGCCCTCTTCCACTATAGAGCTGGTCCCAGGCTGGGTTGTCAAACCCCTTTTCCCCTTTTGAGGCTGGAAACAGTTTGGTTCGTTATTTGTATTTCCCACTGTATATCTGGAAACCGCTTTGCGTGTCATACCCCTGAACCCAGCCTGGCTCCAGTTCAGTGGACAGGGACCGCCTCAGTCCCAGCTGTGGTCAGAGTTATGAGTTCCTGTTGCCTGAGCAGTGTTTGCACCCAATCCTGGCCCCTCACGTCTCTCTGCCTGCATGTCATTCCCCCAGAGGGCCCCTGAACGAGGATGTGTTCACCACACAGAGCGGAGCGGAGCAGCCGAGCATGCTCAATGAAACCCGGGAGCTGCAGGCTCAGATCTACCGGCTCTTCCTGCAGGTGAATATCCGCAGTTAGGCTTCCGGAGTCAAAGTCGCAAAAAAGACACATCCTCCTTTAATTGATCCACACAGCAATATCACGCCTCAAAGCAAGCCCTTTGTCACTCTTTCCTCCATGTTTACTTTTCCTCCTCCTGTCTCTCTCCAGCCGGTACACAACAACGGATCCAGTGGCTATGGCAGCATGGGTAGCAACGGCTCCCACGAGCCGTATGTCAGCATGGCATCCTCCAGCGACAGCAATGGCAACGCGTGGGAGGACACACACCGTGAGCCGGTGAGACAGCCAGGCCTTCCAGCCTCTCTCAGGACACTCACTGCACAGTGGGTTATGGGTGGGATCTTCAGAGCAGGCCAAGTGTCTATACCACCAAGATCTACTGCTTAAGCAACAATACAGTAATAATGTCTTGGGAGACATTAAGAGTGTGTGTATGGATGTAAGTAATTGTGGTGTAAACATACATGTATTTGTGTGATGGTATTAATGTTTGTGTGTGTTTTGCAGATAAAAATGCGGCAGATCTGCGCAGACATCAACAAGGTGAAGAGCTGGGGTCAGCAGGCGTATCTGGACTCCCGCTGTAAACTCCACCCGATGGAGAGGGGTACAGCAGGTGAGTTCACTACCGCTTAGGGTCATATGGAGAAAACCTCTTTCCACCCCCTTTATCCGCAGTGCTCTCTGACATCTCATTGTGACATCACCCAGCAGGGCCCACAGCACCTCCAGCTCTCGCCCCCCAGCCAATGGGGTTTGCAGTTAGACACAGCCCGCCCCACAAAGACTCCCGGAAACAGCCTCACATTCCGTCCTACCAGCAGATCAACTGTGTGGACAGTATCATCAGGTGAGACAATTGCACTGTGCATATTTTTACCATTTACCATTTCTTCATAATGAAAAAAAATACCAACTTCAGCAAGTGAGTCATAAAACAAATCATGTATCATAGAGCTGCAACGATTATTCGATTAATCGATTATTCGATCGGCAGCCATTTTGTAATCGATTAATCGTTTGTCATTTTAAGGCAAAAATGCCAAAAATTTATTAAATACTATGTTCTCAAATGTGAGAATTTGTTGCTTTTCTTGGTCTTACATCATAGCAAATTTAATATTTTGGATTTTTGGACTGTTGGTCAGACATTGACATCACCTTATGCTCTCAGAAACTGTAATGGGCATTTTTCACTGTTTTCTGATGTTTTATACACCACATGATTAATCAAATAATCGAGAAAATAATCAGCAGGTCAATAATGAAAATAGTTGTTAATTCCAGCCGTAATGTATTAATTTTTTGCTTTTCTATCAGCATTCGTTATTACCCCTGAAAATTCAGGCCGCATTCATAGGGAATTTCTTCTGTAATGAAACTCTAAACCTGTGGAGACATATTGAGTCACTGCATGAAAGATGGCTATCACTGATGATAATGACATATGTTATAATTTTTGATTGAGTCATTCATTTTCTCTTTATGAAACATGGTTATGAGTAACATGAAGATCATTCCATAACCATATCAGCAATTCAGTGCTAAGCTTGCAGCTTAAGCCAGTTTTATTAACATTATAACATTAACATTTCCTTTCTGCATCATTCTTGTTCAGGTACCTGGAGAGCTACACTGTCCCAGCACTGAAACGGAAGAGTGAGTGCCTCTCCATCACCTCCTCCTCTTCTTCCTCCTCTTCGGCATCAGAGGAAGATAAAGCGCCTGAGTCCACAATGGCAGGTAAGTTAGACCCAGAGACCCCACGCGCCCTGACAGGTCAGCGATTTGTTGGCGCCCCCACCCCTCCCATTTACCATTCTCTTCCCTGGCAGAAGGAACGTTGCTGGACGCCGTCGCCACGGATGCGGGCTTCTCCGCAGGGTCAGCGGCGGCCGTGGTGGGCGCACCGCTGACAGACCTCACCCTGTCATCCAAGGCCCTGAGTGTGGTGTCCGTCACGAGCCAGTGCAGCTACAGCAGCACCATCGTACATGTTCCCCAGCCGGAGTCCGGTAAGTACTCACGCCACCACACACACACCGATAACCGTGACACATACTTTATTACAAACCTGGCAATGAGACACACACACACACACACACACACACAAACATGCTCTGTCACTGTCTTACCATTGCATAAACATTGTGGGAACCAGCAAACCAAGAGTTGTTCGTTTGGTATGGTGTGGTTCTGTTGGTAACGGAAAGAACAGCAGAAACTGAGTTGTCAGTTTCCAGTTACACTGTAGTACGATACAGTACAGCAATGGAAAGACCCCATGAAAGAGGAATCAAGGCACACCGAATTTTAGTTTGTAAATCTCGCGCACACAATTTGTACTAATCACTGTCTGTGCCCCCACCGTCCTCACAGAGGTAACTGCGCTGGAGGATGCACCAATGGGCAGTGAGCAGGCTGACCCCACCCCCCCACCATCACGCCCCCAGCCCAGCCTGTTGGGGCTGACGAAGGAGGTGCTATCAGCACACACTCAGAAGGAGGAGCAGGAGTACGTGGACCGCCTCCGATACCGCATCCTCCAGAGCCCCTACCGCTCCTACCTGCAGCGTGATGGCAGCAGCCACACCCACTCCCAGCACCACGGTGAGCCAGGACAAACACTGTCGGCCTCAGGCCTCAGTCGTGTTCATACATATTTGATCATAAAGCCCTCATGTGACCAATGTGAATTATTTTTGCATTCATTAAAGAGTGGTTTGCTTCTGTGCAAACATTTGATGCTTGAAATTATTTTATTGGCCTTGATTTATTGCCGGTTGATTGAATAAATGTGTGAACAAATGAACAATAAGTGATTTTCCCTTTCTCTCTGGATCTTCAGGTAACCATTGCGAGCGATTTGGACGGAGAAGGGGCCGAATACACGAGCCCAAATTGAAGCGTCGCCTGGAGCAGCAGTCCTCGGACAGCTACGCCTCCCCCTTAGAGGGGCACCCCATGGCCCAAGTGCCCTCCCTGTCCCAGACCGAATCCTCCGGCATCCCGCCTCTCCTCCCGCCCCTCCAGGCCCCTTGCTTCGCCCCCACAGGGCAGCAGGGACAGGCCACTGGGGTGACTAACGCCCCCCTCTACACGGGTCCCCAGCCTTACAGCCTGCAGCCCGATCAGGCTTTCCAAGCCGCGCCCAACACTGCCAGCATGCTGCCCGTGCAAGGGGCGGTGCCGTACATGGCGCCCGTCATGGCTGTTATCCTGCCAAACTTCCCCACCTTCCCAGGCTACCCAATGTATACGCAGGGCATGAACCCCCTGGGCGTGAACCCTCTGGCCCCTGCTGCCCTGCCCCTGTTCACCCAGCCCTTCAACCCCACCAGCATGGCCTCCGCCCCCTTCCCAACAGCTGCCGCCCCTGCCATGGTCCCCGAGGCCATGGCCACCACCATACCCCCCTCCACCTCCCCCAGGCCTCCCTCTGTGGACCAGGACTCAGCCGAGCCCAACCACCTCTTCTCCAGCTCCCGCTCCAGCTCCCCTTTGCAGCTCAACCTCCTGCAGGAGGAGCTGCCAAAACCCCTGAACCTCCGTGCACCACGGCACAAACAGAAAGCCAGAATGAGCAGCATGACAAGGAGGTGAGTCACTGATCACCAGTGTTCTCTCCTAACCTTCTGATTCTCCTCACTCTTTGCATTCGTTGACTTTGTGTCCCTCCACTGCCTCCGTAGGAGGAAGCTCACAGCGAGTCAGGGAACCATGACGGCCAGTCCACCTCCAGCGAGCTCCTGGACATGCTGCTCCAGGAGGACGCCCGCTCGGGCACGGGCTCCAACGCCTCCGGCAGCGGCTCCGGGGAGTCTGGAGGGTCCCTGGGGTCCGGGTCCAATGGCACGTCCACCAGCCACACAGGTATCCCTCCGTTCACATAGTGTCCAGTCACCTCATCGTGACTTTCCAATGAAATCCATCTTTACTCTCCCAGAAGGTCATTTGTTGTAAAGACAGGGTCAATAAAGTAGAACATTATAACACAAAAGGGCCATACTCAAGAGTCAGCTCACACTGTAGCTATATCAATCCATACAATGATCAGAGTGAAAAATGGCCGATTGTATCATTGACTGTAAGGTTCAGAGGAGATTAAAAATGTATCTAACTTTGTAACATCCCACAGGCAGCAGCAACAGCAGCAAATACTTTGCCAGCAATGACTCCTCACATACATCCCTCCCAGCCAGCAGAGGGCAGACTCAGGGGGACCAGGTGGCTGAGGACAGGGCTAACTTTGAGCAGTGCATCGAGAACTCGTTGTGGACCCTGATCCAGCACACACCAGAGCCTGTGATGATGACCTATCAGATCGCCCCCAGGTATTTTACTCCACCCACCTTCGCCTCTCTCACACGTCTGGCTTTGTCTCCACAAAAGCTACACTGAGAAGGTCCGTTTTGACAGTGGAGCAGCTGTGAGTCTGCAAATTGGTACTGGGATCCCAGTCTTACCAGTATTGGTTATGGCCAGAGGTCTTCATCAGTGAGGCAACAGATGTGTTGGCCTCAACAGAGAAAGGTTAAACCAGTTAACCTGCAGTATTTTGACCTAATGTTTCTCCAGCAGCTTAGGCATTATGTAATTTTGACACATTTGACACATGAGTATTTGGATCTAAAAAAGCTGGTGTGTGTCGTTAGGGACCAGGCCCAGGTTCTGAAAGAGGACCGGGAGAAGCTGCTGGTCTTTGAATCCATGCAGCCCATCTTTACTGAGGAGCAGAGGAAGGAGCTGGCAGAGGTGCACCCGTGGATTCAGCAGCAGGGTGTGCCTGAGGAGATCAACACACAGGTACTGCACACACACACACACACACACACTCTCTTGCCTATACACTCACTCATATGCATATACCTACAGAAACACCCATGGATGCACCATGCATGAAGGACCCAGTAAAACACCCTTTTACTTTTCCAAGGGATGCTAATTATGCTAATTTGTTGTTGTTGTTGAGTGAGCCTTGTGTGAGTGAGTCGCTGTGTGTTCCCTATCCCCCTCAGGGCTGTGTGACCTGTAACCCCACGGTCAACTCCCCGCCACATCTGACACCGGACTCCTCCTGCCCCCCAGACGGCCCCCCGCCGGGCCCCGGTGCTGACACCTGACACGCCGCATCCTGAGATGCTCCTCCATTCTAGTGGGTGGAGCTACAGGGACTAATAACCACTCCCAAAACTGCCAGTAGGGAGAAGGAGGAGGAGCCTGAGACAAGTGGATCACACTGAACTGCCGTTTCTCGCACCGGGACCTGTGGACCCATCACAGCACTTGTTACAGATGTTTATTTTTAATTCTGAACTTTGAAAAAGAAAAAAGGAAAAAAAAAAAGTCCCATGTTTAAGCAGGACAAACTTGTACACTATAGAGACCAGCAAAGACTGTTGTTGATGTTTCCTTTTCCTTTTCATCCACCACACAAACCACTTCTTCACCTTCAGGAGATGGACTTGCAACTGCCAAATTTAAGTCCACAACATTTTTATTTATATGAATAACTTCCTCTTTCTTACTCTCTGTAGACCGTATTTAAGGTGTTTTATATCCATGTTTGTTTCAGCATTTTTAACTTTTTGTGTTGTTGGACCCAAGTGATGGGTGTGTCAGGTCAGGTCAGATGTTTCCTGTGACTTACTCTGCATGACACCCATGTCCCCCCTGTGGTCCCGAGGACACCTGACATCTCCTGTGGTGCTATTGCGTAGAGGAACACACAACTGACTGTGTGCGTGCATATGTGTGTCTGTGGACAACGACAGTTCATCTTGGGGACAGATCATATCTGCATCTGCCATTCAAGTTTCAGAGAACCAGTCAATACCTTAGGTCACCATAGAAACTCAGAATGTTAAAGAACAAAACATGAATAAATGAAAACACCACAAGTTGTAACATAATTATTCATTAAAAAAAATAGAAGCTCAAAGGCTGATTGGCTAAAACTGAAGCCCAGCTCTGTTAAACAGCGAAGTATAGATTCAGTATTGGTGTAGTATGACATGCGGTTTTAACCCAGCAATGTTGACCCTCTACATTACTTAAGAGAAAACTCTTAAGCTGTAGTGCAGTAGTCATGTAATCGACTGAGAGGATGGTTCACTTTTCCCTCATTAAACCAACTGGAGAATACTTGTGTATTTCCGTGAAAACCCATACCTCATTCATCTGGTTCTATGATATCCTTTACCCTAATGTTTGGGTTCTCCGATATGCCCCCAAACATATAATTGTATAATGATTTTGTACATTAGACATTTTAACTAATTTTGCATTGCGTTGATTTGTTATTTTCTGTTTATGTATTTATTTCTGTTCTAAAGGAGTGTGTGAGTTGGCTGGCGTTGGTTGGTTCGGCTCAGGGGATTTTTGAACAATGGCCACTGAGTTCATTTTAACCCTGACAGCACTGGGTCAGTAACTATGACAGTAACTGTAAACTACAAATCGCATATACAGCAGAGCATGTTTAATCATTATACTGCGCTTTCACTTAGTTAAGGGGTGTAGACCATACACAGCACCGATCGGTGTTTGACGTGTTATCGTTGGAGTTTGATACCGATAAACATCAGCATTCTATCTCATTTCCATACTTATTGTTGTAATATAATGTTATATTTCCTTTATTTGAACTGGAGCAATCTTTTAATTTCATAGTCATTTCCAGGGTAAATGGCCCTTAATGCTGTGATGGAAAGGCAAAGCAGATCTTGTACTATTGGGTTCATGAAAGTTTACTTATTGATTTGTTAAACACCTCAGGCCTAGTCCTAGCCAACTCTCAGCCTCCATAGGTTTAAGCACATAGGTAATTACCAAGTATACAATGCTAGGAACAAAATTAATTCTCTTGAACAAAAAAAAAAAAACACAAATTCCCAGTGATGTTTTATGATTGCTGATATTACAGACCATGGTAGCCGTTTGCATTTGTTTTCTCTGTTGAAACTCCTACGGTCGATTGTTCGCCACTTTTCCTCTTTTTTTCATTGGCATTAACCCTGCCTGTTGCCAGCTTACTGCCTAGCCAGCACCCAATATGATGCGTGGCCATTTTCATGGTTGTTTCTCAGCTTTTTGATTGGTTAGAGGGGTTTTGTGAACCCCTGAATGGATGAAGCGAGAATTGAGCTAGGTACTTTATCAAATGCCCAGCTGTATAAATAATGTGTAAAAATGTAAACTGTATATCGCTCTGGATAAGGGCATCTGGTAACTGTCTTAAATGTAATGTAAAAATGACTTTGCTGTCCACAGAAAAGTGCTGTTATTTTTATAGGGCGCTGAGTCATTGGTGAGATTTGAGAGTTTGATCCATTTTGGGGGCTCGGCTCGCTCCACCACCACGAGCTGAACTAAACAGTAGTTTGAAACCCTGGAAGGTATATTATAACATCACATACATCTGTAATATCACTTTGTGAAGATTGCCCTTCAGCACTTAAATGGTCCACTGTATTTGAAATGGTTGTTTTAATGCTGTGGATGTCAAGGTTGTGGTCATAGCAGTATTGTCAGCGGTATTGCTTCTGTCCCATAGCAATGGGAATGGAGCTTTATAAATGTATCTAAACGGACCTGTGGAGGATTGGGCAAAAGACTGCACACACCTCTCTGCTACACACTTAGACTCGTACCTGAAACAGGAGTCAGTCACCTCTGTAATGTAGCATTTGTACACTTGTTCATTTTTACAAAAAATAAAAATAAAAAATTACAAAAAACAATGACGACCATTGTAGAAGGAACTGTCTGGTCATCCTTTTCTGGAAAGCATTTGTGACACCAAGTAAATAAAATGACAAACTGTTCTTTCAGTGTGTGTAGTAAATCTTTCACACCCTCTGCCTTTAATCTTTCCTTTTATTGAATATAAAACCAGCTGTATATGTGTTGTCCAAACATGCCCTTGAGTTTATCACCGAATTTTGCGAGGTGAGTTAAGCAAACGTATTGTGCAATAACGCAGTGATCGATGTCACAGTTGGTGGATTCCCTCATCGGAACTTAGCCTGCTGAGATGTCCAGAGTTGCTGCGTTTGCAGCCCTGTTATGGTGCTGAGAATGAGTAAGACAGAGAAGATGCAGGTAATTACCTGCCACTGAGTTTATGGGGTGGGAGGAGAAGCAGCGGGGTCCACTGGAGTCAAAATCAATTGAGATTGGTCAGGGATGTGTTATAAAACCACATATATAAATAAGGCATTGTGGGAGTACCCAGTCCTCATTCAGGCAACCCAGACGCAGGACTCTGCTGTCTCTTACACTGGTAAGTTGGAAGCTGCTACACCTTCCATGAGTCATGGAAACCAGTCTTTTGTCCTGCTTAACGTTATCCAAGCGATACATGCAGGTTATGTAGTTTGTGAAACGATGTGATAATGTTCTGTCAGGAAAGTGTACCTGGGTAATACTGGACAGGTGGATTCAACTTGCTTCACTTTGTCTGCCCAGAGGAAATAATCAGGGATTTGGTGTCAGCACTCACTTTTTGCTGTGTTTCAGGAGTGATGGGTAAACTGGTGTTCTCCCTGGTGCTGGTGGTGATGTCACTGTTACAGAGTCAGAGTAAACCCCTGCAAGCAGAGTCCTGGCGTGAGGTAAGAGCGGCAAACGAACCTCTTCCAGTGCATATGCACTGTCTTTGCCATTCATTTACTGAAAAAATGAATTTGAGCTATTGATGAATACTACTGGTAAATGTTAAGGAAGCAGTTTCCAATTATTTTTTTTATTTTAACGTTACTGTTGAACTGTCTTCTGTTGGCGGTTGCTCAAGTATGATAAATTAAGGAGTCATTGATCAAATGTTCTTTATTAGCAAACCTGGTCACTGATTTAATAAAGATCATAAAATCTTTATTAAATTTCAACTACAGCTCCAAAATTACATGTTTGTCTTTTTTAAACCACAGTTCCCATTCATACAGTGTCTTTAGGGGAAGAGGTGCTGACAAACTGGTATCTTTGTCTTATCACTACAAATGGTTAGATCAATGCTTTGTCAAATGCGCTTGTCCTGTTAAGAGTGAGTGGATGATGACTAAATATAGTTACAAGTTTTTGTTGGAGTCAGTGAATACTAGGCATTTGGTCAGCTAACAAAAGGAAAGCATGGCTATTTTGATTTAGACACCTCCTATGTCCGGGTGTGTATGTTTCTTTTATGTAGAGCTGTTTTCATTAAGGTTTGACATCAGTATTTGGACACAGAAACCTCACTGTCATCCTGTTGTCTTCTCTCTCCCTTCCTCTCTCTCTCCTTCCCTCTCTCCCTCTCTCTCTCTCTCTCCTTCTCCCTCTCTCCCTCGCTCTCCCTCCCTCCTCTCTCCTCTCCCTCTCTCCCTCTCCTCTCTCTCTCTCCCTCCCTCTCTCTCTCCCTCCCTGTCTCTCTCTCCTTCCCTCTCTCCCTCTCCTTCCTCTCTCTCTCCCTCTCTCTCCCTCCTCTCCCTCCCTGTCTCCCTCTCCTTCCCCCTCTCCCTCCCTCACTCTCTCTCCCTCCCTGTGTCTCTCTCTTTCCCTCTCTCCCTCTCTCTCTCTCTCTCAGCTAGCAGGGCTGCTGCAGGATCTGGACTCTCTGAGCACACATGAAGCAGAGGAGGCGTGGCTGGACTTGAACATTCCGGAAAAGAGGGCACTCCCACGCCTGGGCGTAACTATGTACAGGCCTCCCTCACAAAGAGTCAGCAATGGGTACGAAATGTATTTAAACTCACCTGCGCTTGTTTCAGAAATTGATTTTACTAGTTAAAATCCTGCTTGCCATTAAAATTCTCTGGAACTATAACTACGTGGCGATTTTCATTTTCTGATATCAGTGTATATAAGTTATGGTTTAAATGACTAAAAATGTGATTCGTTGTGCTTTTCCTTCCATGTTTTTCCTGATCAGAAAAACAGCGGAGGGTGTCAAGTACAGCTTCACTTTCCCGGTAGATCGGATGGCAGGTGTACAGGGTTGAGGACTCGCCATTGGCTGATACTCGACCTGCGATTGATCCAGAACAAGGCTTCATCTACCCCATTACCTGTGGCGTCACAGCATGCTGTCATTCACACTGATACGGTATGAATACCGGAAGTGTATTAGTTATGAATATGAATATCATCATTTTTACAAGTTACAACTCTACACCTTTTTTTTTTGGAGAAGAACACTCATTCATAATTTCATCTGAATTGGAGGTTACTACTGCCATTCAGTACGACTGCTCTGACTAGAGTGCTCTGCCTGTCTTGTCTTGGCACACTGGCACACACATGCCCTCACCTTTATCATCAATCAAACAGAAACTAATTCTGGAGTGTGTCTTATGATGTGACGTGCATCTCATAAGAAAAACTATATCACATCAGCTGTTTTGCATTGGCAGTTCTGAGGTTTGATACGCCATCACTGACAAGCTAAAAAAACTGTGCCTAGCTTGCTGCCTATACCCAACTGAAAGACCCACAAGAGTTGCTAGGCACCTGGGAAATAGCACATTAAACAGACACTGCTTTTATTTCTAAGGCAACAGTCTACATGTGAGAGTTTAATGATCAATGCAAAGTATGTTAATAAGGAAGTGGCAAATTGAAAAAAGTTTCAATCTGACCTGAAAACTAAAGGAACAAATAAATGAGGTTCTTCCATTTTTTTTCAACCCATCTATGACATCATTACTAAATGATGTCATAGATAAATGCTTAGAGAAAGATAAAGGATAAGACAGGACTACAACTACTGTGAGGTCATCACATCCCTAATGGGCATGATGGAAATAGGGGACACAGACCATCAAGGCTTGTAAGTTACCTACCAGAATATCCATCAGAGTCAAGCATGGACCAAGATGTCGCTCTCCTTGGCTGCATACAAAAACATTACAATGAGTGGGAATGCACTGAACTTCATCTCCACTCATGTTTGAGCCCATGAAGCCTCTCTCCTGAATTGCAATAATGATCTGAGTCTGCTCCAGCAGCCTTTCAGTACGGTGGTCAAACAATCGCTTCCCTTTGCCTGCCAACATCTTATCGTATCTATATGCAAACAGCTATAACCTCTCTATGCATGTTAACAGCTCTTCTTGGCAGGCTTTGTATGTATGTAGAAAATAAACTGGACCTGCCAAACCACAGCGAAAGACTTTATTCATGTATTACCAGACTCTTGTTTTTCTGGTCCGAAATCTTAAAGCAGATCACGGATGTCTAGACTGTGGCATTTTTTCTGTTTCTGAATGCCTTTAAGTGCTGTATTGACAGCCTGTAAAGGGCTTATGAACAGTCACTACCTCCCACTTTGGCCCTGACATCACAGAAAGTAAATTAAGACACAAAACCCTTTGAGAACAGAAGCTTTATTCACAATGAACACAGGAATCAACCTTTCAAGTGCTTTAAACAGGAGCTTTGTTGCTTTTGAAAGACACAATCCATAATGACAGTATTTACACTGGTCACACAGATGTGAATATGGTTTAAAAAATGTAGAGAGTGCAGATGTGTATGTTAGTGTTCCGTTGGTGTGTGCAGATATGAGTACTGAAAGTCTGATATTGTGCAGTAAAGGATTAGAGCTAAATCTAAGGCAACAGTATTGGTACAGGTGAAATATGTACATTCATCAATAGTGGTATTTTTCTTAAAATTCTCTATATATTACAATACCACTGGTTTGGTCCCTGTCAGTTGCCATTGATAATCAGTGTAGTGTTGAAGCTGTAGATTGTTTTGACTGTCAACACTAGAGCAACCGTTCAAGATTGTTTTAGTGCAAATGGTACAGGCCATATATACTGTCGAATGCGTTCATGACAGAGGAGACAGGTGTGAGGTCAAACGTGTGTGTCTGTGACAGAGATTGGGCGTGTGTGTGTGTGTGTGTGTGTGTGTGTTTGCGTGTGTGTGTGTGCGTGTGTGTATGTGAGATAGACAGATTCTTAGTTCAGTGTTTCAGTGTCCCCTCTGTGTGTCATGGAGTGGAGGTGTGTGGTGAGTTGCGTTCACACGCAGTACTTCCAGAAACATTCTGTGGGGTTCCCCCTCTTCCCATACTGTTTCCTGGAGCCCAGAAAGCGCCGGAGGGGGCCTTGCTTCTCCAGGAGGACCTGGATCAGAAAAGCAAGTGGGAGCCATTTAAACCCTTCCTCCATAACAACACTGCGTTCCCTTAAAATAACTCGGTTTGAGCTCAGCAGTAGAAAATACTCGCATATATGGAATTCAAAATGAGGCCAGTGTTTCCAGAATCGAGAAATGTCACACATGGTTACAAAGTACAGTGTTGCTATGTACAATGCAATAACTTATATGCAGTGCCTATATTTAACCTTCAGTGGAGTCCATCTGGCCTCCATCCTGTGTCCTCCACCTACAGTATATACTGGTTACGTGAATTTATTGTAGTTAACCACATTAATTATTGCTTAATGAAATATAATAAAGTTGTTAATGATTTATGTAGTATTTGTAACTACATTATAATCAAAACTTCTAATGTATGCAAAACAGTCCTTTACAAACAGTAAGAGTACATTAAAGTAAATTATGCTATACAATTTTATTTTTCTGTTTGAAAGTCAGACATCTCCTCCTAGACTTGTTGATTTCATTAGTATGGTAACACTGGGCTTCTCACCTCTTTCACATCCTGAAGTGGGATGAAACCAGCTGCTCTGAGACCTGCAAAAGGAGCAAACCAAATTTTCAGAACTGAAGGGGGTGCAGGCATGTAGTTAGACAAAATAGATACCATTATAAAATGCCAGAAATCTTAGTCCTTTTGTTGCCATATTTTATCATACTTTTTTCTTTATCCAATTTTTTAATCATTGTTGCTCTCCAAAAATGCAGAAACATCAGCTGCATCTTCTTTTCCTTTATAGTCCACCAGTTGAGCAGCAATTGGGCTGTAGTTATACAGTATAGCTGTATTGGGTAGGTGTTATGCACCCAGTCTGCCAGAGGTGATGCTATTGTGCAAGGAGGAGTAAAAACCTTCATGCTTGGGGCTAATATCTATGGTCCTGTTTGTGCCAGCTTTTGGGGCTGCCATCAACACTCACCACTGACACATTCTGGACCATGGGGCACATCACTGTACTGAGAACAGGTGCTTTAGCTGGATATGCCACCCTACAGCCACTGTGACTTTTGTTTCAGAGCATCTTTAAGCTGGAAAGATGTTTTGTGGCAGTTTAACAGTTTTACAGTGAGAGTGTTTTAGCTTCACCTGAGTCATTTTAGTAACCTGTAGCACTGAACTATTATATTATGTGACGTTAACTATTGGTTTCAACACAGTTGTCGCAGTTATGCTTTTCCATGTAAAAATCTGGAGGTAGGTGTCTGTGTGAGAGATTCACCATCTCTGTCCAGCTCCTCTGTCAGCAGTGAGGGGAACTCCTGGCCCGTCCCGGTCTGAGATGTGTGCGAAAGCTCGCCCTGGCTGAGTGCCTCACTCCCCTCCGCCAAAGCTATAACAACAGCAAGCAACAAAAATCAACACCTGTCAACATTCTCATCGGCTTCGGAAACAAAACATGAGACACTGCACCCTGTAAACAATCACACCAGACTAGAGAAAAAACAAACAAACAAACAAACAAAAATAAAATAAAGAAAGGAGAAGAGACAAAATGCTATCAAAAATCATATCCTTAATCATCAGCATTTATAACAATTTTTTGTCAACAGTTACACCTCATAGTGATAATAAAGACACGATACTGTCAACAATCACATGCTACACCAGCAACTATACCAAATTACTGTCAAATGTTTCTTTTCACTCTAGTAACACAAACAATGCACTGTCAACATTCACATTTCAATATGACAACAATAATGACATTTTGTCAACAGTCACTCAACAGCAAAGAAAAAAAAGTGACTCTCCAGTAACAATAAAACCACACTGTCTTACAACCACACTGAACTTCAATAATATATAGCGGAGAAAAGCGTTTAAAGCTAAGGTTTGAACTGTAGCCCCACAGCCAAATCAATTACAACCTAACATCCAAACCTTATGGAACTTCAGATACATGACATCCTGTCACCATTCACACCCCACTGTATTAGTGGTGATTAACACAACATCAGCAGCAATACTCAAAACTGACTCATCATTTTAACATCAGGGAGCAACAGTTCACAAACAGCTGACCTTGAAATAAGACCCATTAGATTAGCTCTGAACTGCAAGTGAAGTGAGACGAAAACAGCTGTGCCCTAGTCTTCAGGAGTCAAGCTTGTGCGGTTGAGACCCACTTTAGATCATGGATCTCACCTCTCCACCTCCTTGATATTTTGGGATGTATGGCTGGCTAGCCAAGACTCACCAGGTCCAGTGTAGCGTAACTCAGAAGAGTCAGTGATGGGGTGAGCCAGCACAGCTCCAGAGGCAACGAAGAGCAAGGTCCAGGACAGAAGGGGTACACCCATCATCTCTTTTGGCAACCCAGACAGATTGTTTCACCGAAAAATTTTTGGGTGAGTAAGTGTTTTGTGCTGTCTCTGTGCCCGATCCAAGCTTATATACCCCTCCACCAAAGCGGGGGTGCCGCCCCTCTCTCCCTTCCGAACCACGTCTTTAACAATAGGGGCCACTCGTTCGAATCACTCCATTTCTCCCCATTTACTCATCCGTTCGTCGTAAATCAGCGCCCAGTCAATCAAACGGATGAAAGGAGCTATAAAATATACGGGGGTCAAAGCCACTGCTCCGTGCGTCAGGAACGGGACGGCGTTTTACCGCCGAGGCTTTAATTAACTTTTCTTTTTACCCAGGTAATAAATCGTCTGGGCACAGGTGTGCGAAGCGTTCTCCCATCAGGCCACGCGGAGGGGGCCGGTGGCTTTAACTGAGCCGGGGTAGGCCGACCTGCCTCTGAGCTAATTTATTAACCCATACATCTCAAATTCATTCACTTGCATGACTGAATGCCTGGGGCTAATTTTCAAAGTGCACGGGGCGGTTTGTCAACACACGGAAAAATTAACATGCAGCATTGACCATTTACCACAAGCTCCTTGGCCCTGATTGTCTGAACATAGCAAATAAAACAAGGTTCAATCAAAGGAATGAAGCAATAATTTCACTTATATGTACATTTAGGTCTGACAATCTTCCAAAAATGAGTATGGCTAATGATTCTGAAAAAAACTGACTGGCAATAACTACAGATGTAGGTCCCAGTAAACAGTTTAAAAAATTCAGATGAATATTCTAAAACTACACAACGGGAGGCCAGAGCAAATGTTTCATTAACCCCACCTGCTGACCATTAATGCTCTGGAATTCTGATAAATCAAACTTTAATTAATGTTAAATCGACGTTTTCATTTTGTACCATACTAGCAACCACTATATTGACATACTGAGTAATATCAGCTAAAATGTTATTAGATATGAGCAGAGTCTAGCACAGATTTTGCCCTAAATGTTACAATGTATATGGTTTTGTTAAACTATTCACTATCTCTTTTCTGAGCTATGTGTTTGCTAATCCAAGTTTGATTTAGATTAATGCTGAGTGGGACATCACTTTGTAATATTAACACAACAATTGTGAATTTGGCAGAAATGAAAATGAGCAGCTATTTTTAAGGCTGTAACCTGTGAGACCAAATTAAATTGCATTTAACAGTGAGAGATGAAAGCAGTGTTTACTGTTGCAGTAGTCAAATAAATCTCTTTGGATGATGTTAAAATGATTCACTGGCCTTGTTGTCACAGGATGTTCTGCGTGTGATTTCACTACATTTCCTCGGCTGTTGTAAAACCTTATTTATTTATGCAGGTGTCAGTCCAGAGGACTGGGGTACAGAAGGCCAGAGATAAACAGGGTCATTTGAAAAATAAATCATAAATCAAAAATCATAAATCATAAATCAGCATGACCTCATGCTAAACAGCGGAAAAAAACTCTCGTCAGAGATACATTTATAGAGGGATTTATTCAAGTTCTGACGTATGCTGTCTGCGTTTTTGAATTTATATGGTAGGCAAAAGGACAGAGGTAGTCACGTGCACTTTTAAAATCAAATGACGATTACCATGTCTGGTTTGTTTTCTCGCTATCCAAAATGGATGATCTGTCACTAATTAAATATTGTCCAGTGTGTCCATGAAGTGACTTGGCATTTTGGCCTGTGGACTCCCCAAAAAGTTAAGTTGGCTGATCAGAAACAGAAGACATTGTTGAGGCCTTTCAACGGTTTGTCTTTCATTGGTCATGTTTATTTTTGCCCTCTTCAGCTAACAAGTGAGGTGTGCCATGACAATCTGACTATTATTTTCTAATTCTATTCTGTTTGTATCACAATTTTAAAAACTGCCACAACTTTTGTCATGTATTTCACAGTATTATAGGAAATAATGTATTTTGGCAAAGGAGTTCAGATGTAAAATTTAATATACAATTTGTGGCAACATTTGGCATAATTTTGATAAAATTTATATGAACATTTAAAAGATCATGACACCTTATTATCATGCTTATGCTGAAAATTATTCTAATGATTATTATTATTGTTATTACAATTTCATTGTGTTTTGGGGTCACATAGGGTCAATTGCAACATTTAGCTTAAGGTATAGCACAAATACACATCTGTTTACTTGAAATGTATGTTTTTGGGCGTTACATTGAAATATTCAGTAAATATGTGTGTTTCATAGTCAATGAACACTACATTTATTATTGTAATTATTTGAAATGAACAGTAATGAGCTAAACTTTATGAGCTGATTTGTGCATTTTATTGCAAAGGTACAACTTCTACACTTTGTCCTCCCCTGCCATCTGTACTAAACTATGAGGTATTGAATCTTTTCTATTGTGCCACAAGGGGTCGCTAAATGGCAAGTTATGAAAAAAATCCGTGGCTCATCATCTTAATCACGGCCATACTTGTAATTGACACAGAAAAATCTGAATTACGGCAATTTCTTTCTCAAATAAACCGTGGAACAGATATATCAGATAACACAATATTTTTTTTTTTTTTTTGTAAATTTGGGACTATATGAGTTGAGACAACATCAAAGTTGGGACAGCAGTTTTGTTAAAAGAAAAAAATGATCAATGAAAATTAAAAAAATAAATATTATTCTTGTGATAGTTCTTATGTTGACTTATAACAAAACCGTAAAGAAACAGGATCAACCCCTCATACAACATTTGGAAAAATGATACCATTCACAGAACATAATTGATGAAAGCGGGCAGTACTGCATGCATTTGTACAGTTAAACGCTGCTTTATACAATATTTAATATATTAAAGCAAAACGGTGGAAAGTAGGTCCTTTGTGCGTATCGTCAAAAACAATGGTGATACCAGATTTAAAATTCGTAACAGGGATTGCTGCTGCAAGGTTAGAAGGATTTACACAAGAGTAGTTTAGTTTAGGAGCGCGTGGGTTTGATTAATTGTTGGGTGGTGCCGGTAATCAAGGGCGAGCAGATCGCCCGAAGGACAAGATTACAAGGAGCCAAGCGGTGCGCACTGCACGCTGGCAGCAGTTGACTTGATTTGTAAAAGAGGTTTGTCCTCACTGGGCTGCCGTCCAAGCACCAGCTGGCTGTTTGGCTGGCTGGCTTTGTTTCATTGACGAATTAAGACTGGCTCTCAACTACACAGTGCGTTGAGAATCACAGCAACGAAGTTACAGCTGTAACCCAAGTGGAGAAGTTGAAGTTGTGCAGGCGATGTGTTGTTTAGTTGTATATGTTTCAGATCATCAAAGAAGGAAAAGACAGATAACGGAGAAGGTTTCCGTGTTTTTATGAAGACTTTCAAGTATATTTCATCAATTTGGTAATTTTGTTCTTTTTAAAGTTGCTAACACCCGTTCGATTCTGCGCTGCCACTCGTATTCTGAGAAATGACTCTTGACAACATGCTTTTCGTACGGAAAAGTCATGCTCAGATAGTTTTTACCTCGACTAAATGTATTATTATTATTATGTATTTATTTATTTATTTTTGCTATTTATTTATTTCAAAATTTCAATTGCTCCTAATAACAGCCCAGTAGAATGAACTACATTACTGCTAGGACTCTTTCATTGTTCTTTGTTTATTCTTTTCTTCACAATGTAGTTCATGGGTTTAAAATATGAAAAATCAGCAGACATAATTAATTGTGGATTAACAGTTATTGTGGAAGTCATAATAAATGTGTAAAATTGTAACGGATGGAGTTTGGGAATATCACGGCAAAGTAGGAGGAGGAGTAATGTTATGAAAGTTTTGATTGTTTTCAGTGTTAACGTGAAAAGGTTTGACACGGCTGATTGCTTCTCTAGTTGTAGGCTATGTTTTGTGGCGAATGTACACTACTTATTTGTATGACATAGCCTTCTTCGTCTGAAGAATTTACCAAGGGTAACTTCTTAAGTTTTAGCATATTAAAATAGACAGACTTCACGTCGGTTGATGCACTGCCGTCAATTGAGTGAAACCGAGGTTTGGAAAGCCAAATCTACCTTTCAAGCAGCCTACGGTATATAAAATCTCACCGAGCTCCACGGAGGATGTCCATCTGTGTAGAGCACGACCGATGTTAGGAGACCACGCTGCAACAGGGGGCATGAACGTCTCTCCAACAATGTAGTTGCACACCAGGCTGCCGTTGACAGCTCAATTGACCCTTAAAGCAGACAGATTGGAGCGGCTATTTGCTCACTGATGTGTCCTTTCCCTAGGGGTGTCCGCTCCAGTCTGCCATGAAGCACTGAGCATCACCAGAGATCGAAATGACCGAGCTGGAGATTGACCAGTCTCACCTGCCGCAGGTCCAGAAAGGTAAGCCTCATCTGATCCCTGCGGCTTGCATGGAGAATGCAATGGTGTGACATGTTCTCTAAGCACTTTCGCTCTGCTAAGCATCCTTTGTGCTGACGTTTTATACATGGTCATTGTAACTTTAGTTTTTGATGCAACATTGCTTCCGAATAAAGAAGTATGTCTGTGCAGAAATAGTAAGGGAATGTAACGTAGCCTGATTTAAACATCAGTTTACCAGAGGAAATTTGTTCCGATGTGGAGTTGGTAGTTTTGGGTCACATTTACATACATGGCATTATCCTTTACTTTTATAATCTTTATAATAGCATGTTTTGTAGCACTGGTCGTTAAATGTTATGACCCAGCCAAAGCTGAATGTGTGTAGAAGTGGTCGGACCGTTAGCCAGGGGCCCAGCAGCTATGCACAGGTTTTCGGAGCTGCCCTTGAAACGACCGTGACCGGTCTGTGAGTATGTAGCAGACACCTGCGGTTCGACACCGAGTGCGAGATTTTGAGACGAGATACAGGCAGGTGCCACATTCAGTATGGAGCTGTTAGCCATAGCTGTGGCAGGCTGCCTGCCTGCGGGTTTGTGTGGGCGAGTCCCTCTCCACCGCCTGGGCATGTCCGCCACTCCTGCGTTTAATCTCAACTACAAAAACGGCCGCTAGTCCTGAGGTTTAAGGAGAAAAGTGCGGCACTACCCAGATTTCGTCAACTAGAGCCCGAATTAAGAATGTATAGGAGTGACCGTACAACCGACATCAGAGCACAAAGTTTTGTTGTCCTGTTTATCCAGGAACTTCATCTCTCCATAGGTGAATTAAAGAACCATATATGCAAACTACATGTAAAATCATATGAAAGTGCGGCTGAAGGTCAAGACAGGTCTCTGTAGTGCAGGGACAAGGGATCTTGGTCAATATCTCTGGCAGAGGGCTCTCTTTGGTGAGACTTGATTATGCTCTGTGTACATATGTATGTGTGTGTGTGTGTGTGTGTGTGTGTGTGTGTGTGTGTGTGTGTGTGTGTGTGTGTGTGTGTGTGTGTGTGTGTGTGTGTGTGTCCATCTGTGCACACATGTTTGTGATGGGGAGAAGGCCTGGAATAGCATGGCCTGGACTCTGCTGATAAGGCTCCGGAATGCGATGAGCGTTCCAGATACATTCATTTTAATTGCAGTGGGCGGGGCCACATCCCTCATCAGATGGATTCACCCAGAGTTTGGGTTCCTTCCAGGCTGTGAGGCGCTGAGCGTGACCTCATAGTTTACTGAAGAGCACTCTGTATTTGGGGTAATGGGAAAGGAGGGGGGTGGGGGTGGAAGCAGCTTCTACTTTTTAATTTTGATAAAAAAGGTAGTCCTTAAAATGCATTTGAAGCCACTGGGATTATGTTTTGAGCTCTGTATGCCTACTTACCATTTATCTTTGTCTTTTTTTTAAAAATGCCTTTCTTTGTTTGCTGTGCCATCTTTTGGTGTGAGCCTGTAGTTGTATGCTGTTCTTTATCTTCCATGACTGTAAACAATAGTTATGGACAGTGAGATTACTTCGTCATGAGTTAATTTTCTCATTTGAGTGTTTTCTAAAGGCAGTAAATGGTCTGAGTGAGGTCAGCATGCCTGCCCTGGATGGCTGACATTAAGGGAGGCATTATTGAACTGTAGAATTTTATTGATCTGGGTGACATCCTTTTAAATGGTTTGTTAAAAGCCTACATTGTCTGCAGTGCTTTTACCAAAATGGTTTTTCCAGCCTCTGGATCAAGTCTCTGGCATCAAACTCTTATGCTGTGGCTGTGTACTGTCATATTTCTGAACTGACATGCATGGAACAGTCAGTTTGTTTTAAAGGAAGTACAGGTGACCCTTCCACATCGTGGGGGTTTGGGGCTCAGCCCCCCGTGATGTGGAAAAACCGCATAAAATTCTGAGCTCCCCTGAGGCAAGCAAAGTGAGCATGTGAGCTTAGCGAGGCGAAGCCAGCACCTCCAGCAGGGCGGTTCACGGGGGGCCCTGTGAGCATCTTAAACCAGACTGGAGTTCTGCGCTGTCTGCGCTCAAATGGTTACTCAGTTTCCAAGGACAATTGCATTCTAAAAGGGAGTTATCCCATAACTTAATTGTTTGTTACTGTCCCACGAAAATCGAAGCCACGATGTGGAAAGCCACTATGTGGGAGGGTCACCTGTATTGTTTTCATTTCTGCCATTGTGGAATTCCTTTTTTTATTTTAAACCAGTTTTGCCCCATCATTTGGATTGCCATTTGTGTGCAGCACACACTAATCTTCCCCCAGCAGTGCAGTAATGAAGCTGTCACAAAGCAGCATTTGCTGTCTCTTCTGTGCCCGGCTCCAGGTTCTGCTTTCTCCTGCCTGAAGCCACTCTGAATAAACTTCCTCCGCTTTTTCCTCCATCCTTATCGGTTCCTGTGTTTATTTTTTCTGGCTTTTCTCCTCCAAATCCTTCCAAACTGGGACCGTAACGCACCCACCCCCTCCCTGCACCCCTCCCCCCACTCTGACCTCCTTTCCCTCCGCTCCTCCGCGGCCCACCCTCGCCTGGGACGCACGTTTATATCAGCATCCGGTAGCCGAATCGCCAAATTTAGTAAAAACATTGCCCTGGAGAGGGGGAGCTGGGATTGTGCTTAAAATAGGAGCGCTGTCACTTTTTCCTCTTCTCTCACACTCTCTCTCGTTCACTCATGGCCCTTTTGTTTGTCAGACGTGCTGAGATACCGTTAGAGTCTTTTGCCAGCTGGAAGTTGAGAATGAGGGGTGCAGACAGGAGAAGCGCCCCCCGGGAGGGAGAGAAGGTGACAGAGTGACCTTTCCACATTGTGCGTGTTTGCGTATGTCTGTGCGATGCATTACACTTATTGTGTACTTGTGTGGGTGTGTGTGTGTGTGTGTGTGTGTGTGTGTGTGTGTGTGTGTGTGTGTGTGTGTGTGTGTGTGTGTGTGCACTTTCGTATGAATGTGTAGCTGTTGTGGGGTGAGTTACACAGGGCGCGCGCACATGCGTACAGGCATGCCTCTGTGTGTGTGTGTGTGTGTGTGTGTGTGTGTGTGTGCAGGTTGGTGGTGGCCAGGTGGGGACTAGAATCTTTCCGCTTGTTGCTGATGGCACCCTAGAGGGGGGCGCTCCGTTCATGCCACTGTAAGGGAAGCTGATGTCGGAGGCCCTCCCCAATCCCACACTGCCCCTCTCTCTCCATTCCCTGACTCTGCTGTACTGTAAGTCTGAGATGTATTAGCCTGCCTTACTCATGAAATATCTCTTACAGGAGTCCCAATCTCTTGCATGTGATGCACACTTCAGCTGGACTGACTGATTGTGTTAGGAATTACACTTAACATTGATGGAATTTTGCTGCTCATTTGCCATCTTGTGTTTTGAATCCTGGCATTGAGGGGTTGTGGACCTGCTCCCAGCCCAGGGTGCCATTGCTCACATTTTTGTGCCAGAATTCTCAGAATTTATCAGCTAAGGAGGGATTAAACCCTCTGTGGGGTTCAGGTTGGGGAGGGGTTAGTGATTAGGTGGCCAGATTGAGAGGACTAGGTTGGGAATTTGGTCAACCCCCCTCCTTGCTGTAGGAGGATCATGGGATATTTAATGGCCACAGTGGGTCAGGACCTTGGTTTCATGTTTCATCCAAAGCATGCTGTAGCATCTGTGTGCGCTACTGTGAGCGCTACTGTGTGTGCTACTGTGAGCTAGTGTTCCACACACTGACTGTGGCGTGACCACTGATGATGAATTGAGTCGGCACACATATCTGCTTCATGCATGACAAGCAATTCATGCGTCTGTCGCATATCATGCATGCATGATTTTCTCATTCCATACCATTTTTTTGTTGTTTTCACTTCCCAAGAATGTGGTGTGGGAATGTAATCGGCTCTTTTGTGGGCTGAGCTGTAAAATCTCATATTGACAGCACTTCAATCACGGAGCGATGAGGATCCCAGAGAGGACTATATTTTCCCCTCTGTCTCGCCCACTGAAAATGTAAACTTTGGTAAATATTTTCACACTGAACCCTGCCATGGGAGGAAATGAGTGTTGTGATAACCAAACCGTTCCCCCTCCCAAATCTAGCGGAGTAGCCTAACCCTCTCCCCTGTTTACAGAGCCGAACAAAGAGGTAGCCATCACCAGCGTTTGTGTAAACTGCGATGAGGCGCGGGGGCATGCCCCAATAGACCGGCGAGCAGGTACTGATCAACACAGTGCCTTCCTATTGTGCTGGGTCCATTGTATAACACAAGGAATAAACGTGTAAACGCGACAAGATCATAATCTGAGGGTATGAGGAGGACACATCTCGAGGACTCTGCCTCTGAAACAGGGTTAAACAGATCGAGGAGAGTCCTCTCTTCCTGGAAGAGAACTGTGTTAATTCTTGGCTTTAACCCAAGATAAACTGATTATGAGGAACGGCATAAATAAGCCGAATCAGTAATAGCAGCAACATTGTTATTTCTGCTCCTTCTGATTCAAGTCCAGAGGAAGATACTAGAAAACAGACAGGGTGGGATGACATATGTTGCTTGGCTTTGCTTCAGCCCATCTGAACCACACCAGCCTAGAGACCAGAAAATAAACCTATAAAACCTATTATCCTACACCCAGCTACTGAGAGAAACTCGAGGCACATGACTGTACAGTGTAATGCAGTTCCTTACACAGTTAACTCTCCTCGGCTGGTTTCTCAGGTCTAAACCGCTTGCTTATTTCAATGTGAAACCCTGTAACTCTGTAGGACCAGGGTCAGCCAGCTCTATTGTCGTGGCTAAGGGGCTGGGCATGTATTCTGAAGTCTGTGGTGACGTCCTATTAACATGACATCCAGGTGATATTCATTCTTGATTCACATTTATTTCATAGTCCCCTTTACATTAAACATTCTGTTTGGCCTCAGTCTCTTCCACTGACCCGCCGACTCCATCAACGGGCAATGTGCATAACCAACTCGATAGATAAGGGAGTGGGTGAAGGAAGCTAATGATAAGATATGGGGGCCGGTCACACTTCCCTTTGAAATGTGGAGTGTATGGTATGATGCGGCTCCCATAATCGCTGATGTGAGAGAGCTGCGACAGGGCAGTCTGGCACATGCTCACTGAAAACCCCGCTGGCGTGGCGACATAGATCCCACAGCGTGTCAGGTGCTTCTCGGCTACGGTAATCGCTCTCGTGGGCACATGTGAGCATGAAGTCATCAGGTGCTGGAATCGCATTAGCTTCATGCAGGAAGCTCAGAAAGGGCTAAAGCTATGAGAGAAGTGGGAGAAGACACACATGGTGGCAGCAGGATAGGAGCACCTATAACTTTTTAGAGTGTCGTCTGCAGTTTTTTTGATTGCATGTTCGGTTTTGTCCTCATAATGGAATTGCAGGCCTGAAGTATTGCTTACACATACTCTCGTCTGTTTCTGCATGCAATGTCCAAAACCACATGGAGGCAGTTGATGACTTCTTTTCTGTAGTGGACTCCCAGCCATAGCTGGTCCTGGCAAGGGTTTGCAGGTTCTATTCCTCTCCTGGCCATTGTCTGCATCTCTTGGCCATACAGCACATTGCTGCGCCATGCACAAGTGGAAGGCGTCTTTCTGGAGAGCCTTGGGTTTAAGAGTTGGAGAGAGGGCCAAAGCAGTGGGCTATCGTTTGACTGCTAGACCTCTGAGGGTCATTCACTGAGAGGGTAAATGGAAACCTCAGTGGACCTATGGCAGTGATGGTCACCTTTTCACCTTTCACTCCGACACAATGCAAATCATTTCTGGACATGTGGAAGTGCTTTCGGATAACCGCACCCCCTCCCTCATCACCGCTCAACCCTGTCCGGTTAGGGTGGGGGAGGGGGGTGCATTGGTAACTCAATAGCAGGTTTTACTCTGAGTAGTAGATGACCTGAAGGTTTGGGAGACCAAGGGAAAACGGCAGTGCCAAGAGCTGCATCGCTGGTGGAATTCCAATGCCAGCAAATTGTAAAGAGGGCTCACATTAAACTGCTGGGGTAGTGGGCGTAGACAATAGAGGAGGGTTAAAGGTCAGCCAGTCATTTCATACAATTTTAAATCCTTTCTCCTTTTCCCCAAGGATAGCCCTAAAAATAGATCCGCTCCAACTGCAATGTCATGGGGTCATTATGGAAAGGGTCCAAGAGCTTGTTGGAACTACAAAAAACGATTTAAAGCGTGTCCAGTAGAGCTTGTGAAAAGAGTCTGCTCTTGGTAGATCTATGAAGGTGCTAGGCTAGTGGCACCATTAGATATTTGAGGGGTGAATAAGTTGAATATGGCTGTCACTGGTGGACTGGAGTCCATTCTGAATTCTAAAGAGTTAAAAAATTGTCTGTATTATAATGTGTGTCTTTGGTTTTGTGTGAAGCATATATTGCATTTCAGACTAACATACTGTGTGTAGTCCTGTATAAATGTGTGCACTCACATGTGCAAAATTGTATGTGTTTGGTTGTCAGTTTGTTTGTGTCTGTCTCATTCTTTGGTAGCATGTGAGTGTGTGTGTGTGGGTAGTGAAAGGTGGGCCATGTTTACAGTCTGTATCTTTATATAGTCTATATAGTCCAAACTCATCCAAAACGGACTTCTACATGTGTTTGTGATGAACAGAAACCCACCACCGCAGGGTCCTATGTCCATGTCTTGACCACAGAGTCTGTCCAGACCAATTTCAGATCACACGCCACTGAGACAGACACCAAGCCCAGACAGGACGTTTGACAATGTCTGCTGTGACAGTTTTCAGGGCAGAGTATCCCGTCTTTACTACCTGAACAAAGGAGCTTTGCTCCTCAGCGTCTATCAACAGAAACGTGTGTTCACAACGATTGCTAATCTCTCCGCAGCCCTGTGACGTCTTTTCAGAAGAAAGGGAACATTCTCTAAAGATCTGTTTTTTTTCCTGATCTTTTGTCAGCATGCACCAACATGCACATCATCACTGCATTCTCTGCACATTTGTACCATGCCTGTAGATTGTGCCTCTCTCAGATACCGCCGGCTATAGAAAAAGCATGAGAGAGCGCTGTCACCTGTATCAGATGAGCTCCAGCCAGACGCTCTGCGTCCTGGCACCTCTGTTGGTACAAGCACAGCCTCAGATTATTGTCAGATGAAGGGTTGTGGAATTGGAAGTGAAATAAATGTTTTTCTGCACACTGCATACTTTCATAATTATATGGGTATTCGGTGTTTCAGTATTGTAGAGCACACCATTTCAGAAAGGCCAGGGCTTACTTTAGTCCCTATTCTCCTCCCAGCTTGACCCATATCCACTCCCCCTGCTCTGGCCGTTTCTCGGGGAGGCTTGAGTCTTGTGACCCCTGGAGGGGAAGTGAGGGGGTCATAGTGTGTCCTCTCTCTCCCTCCATCAAAACAAAGGGAGCTGTTTTCCTAGCCCTTTTAAAAGGCTGTCACATGACTCTCTGAGCCGGTCACATGATTCCCAGAGACTGTGTCTGTCGGAGCTGAAATAGGACAGTGGAGCAAATCAGCAATGTTATTGTCACACTTCTGACAAGCCCATTGACCTTTGAAGTTATCTCGCTCCTTCATCTCCGCTGTAAGCCATAACATGGCAGTCCTGTTATCACTGGTTGCTGCAGTGAAAGGCAATGTCAAGGGTGTGAACCAGTAGGTGGTTCAGGAAATTCCCTGCTCCAGGAATAGATGTGGGCAACTGAGTCCCTGACCATCTCCCTACTGTTGTGTGTGTGTGTGTGTGTGTGTGTGTGTGTGTGTGTGTGTGTGTGTGTGTGTGTGTGTGTGTGTGTGTGTGTGTGTGTGTGTAGGGTAGGGTAGGGTGTGTCTGTCTGTACTCTCAGAGGTGGATGGTGCAATGTTGTCTTCATTTTATTTGTCTACTTCAAACCTACATCATAAAATGATATGAAATTGAAGGAATAATTTCCCCCAATGTGACGTTGTTTGAACCAGTAAGGTAATTTGCATCTTCTGCCGGTGCCTTCTGATGACCTGGAAATATGAAATGGTACAGTCAGATGTTTGCGGGTCAGGGCACTGCAAACAGAAGAGACATATAGGGTATGTGTAGACCCATATAAATGGAGGAATGAGTGAAGGACTCATTACCTACATTACCTACCTACACTAGCAACACCCACACCCGATTATGACAACCAAACCCTTGAATCACCGTATATGCTATTGCTATTGATCCAGTTTCAGTTGTGTTTATCACATATATCCTTTTGCTGAGTCTTGCTGTGTTTTGTTTGATCTGAAGCAATGTGTGGAAGTGTGAAGTTTCCATTTCCTGTCAGCTGTTCTGCATGTTGTACTTCAGTCTGCCTGAGTCATGTGGTGGCGTGTGGAGTTTCCAATGGGCTGTTTTGTGTGTTGTTCCAGTGTGCCAGTGTTTCGCTGTGCTGGAAGATGGGGCCCTAGCTCACAACCTGCAGGAACAGGAGAGTAAGTGCAGACCATAATAAATATAATCATTGTGTTAGAGTGCATGGTTGTAGAAGCGCTAGATGTTATTAAGAGTGCTTGCTTTGAGCTTTTTCCTCTGGTATCTGTTCCTGTGTTCTCCGTGAACAGTTGAGCAGTACTACACCTCCAACGTGCAGAAGAACCAGCTGGTCCAGAAGGACGTCCGCATCGCCCGGAGGCTGCAGGACGAGGAGGAGAGGGCCGTCCTTCTCACCCAGGCGTCACGGCAACTGTGAGGACCGCAAAACTCCCCAAACCTAAAATCGACCTTTCGTAGATCCTGTAGATCCTGTGCGGACACCTCAGGACTCATCGGAACTCATATTCTGTGGGTTTTTGTTCCAGGGAGGAGCAGGATTTTGAGTACGCACAGATGATTCAGGAAGAGATTCGCCGATGCGCTGAAGAGGCTCGGAGGAGAGAGGAAGAAGACGAGGTAAAGGAATTGTGTCTGCAGCCAGTATGGGAAAATTGCAACAGTAACTTCCATCAGTGGTGTGTTTAAAAAGACCAGTGAAAGTTATGAACCCGACAGCTGTCCCTTTGTACCGAACCACTCCAAGCTGTCCTTCCCAGAGTCACAAAGCCTTCATAAGAGCACAATGGCTCCATGGAACCCTGATTTAATTTAGCGTTCTGGAACACTGACCACAGTGACTGAGGTGAAATGTGTTGGGCAGTTGGATGAGAGTTTAAAAATGTAACTGCCTGCAGATCTGCTGTTTAACGGCACTCGGTGATAAACAATAATCACGAGAGCCTGCACATGCATGAGCCAATCACAGAAGAGGCTTGTTTCTACAACAACCTGGTGGCTTGGCAACCTCCACTGCCAGAATACTGAGGATCTAAACCCCAGTCTGAGCCATGCTAATGGCTTTAAGGAGAGGCAGTCGTTGCCTCTCTGCTTAGCACTTTACAGAGAGGTTTGAAGCAGTAGCTGTGTGCTAATGTATTCTTGGATGACATAGTTGGAGAACATGTAGCATTAAAGCAATAGTTTGTGTTGAAGTGGTAAGCTTTGCTGAAACACAAGAGCTGAAATTTGGTGTAAAGTGTCCATTGTTTAGCTTGAGTCCCACGCAACTTCTCCTCGTCTTCTGCCTCCTGCTCTTAAACCAGCACCCGAGACCACCCCCTTCTCGCAGCCCTCCTGGATATTTAACGGGTTACCGGGCAGATCTAGTCTGGAAGGAGGCAGTAGGTTCAGACACGTCCACACGTCTGCGTGTGCGGGACTGAGGAGATTACAGATCATTGGCACTCATCCAGAGCAGAGGCAAACAGCCATTCAGACAGACGTCTTTAGTTCTCAGGCCAGTTCATGCGTCTGGGGAGTTCACTGTCCTGGGGGGAATGAGGGGAGTTGGGGGGAGCCGGAAAATGAAAGGGCCCTTGTGTGGGATTTGGCAGCTTTGGGGAACCCCAGTAGTACACTACAGTGCGACACAAGCACCCTAATATTCATAAAAATCCTCACACTCACAAACAGAATCATAAATACACATACACACATTGAAAACATACATGCAAACATTTACACGCACATACACTTACGCACACCCTTGTTTACGAGCACACACAAACGTACACATACACACCCAAGCACACCAGGAAAATATTTCGCCTTCTTGGTCCCTGCATATTTTTTTAGTCCTGTAATTGAAGCTCTCCTAAAATATCTTTAAAAAGGCATCTTTGTTCAGAGTGTGCGGAGGCAGAAAGGGCCTGCCTGCGGTACGGGGGGAGCTGAGGGAGGAGGGCGGCTGGCCGCGGCTCACTGTTTTATACAAAGAGTCTCCAGAGAGCCGCTGCACTGTTTCTCCAGGTGGCAGTGCCAGCGTAAATACCTGTAAACCGTGAGTCACCTGCTACAACGATGGGCAGTGCTGATGTCACAAGGAAGTCGGAAAAGAGGTGGCTGTTTAACTTTAAAGTGCTCCTACAAAGTCTGAAGAGTTTGTACAATCAAAACATTTAACCACTACTCTGACTGTTTGTCTGTCTTATGCACCATGCTACTGCATTGTGGTTATTCACTTGTCACATTAGTAATGCATTTCTTTTGCACGTACACCTGTCAGACACTGTTTAAGTCTGCAAATCTTAAAGCAGAATGTCTGTGGTTTGCAATACAACCTTTAAGTCACTAGTTGTGCATATGCACGTTCTGAAGTTTTTATGAGTGTTCCCACTTTTACCACATCAAGTTAAAAATTGATAAAGGACAGAGCTGTCATTTACTCGAGCGTACGCACAGTTTACACACATCTGTGCATACAGAAGGCTGATAAATGAGGCTCCTGGCGGGCTGGCTGCTTCCTGAGCCGTCTGCATTTTTGGGAGCCAGTTACTGCAGTCACAGTGAACTGCTGTTGCAGCTTGGAGAATATTCCGGTCTCCCTGGTGATTTTAAAAATGAGAGGCTCTTTTGTTGTGTGAGGAATAAGCTTGGTTTGCGTTGGCTTTTCCAATTGCATAGTGAGGTGATCTTGTATCGGTTCTGACGATTTTTTATTTTTTTTTTTTTTTAGCGTTTGACAGTTGAGGACTGTTCTGTGTATTTTCAAAGTCACTAACTGAAGTAAGGGGTGAATGAGGTATCATGGCACCTAAAATTGGTGGAGTGACCATTAGCTGTCCACCTGACTCGTTTCAACCAATCAAAGGGTTTAGTTATGTACAAGGTTTTGCAGATTAATCGCTAAGTGGCAGCGCATGCGTGTACCAGTGCTGCTGTGTCTGAAGACATGCCTTCTGTACAGCGAGAGCAATCGTGTGTATGTGGGGCAGTGTAAGGAGCAGAAAAGCCATAGTGGTGACAGGGTGTTAATGAATGGAAAGCAGGCCTGTTTCAGATGGGGTCCAGAATCCATTGGGTGGAGTTAAACAGGTGGCTATCAGAATGGCTGCTGTCCCATTCCCCGCCCCACCCCGCCTCTTGGTCCATCATCAGACAGCCAGACGTCAGCTCTATTCTGAACAAAACTGCTTGGGATGTGTCCAGCTACACTCTGCTTCCTTTTCTCTCAGAATGGACTAGGGGCAGTATGTGTATTGTACATCACAGTGGCAGCATGTGTGTGGTACATCACAGGGGTAGTATATGTGTGGTACATCACAGGGGTAGTATATGTGTGGTACATCACAGGGGCAGTATGTGTGTGGTACATCAGAGGGGTAGTATATGTGTGGTACATCACAGTGGCAGCATGTATGTGGTACATCACCAGGGCAGTATGTGTGTGGTACATCACAGGGGCAGTATGTGTGTGGTACATCACAGGGGCAGTATGTGTGTGGTACATCACAGGGGCATTATGTATGTGGTACATCAGTGGCAGCATGTGTGTGGTACATCACAGGGGCAGTATGTGTGTGGTACATCACAGTGGCTTTTCACAAAATCATGTTCATTTACTCATGATCCTCACAGTGGCCTGTGCATTACATTCTGTTAGACTCTGTGAGTTTAACCCCTCGTATGAGTGCCTGTGTTATCCAGAACCTACACTTTCAGGTTAATTACTGACTTTTCTCCCTTATTTTGTACCATTTGTAATGTGTATGTCTCCCACACAAGAATGCTCAAGAACCTGTACTTGAATGACTTGCACAGTACCACAATACCTATTTGTGAAGGTGTGTAAGAAACCCAACACACCCACAAACACATTGAAATCCTTGGCGAGGTTGAAGCTTTTGAAATATAGCATGTTAGTGGAGCCTTTTTTGGCTTGTGTCTGCTTTGTTGTGGACTAAAAGTCTCCATGAATGCATGGGTGCTTTTTCTTTATCCTCCAGTAGATATTGAAATCATATTTGAAAGCTGAAATCATATTTCTCATTCTCTTCAGCTTAATTCCCTTTGTTTTAAGAGAACAGCCTGACTCTTCACTGTAAGCATGGTTAGCCAGTCTTCCTGGAATCCTCTTAGAATAGCACCACTAGAACCCAAAATGACGGCTCGGGAGACTGCTGACTAATGAGGTCCACACCAAACCAGCTCTATATATAAGCCTGAGGTGGCTTCTATGGAAACTGCTCCGTAATCAGCGGCCACTTGTTTGCTTCCCTTAATTGGTATTGGTCTTTGTTGCCTCAAACCTCCTTTTATGCATAGCATTACTTCATGATGAATCAGCTGTGATTTGGTCCATTTAGTAACAGGTACGATACTGACACCTTGTGGAGCAGTGGTGTGACTGCTGCTAAATTTGCTGATGTACACTTGTGAGTGCAAAGACAGTGAAATATGATCATCTTTTGTTTTAATCACAAGCTGGACGCAAGACAAATTCACACATAAAAATTCATTCATTCAGGCTGCAGCCCTGGTTTCCTGGGTATTGTTTTGTTTTACGGTCCAGATTCCATGCCTGGTGGTGGCACTGTGACCAGAATCCCACTGAGCAGAGCATTACTGCACTCTTCAGCACCCAAAGAGGGAGGGCTCAGTGGTTATATTCCCCACCCCATCATTGATCATTACTCATGTTGACAGCTGTTTTTCTCTTCACTGTAGTGACTGCACAGATCAACTGCAGGATTCATAGGGAAAGTAAGGAAGACACTTCAGAGTGTGTAACATCCCATATGCATAGAGCATATAAGTGCTGCCACAGGCTTACAGTACAATTATGTTTTGATTTTCCTTATAAAGAGAGACACAAAATGTGAATAAAAATAGTTATAAACTTTAAAATGGCTTTAGCTGTAGGTGTAAAAAAAAAAAAAAAAATTAACACATTTCAGATAATCAGTTATTGCTTCATTAAATGATTTTTCCGCCATGATTGACAGCTTCAGTAGTTTATAAATCATAGAAGGATGTGCATCCATATACTCAATAATTAGCTCATGAAATTTTAACCACTTTTCAAATACAGAATTTACCAATATTTGCTGAGATGGGCACACTCAGCCTGGCTTTTCATTGTTTTGTATGGACCGCTTGCTCGAGCTGCCTGTTCTCTCTGAGCGACCGCTTCACTGAACCGTGCGTAACGCGCCATTCAGAGGGTCCATACTGTAGCCTTTGTTGTGGGGGTGAGTGAGTGTGCTGGGCGTGACCAGAGCGGACTCAGATATAGGTCAGCGGGCTGCATTATGGAGCCAACGACAAGGCAACGGCCTTGTTTCCCCTGCTCACACATGCAGAAGAGAAGAGCGGCGTGCATTTAATGGGGTTTTGCATCCAAGAGCTCAATGGAAAACCGTGCCAGTGACAGTAGGGCTCACCCACTCCAATATACCTGCTAGAGATCAAGGAATGTATTTAAATTGTTTGTAGAGGTCCACAGACATAGGTTTTGGAATTGGCCTTCCAGATTTCCTATTTATCTGACCGAGATGCTAAAATAAGACTACATTTAGTTGGAATTTCAGTCGAGGTAGGCAGGGTTTTGTTTTATCCAGACATGAATCATTCACAGCTTGCATTTTATTTGCTTGCACTGCTGGGTGAGAATGGGATTAAACTTGTTCAATTGCACAATAAGGACTTGCACTTTATGTGGGTCATTTAGGTTGTTTTCTCTTAGATGAATGATGTCTGCTGTATGCAGTTGTATATTATCACAGATCAAGATAAGTTTCTCACTCAAGGATACAGGCCATCGGAGCTGTTTAACTATCACTCCACCCAGTGTTATAGAGGTGATGTTTGAGGCTGAACTTCAGAGTTTGGCCTGGCATTTGACACCATGCATTCCTGTGTTACACTCTGTTTTTTTTTTTTTTTCCTCTTTGCTCCCCAGTTATACAGTTTCTGGGGGTTTGTGTCTTCCTTAGTTGTAGCTGAAGAAGCCTTTTTGCCACTTTGCTAGGGAACCTAACGGGACAAGGCATTCCCCATGATTAGCCGAATTTTGGAATACACAACTACCTGTCCCGGCCTGTGTTTATCCCCTCTCTCTCACTCGCTCGTGAGCCTGGCTGTTTGCCATTCAGCCTCTGGCGCAGGTTTCAGGGAATGGACAAACTCACTGTGCTATGTTGTCTTCTACATTTGTTTGTGCCTTTATTTATGTATTTGTCTGTATTCGTATGTAATCAACAGTGAATGTGCTCCTTTTTTTACCTTTGGTTTGCTCAGTTCTCATTTTGTGGTTTTGCCCATTGTTCCCCCTGCTGTTGCTGTGGAAATGAAGAGGACTTTGGGATGTAATACATGTTACCGCTCATTAACTGTTATGGGATTATAATACCATAACCTTAGCTACTCTGGGCCTGGGACCAAAGCTCTTAAGAAAGGCTGTATGGAGGATAATTTAGTAGAAAAAAGCCATTTAGGGATTATTTCAATATAACGGATAATTATTTTGACCAAAGTCATTTTTCTGTACATTTGTGTGTGCATATATACATACATACAAGCATACATAACAAAAACTCAAAACAGATGGCTGTCAAAGCAAAGGCCAGCTCTAAAATATAATCATGTTGGATTAGTATTCATTCAAATACTAAATCCAGGTTTTGAGAACAATATGCCCTTGTGTACGTATATTAAACAAATATTAATTATCCCTCTGAATGCACGGTCCAGGGGGTGCATATTTAAGTGGTTTCGTGTCAGCCCACAGTAAGTGATTTTTCTGACTTAGTGGTGGTTATTGAATAAATAGTTTTTTTGTGTACATATTAAGGAACCCAACAAAATGAAAGGATCATTGTGGTTACAATAGCTTAGTCTGATGTTTCATTATGCGAAACCAGGCCTGTTTGCAGATTAGTGCTGAGGCCACTCTCAAAACCTTGGCAAACAGAGTAATGTATGTACAGTATGTATTATACAAGTATGGCATATTTACATCACTGGCTGACCTTTAACCTAATCACCATGCATTGATTTCCACTGGTTGACCGGGGTCACTGCACAACTGCAATACTTTATCTCTGAATTGGAGTAATACCGTACATTTTGCGTTTTTGTGGTTTTTACAATACTGACATTCTACATTCAAGAGATGTAGTTAATATACAGCCTCCACTGTCTGGATTGTTTCAAGTTTCAAATAGAAAGTTGAAAAACCATTTATATAAAAAAAAAATCCTATCTTTGTTCTTAATTTTAGTAGATAACATTGTGCAATTATGTCAAGCTTATGCCTCAAATGGAATGGCACAGGATTTGTTGGAATGAGTAATTTTTTTTTAATCCATGCAGGAAATGGCAAAGCGAATACAGGAAGAGGAAGAAATTGATGTCAGACGGAGGAAGCTTGAGAGTGGTTGCCATGGGAACACAAATGGCTTCCCTCTCAATGAAGGTACAGTCCGAAACCCGTCTGATTTTTAAACTGGTGGATTTTGTCACATGAGGCAGAAATAGAATTTCGTAAACCCATGTTCTCTGTTACTCTGAATCATTATTCATGTCTAATCTACTGTTGAGCAGGAATACTGGAGCAGAAAAATTCTTGAGTAAAACAGTTCTTACGAATTCCATGCAAAGACACTTTTCTGTGTTATTTTCACCTCATTGGACCTGACACAGGTGAATAGCATTTTTGTTGCAAGGATCTCAAGATCCTCATGGAAGTTCAGCTTGTCATTTCTTTTTGTTCTGTTGGAGTGCTGTAGCCAGTGAGCTCAAAGAAAATGCCCCTCTCTCTCTTACTCTCTCTCTTCCCCCTCTTTTCTTCTCCCTGACCTACACATTGTCTGCACTTCTTTCCCACTTAATTTTATTGTTACTATGCTCTACTGCATGAAATACACATAGATTGTATTTCCAAATCTTTGTCTAAAATCTATATGAAAGAGCTTGAAATACAAATATGAACCTGTCTTAATGTGGTTTGCGTGTGTCGGTATGGGTGTGTCCATGCAGGGAGAAGAAAAATTACTCACATTTTTAAGTAACTGAATTGCCATGAAAAGGAAGCCTTAACCTGTGTTGAGAACCGTAATCCAGTCAAAACAAAAAAACTATATTGTGCTGGGAAAGGACGTCAGTGGTTCTGTTATCAGTAAGATGTACTGGAAACTGACTTAGAAAGCCATAAAAAGCTATCAGAGTTTGAAATAGTGCACTGTCATGGTACTTTTTTTGTTGTTGATCAACTGATTATACGAAAAGTGTGTCACGATATTTTTTAGTATTAAGTAAAAAGGTCAACGTAGGAAGCAGGCCATGACAAAAGAGACATTTCTTTGAGACATTCTTGCAGTTTATTTATGTTCTAAGATTTGGGGAAAGTATGATATTGTATTATGTTATGCAATAAAAGCCACTAAAACAGTCTAGAAGAAGAAAAGAAAAAAATGTGTTATAAATACAAAGAGGCCATATTCCACGTTGGCAGCACATTAAATGTTTTTTTGCATGAATAGGCTTGCGTCACAATTCAGGGTGCTGTGCACCTGTGAGCTTCACACTGTACTGCTTGTCCTCTGCTTTGATGACCTGCCAGTCCTACCAAAAAAATTCTTATGAAATCCTGTCGGTTGGAGTCATTCTGACTTTTCACATGTCACAACGCAGTTCCAGGCTAAAGCTAACATACATTAGCTTCTTACTGTTGTTGTTCTCTTAACCATGGTTCTCTTACTAATGCTGTACATACTAAGGTTCCATATTAAATAGCAGTCTTGTGAAGTGCCTGCTCTTTCTGGAATGGGTGAGCTAACTGTAAAGTGGTGCTTTGTACCTGTATTGAGCTGTATTCTGTGTTAACCAATGACTGCTATTGCCTGCACACCCCCAAACTGCTAACCCCCTCATTTACCTTCCTTTCTTTCTGTTTGCATGTTTGGCTTGACTAAAGAGCACCCCAGCCCTCATGACCCTCCGCCCTCCCTTCACTATGCCCCCGCCACCTTCTGCCCCAGCCTGGGAGAGGCAAGCCACCGGCCTTCAACCACCAGGGGGCAGTGTCTGGTGTCTCATACAGGCTGTGACTCGGTCACTGAACCTCTTAACCCCATCAGCCAGAACAACAGCGCCCCCCAGCTTGGTTTGGGACCACCTGCTATACTGAGACTCATCAAAAATGATCTAAGTGACTCAAATAGATTGGGTAAAAACTCAGGGGATGAGGTCTTCCTGGCGATGCCCTCCATTGTTGCCAACAGGCCAGGGAAGCACCTTAGAAACTCTCCCTGTGTGCAACAGAGCCACATGCAGGAAGGATGGATCCACAGCATCCATTGTGGCTCCAGGAAAGAAGGGAATGGGAGGGGCCAGGGGGAGGGGATTGTAGGATTGGGGTGGGAGGGGTCACACTACAGCAGCTGTGGTGCTGATCTGAGATCAGCGGGGAAAGGTGACAGAAGTGGCCGCCACAGCGACCCCTGCCCTCTAGACAAAATCCACAGCTGGACCTACAGCGAGAGCAGAGCAACTGGAGAGCGTCATGTCCGCTTCCAAGATGAGGGCAGGGCTTTCCACAGTTACCATGGTGACAGGAGGAGAGTGTCGCTTGGAAGCAACCACAATGGTGGTCCAGGTGACCGGTGTGTGGTGGGGAGTCATGGTTACCATGGAGACCTAGCACAGGGGACAGGTGACCTCAGGGTTGATCATGTCCAGTCAGACGTTGAAAGAGCAGCTGGTCAGCTCATGCAAAGCGACAAGAGATGGCACAGTTACTGTGGCAACAACAGGAAATACTCACAAAGAGGTTCCTGTAAAGAACATGGTCAGATGGGTGGCCCAGACAGAGACCTGGTTAGGCATCATGAGGGCCTGACGAATAAGGGAGCTAGCCATTGGGCCAACAAGGACCGGGACTGCAACTCTCGCTTCCCTCAAACCGGAAACGCTGGTTACTACAGAGACGGTGTGGAACGGAAGGGAGGGGGCTGCGATAGCCATAGAAACCAGAGGCAGAGAGGAGGAGGTGCAGCCCATGCAAATACAGAGCGGGGGGGCGGAGCCACCCGGAAGGTTAACCGTAGGGTGAGGTGGCGTGCAAGTGGGCGCTGGCGGGGTTCCGTAGAGGAGTCGAGTTCAGAGGAGGAGGAGGAGGAGGTGCTGCAGAGGGAGGAGAGGCGGAAACGAGGACTGAGGCGCAATGCCAGCGTCTCCAAGAGAGCGGCAGGTAATACAGTGCTCCTGCTCATCTCCCCTGTAGCGCAGCCTCTTACAATCAGCCTCCCACGAGTGGTTTGGGCTGAACACAGTCTTCTTGTGGGATAGACCTCCAGCAAGACAAGTGGTCTGTCTTTTTCCCCTCTTGCTCTGTGGTGCTTGTTAAAGACCTGGAATCATAACCAAAAGGAGTAGCAGGAATCCCATCAGCCTCTATAGAGCCATCCCTGTAGCTCTCCTCTTAGTGTGATTGGGAGTTGATCTCTGGTGAATGTGGTGGAACCCTTTCAGAGCGGAGCTGCAAGGGGGAGAAATCGGTGTTCCCCATGCCCCTGGTGAGGTTTATCCAGGATTTTCTGCTCCTTTTCTCCTGTAGGGGCGGAGCTGTGGCAGACAGGGGCGTGTCTGGAGCTGGGGGCGCTGCAGCAGGTGCTGCTGGATGAGGAGCTTGCACGTCGGCTACAGGAAGAGGAGGACCAAATCCACAGGAAGGTATGCGGGCAAGGAGGGAGAGAGAACCAGCTGCACCACAGATTCTCTGTACCAGCCAGAAATATCACCGGCTCATTCACAAGCTTCTCAAGAAATCTTTTTTTGTCAGATCACAACAAAAGGTTCATTACAAAATGAAGAGCAGAAGCCTGCATGAAATTTAGAAGCAGATACAATCTCCTTTACGTATTCCCAGGGCTAGAGAATCTGTGGCGCTGTACCTAGCTGGCCACCCATGTTTGAGTGCGCTCACACGTGCATGTGTTTCCTCTTTGTATGTGTTAGCATGTGAACCAGCACTTGTCCACCCGTGTTGTACCAGGCCCATCCCTATGACTCTCCCACTCACCTGTCATTAATATTTCAGAGCCCCCGTTCCTCAATTAGCTCGCACACCTCAGGCACAGAGGCGGACTTCCGAGCGGCCCAGGTGGCCCAGGATGAGGTGAGAGTCTGATGATGATAAACGACAAACAGCAGGAAGTGAATTCCCTCGGCTTTTAGCCCAGAGAGGACCTTGTGGTACTATACATGACGGCAGCCTTAAGTCTTACACTGAAATGAAAGTGTATCATTCCTTATTAATGGAATTTTAAGTCATGTCTCCAGTGACTTTCCAACGCCTCAACTTCTCACACTGAGAACTTAGTCTGTTAAATTTAGCCCTCCTCTCTAGTTCTCAGGGGGGGGAGCTAAAGTGTTCTCAGTCACTCCTTCCCCCTGTCTCAATGTGCGAATTCCAGTTGTGAAATTGAGGCTTGGTCAATATTGCGTGGTAATAGTTATGTCTTTTATTTGCCAAAGGAATGTGGTTTGGGACAGTTACACAATTATATGGCAAGACCAGTAATCTGGTGTTTTTTTTTCAATGGAAAGCAAGTACAGCTATCCCTGCTAATTGTGCTGTCTGTTCTTTTATGGTTTTTATTTTCTCAAAGGAGACCTGGTGTTGGTATCTCTTTCTAATTAAGTCCCTCGTCTCATTAATCTCTTTCACTCTCAGGAGATTGCACGCTATATTCAGAGGCAGGAAGTGAAGACCAAGCGGAGGTCGCATGACCTGGAAGCTCAGGAGTCGAGGCGCAATCGTGGGGACACGGGCAACTCCTGCGAGATGAGACTGACCCGGGAAAGAAAGGTACCTCCATCAATTGGACCAGAACCAGGGACCCATTAAGTAACAGGCTTAATTCGAGACTTTTGTCACAATAAAAGGCATTTATAAATCCTCAACTTTATGAAAATGACCCAGCTGTCAGTTGGTGATCCCTCCCTTGAATAAATCCCGAGAAAATGATTTAATCTCTTGAAGCACCCTGAGAAATTCTCAGCTCTTTTAAAAGTGCTTTTCTAAATGGTAAGAGTATGAGTTGGCTGAAGTCCGTGCTCATGATGGTATATGAGAAACAAAAACCATTTACTTATCAGTTCACAACAGGCTAGCTAAGCATACCTTTCAGGAGACTTGCAGTAAAATAGTGAAAGTGGTAACAGTCTTTACAAAATGATATTTTCTCATATTTGAGCCCACAATCCAGTGGGCATTTAGCTAGCCCTTATTTAGATGTGGGTCATAGAGAATGCTTTCACTCATTAGAGGCATCATGGGCTTTTTTTGTTGTGTCACTTCTCTAAGACATGTTGAGCACAGGGGGCAGCACACTAATGGACATAGCTATAAGAGTGAGTCATGAGCCAGAATAATTAATAATGAGATTCTTAATGTGACTTCTAACACAGCGCATGATGCATGGAGAAATCATAAATTATTCAGGCCTGTTTTTCCCATAATTCTGTACCCATTTTTACAGGTGCACAGATGCAGGAAATGCATCTCATATTTGAGCAGGGTTAAATTTTTTGGTAAATGTGACGTATACTTTTAAGGGAAATATGAAAATGATTCTTTTTCAGTACTGGTGGTACTGGGCTGTAATTGTGGAGAGGTTATGTTTTTTATTTTTGTGTGGGGTTGTATTGTAATTGGGTAGGATTGTCTCCAGCTGCAGGTACCAAGGGAGAGACTTGACTCAGAGGGGTTAACATCACCAACAGAGGAGAGGACTCCAGAGCACCAGCCCCCAAGCCCTGTCAACACACCTCTGTGAGTGCTGTCTCACACACATACATACACACACACCATCATACTTACATAAACATACAGACACATACACACACAAACAGATACATACAGACACACACACACACACACACACACACACACACAGCAGGCACAGACACACATATACAGACATACACACACACACAACAGACACAGACACACACATGCAGACATACACACACACACACACAACAGGCACAGACACACACATGCAGACGTAAACACACACACACTCATGCACATATGCAAAAACACACAATACCATTCAGTGTCAAAACAAACTGTATACTAGGAAGCTGTTAAATTAAAGCTTGAGCTAACAAACTTGAAAGGCAGTTTTTTTTTCACATTTAGAGCACGTTAATCCTCAGCAGGCTCAGGCGTCATCAAGGTTCGTCATTTCCCAATAAGGAAGTGCAAATGAGTTAATTTATATGAACACATTTTATATGGTTAACTGCAGTGGATGTGATAATTTGACCTTGGCAGAACACATTTAAAATTCATTACCCCTACATTCAAGGAAGTTTCCTGTATATGCAAATACTTTACTGGAGACAACCTAGTGAGTTCTCAGTCAAGCAGGAGGGGGAGTTTGAGGGGAAAAAGACCGAACCAAAAACAAAACCCATCATGAACACCCAGGGAATCATAATGAAAATAAAACAACCAAATAAACCTCAAAATACTTCACAGCACAAATTGAAAATAACAAATAAAAATGAAATTACAAATAAAAATACAACTCCCCCGCTAATCGTCCCCTAAGCTAAAGATATCCATCCCACATATCCCAGAATATCCCAGTTGTTTGTGGCAGTATAGTAAGCATTTTCATTTTTTAACCTCATTGATATCAACCATCAGTGTATTTATTGAGTCCCCTACCTAATAGCCTTTAATTCCTTTGCAGCCAAATTTCCATTTTTTACTTTGCCAAACAAACAGTTTCACAACACTTCATTTTTGGGCCAAAATTATATTTTATGCCAAAAATAAAAAAACACAAACGAATCCTCCTCCACTCTTCCCCCCACAAGCTTACTACCCACACAATTAATAAAAAGGCATGCCTGCTCCTCTGGGCTCATAAAAAGGGGACCCTTCCTCCACTTCAGAATCCAGCATGTGCATTGTGTCTGTTTGTAGCTATGGCGATGTGCACAATCCTCCATTATAGCACAGAGGCCTTTGCGCTGTGCGACACTTGTACAGGGAACCATGACCTAGTTTTAGGGAGAAAGGTCAAATCCCAGCCAGTCTTGCCACACTGACAAAGGTCCAATCCCAGGCAATCTTGTGTTTTAACCCACTGAAATGGCAGTGATTTAAATCCTTCACGCAGGTTACTTCCTCCCAGCAGTGATGGAATTCCAAGCATAAGGAGTATTAAGAATTTGGAGTCACAGTAGCCACAGGCTCAGTCGGGGAGAGGGCTGAAACATTCTGATAAAGAGTTCATGAGCCATCAGTCAGAGGTCCTTCATGGCATTAAATTCCTTGGTCCGTTAATTTCACTTTGATACTCAAAACCTGCATAACCATTGCCACTATCACCAGCACATGTCGAATCATTTGACGCACCAGCTATTACTTGTTAATGGGCGAATAGCTGCCACGCAAGAACTCCCATTTCCATGAAAGTGTATTTCAAACTTAAGCAGGAAATTGAGTCAAAACATTATAAGACAGGATCTTTGTGGGAGGGTTAGTCTGCACTAACACTAGCTTTTGTTTGGATGGACATAAACATCAGCTGTCAAAACACACATTCCTGGCATAATAACCTTTAACTCTTGTCAAACTTCCTGTGACTTCTGTGAAGCCAGCCTATTGCTCCATTTTTGGTCAGTTCTGTTTGTAGTGTAGTCCCTTGTGGCGTTAAATCTATTTACTTATTCTTGTCAATGTTTTTCTGTTTACTTGACAAGCAATATTTGCGTAATGACCTGGCTAGAGAGTTCATTGAATGACAGGTGAACGGAAATGTGTCATGACATTTCTGCTCATGTCATTTCCAGGCAACGGCAAGCCATCAGAAACATTGCGGAGGAGCTGGACCCAACGTTCAAAGCCAGACGGAAGAACAGCTGCCCAGCCGGGCTGACGAGCCCTGGTACGGAGGAGGGCAAGGGGAACTGAGTTCATTCTTTATCTTATTGAACAAACCCAACTAAAAGGAGCCAGTCCCTTACTTTTCAGGGGAAAAAGGTAATTGGATTTTTTTTCTTTTCAGGTCTGTGCCAGGCCCCACTGACGCCGAACCGTATTTTCCATGACTACATGGAGGAGCCCATGTTCATTCCGCCGACCAAGCGGAACAGTGAGAAATCAGGGCGTGGTAAAGCCAAAGAGAAAAAGGAGGGCTGCAAGCAACAGTGACTTTACCCCAATGCTCATGCTCCCCATTACACTGGCCCATCAGATAACACCTCCTACAGGAGAACACCCATGTTGGGCAGTCTCCAGATGCAAAATTAGAGGACTTCAGTTGCCCCAAGCAGCACTTTACCCAGTTCAGGTTGCCAGTGGTGATGACCAGAGGGAACTAATATCTGTCCATTTTTAAAGGGGAGGGGTTCAAAAAAGCAACAAAAAAATAAAAAGTAGACATTTTCATTGTCCATGCTGAGGTTTCAACAAAAATTGAAAATGGGGGGTTATTTGCAGGTGTGCACTTGTGATGGTTTACGCAGCGTATCAAACACGTTTTTAGATTTGATAACCGTGTAGACATTTCCCAGGAACCCTTCAGTGGTAAGCTATGGTGGCAGCAGAGTTAGAGTGTATGTACAGCTTAATTAGCTTATCGTATGCAGGAAAAAAATGGTCTATTTAGGCCTTGCTGTCTGAATGGTGTCATGGGGCCCAAAATGGCCTCTAACTGCCTGAGTGGGCTGTGAAAGGAGACAGGGCAGGTATGTTTGTGTGTGTTAACACCTTGCAGATGCCATATGCCTAATGACATGCTATGAGGTAGTGAGTGCTTTTATGAATAACTGATTATACATCCAGTCTGAGAAGTCTAACCGCCGCCCTCTTTCCTCTGCGCTACACACACACACACACACACACACTCACTCTCCCTCTGAAGCAGTGAACATGCACAAGGTTTTGGAATTCCCTGTTTAGTGCCCCTCAGTTTGTAGTAGCAAGCATCATCACTCAGTGTTAATACAAGCACACTTAAAAAGTCTAATATTGCTAGTGTATATAGGTGTATACATGTATGTGTGTGTCAATTTACGTTTGTATTTTTCTCCATCTCTACCAATATCCTAAGGAATGTTGTTTATAAGTAGACTGTCTCCAAAAGCTTGTTCCAGTTGTGTTTTATCTTGAATGTTTGAAATACTTGTGTCATTCAAACATTCTTGTGCGATATATTTGCTAGATTTGCTCCAAACTCAGCCTTCTGTGTATATGGAACTTTGTTGGGTTTTAAACACCCTATCCATTTTTTAAAATCATTTTTGTACAATCATTGTATTGTGTTATTGTATTGCATATGTAAAACCGAATAATATGAACAAGGGATTTACTATTTCAAGAATTAGTCTAGTTGGAAACTCCTCAGCTGAAAGAGGGAATTTCAGTACCAAGGGCAGTATGTGCTTTCCTTTCTTGGACTTTGAGATCTCACTCTATTCCCATAGCTTCAGGAAAATAGCTTGGCTGTTGAGCAAGAATGGAGTGCACAGCAAGAGCATTGTCTTCAGTTACTCTCCCTCAGGAAAGACAATCTGCCTGACATGGGGTATTTCCTCACCACTTTTGTTTATTTCCAGGAATGCTTATTTGTGTGCGCTCCCTGTTTGTCCTGTTTTTTTTTAACTAATAAATCATCGGATGGAGAAGATAATGCTAGAAGTTCCCTTTGGGTTATTACCTTGTGTGTTTTTCTACAGCATTCAGTACATCTTTGCAAAATGACCTAATCCCTTAGCGTTCATTGCATGTTTCTGGCTTGAGGAACCAGTTAGTGAGTTTATATGTTTGGTTTTTCCAGGTGATTTTACGTCAGTCTGAATATCTTTTCCAGATGGTAACAAAACCAGGGAAATACAAACAGGCAAAGGTTATGAGAAAGAAAAATCCAAAATACTTTTGTTTTTGGATGGGCTGATATTCAGATGGCCTGTTGTCATCGCATTCTCAGTCACATTTCTCACTTTCGAATCCGAGTAAATATGCGTTTTTTTATTCTGCTGAAGGTGTTTCAGTTTTCTTAGGTCACATGAGTTCACATACCTCCCCAATGGCATTTACGTGGCCTTTCATTCATATAAGACACACATATACTTCTGGCATATAAGAGAGACTTCCCTGACTCCTAAAATGATTTAACCATTGTACAGGTTTCAGGTGTGCTTTCCATAGATGTGAAAGGATCTATTGTTGAGACGGGAAAGAAAAATAATACACCTTTATTTATAAAGAGGAACTGTACAGTGATTCACACAGGTCAGGTTGATAAACAACCATAAAAAAAGAGGGAACACAAAGCATGACTCAGGTGCACTTCACTTTCATAGATATAACAAGTATACACAACGTCCTGGCACGGGTTCACTGTAAACGAAGGGAAGCATTACCTTTGGGTTTTGTTTTGGATATAAGTTTTGCTTTCACTTTTGCTCTGTTCGTTTCCCATAACAACCTGCACTTAACTTAAATGTGGCATACCCCTCCCCCCAACTTTTCGTGGTTGGGGGGGGGAGGGGGGACTTTGATAAATAATGCCCATGATTATCTCGTTTCCTCTACTGTTGATAACTTACAGTAGCTCCTTTCACCTTCGTGCTCCTTTCACCTTCATGCATTAACCCAGATAAGGATTTGCGGCATTTCCTTTGTGCCAAGGGTCACATTCCGTTTGCTGAATTCCCTGAGGACTTCCCGAGGGTGTCCTTTGACCTTATCGCTGACTTGCATTTCGGGGTCCGCACTCTCTCACGCACATCCATTCACCACGCTCCACCCAAGTCGCCAAAATCATCAGGTTCCCACAAACCGTTTTGTCTGACCTTTGCGGCACTTTGAGCCTGTGATATCAGAACTGTGTGGAAATTCTGTAGGGTGGTACCGCAGAGATGAATGTCAAGTATGTGTCTTAAGTGCTCGTGGTTTTTTGAATCAGCTGAAAGGTGGTTTATCTTGCCTTTGGTACATGATTGTACCATAAAGTCAACACTTTAGCTCATAGATAGGCCTATTCACTTGCCCTCACATGTTTAGACGATGACAGATGTCTCTGGAGTGCTTATTTGATGACTAATACTGATCAAAAATGCTTATAGAAATCTAAGTACACACTGACGTAAGAACAGCAGGGCGTTGTGGGGGGGGGATGTGAGTCACACATCTCTGATCATCGCCAATCAAATGCTAGTACTCTATTTCAACAGACTCAAACACCTTAACTGATAGCCCTGTCAACGCACGAAACGTATGCTACTTCTCTTTCCATTGCATCGGTCATTGAGCAAAACCGACAGCCGCGGCAGTTTTCTGCACTGCCTGCCGTCATGCTCAGTGAGCATGCTTTTTGCATAGCCCTGTACATGCGAACCACGAACACATTCACCCCAACCACAAACTTCCCCAACCCGCCCCCCGCCCCCGTATATCTGTCAGGTTACACAAAACCAGGAAGCTCCCAGACTCCATCTGGGGCAAGACAAAATAGACTCATTTAAATGCAGCACACCTAAATTTGCAATCGAGGTTGCCCAATTTTAGATTGAAACAACTTGTTTACAGAATTGAGGTAAGATATGGGGAAACCCAGCGGGGTGTTACAGGAACACTGACACGTCTAAGTGTGATGTCAGACAGTGGGAGGTGCACATATTTACACATACCCGCAGTACGATCTGCACACCTACCTGCAGACCTTAACATGAAAGCGTACAGCTCACGCTCTCTCTCTCTCTCTCTCTCTCTCTCTACACACACACACACACACACACACAATAAAAGGAATACCCACTTCATTCAACCTCTTACAGTCAGCACAATCAAAGAGTCCTCCCACTAGACTATCTTCCAATAAACTAAGATGCAAAGTCCAGGAACTCAAGCTAATTATGCTAATCATCAGTTCTGCTAATCACTTACAAAAAATCCAGACTGTGGGTTGTTTTTTTGAAATGAATAGAAGTGAGGTATACAATATGCTTGAATGATAAACACAGTGAGTGAAGTACATTCGGACCTGCCTGAATGCAACAAAGGATGCAAGAGAGCAGGTCACAACAAGTCGACAAACGGATCCAGTCCATTGTGTATTCCACTACGACGGTGTAGCTGGCTCCTTTTGAGGTTTCGCTCTGGATGTTGAGGGGCTCTGGGTTTGGTTGAGGGGGGGGCACAGCTTTCTGGCCCCCGTTGCATCACACAGGAAGCAGTTTATCCTTTGAGTCCTGGGAGGCAATGGAGTCCATGCTTCCACCCTGCTCCTGCTGGGGGTGACAGAAGCTGCAGTCTTCCTGCTGCACCAGCCTGCCTGGTTCTCCTGGGGATGGAGGGATGGGGAGGAGTGGAGAGAGAAACAAGGCATTTATTTTAAACACACAGACAGGTGAAACTGTTGAAAACAAGATGCAGCCTGAAACTAACTCAAGGGACATTGTTACTGGATTTTTAACAAATATAGGGCAATTCCACTGAGCAATTACAATTACACTTGAGTTGCTCGCTCAAGTAATAAACAAGGGCACAACCATGGCTTGGTTGATACTGCAGAAGAAGCAGGAAATGATGAAACAAGTTTTGCAAAAAAATAAAATAAAAAATAGTAATACCTATTGTTGGAGCTTTCTCGATGATGACCGGTTTTTTGGTATCCTTCTTTTTCAGGAGGTGTTTGCAGACAAAGCTGGACAATCCAATGGTGAACATGATCACAGACAAACAGCCAATCACCATTATTAAGTTATCTGGTGGTACTGAAGGAAGGAGAAGACAGGGAGAGCATTGGTCAGTCAGAAGAGAAATCCTTTTGAATAATAATGATCTTCAGAAAATGAACACTGAGGGGTTAACTAGTAATTTTGTATCAGTGTTCCAGAGTATCAGTTGTCTGGACACATGGTGACCCTTCTGTGCTTTGTCCTGCCTGTCCTTTGATAACAGCCTCTCTTATAACCTCACCATTCTCCTTTGTATTGGGCCGGATGCTGACTTCAGGGATAACAATGGAAATGTTTCTGCAGATGCTGTCATGGATCTGGGTGCCCGGATACAGAATTGGGTGATCTGGGGGACAGCTGAGAATGAAAGGGACAGACAAAGGTCAAAGGGACTTTTTCACAGTGGGCAACAGGTGGGAGCTTATTCGCACTGCAGTCTTATGTCAGCCATTAGCATCATTACTGACACTACAATGTAGACTTTCAGATAGTCAGCTCATATTTTTTAATAGGTCTGTCTCTCTACTGCTGTGTGTGAAAATGTTTCCAATGTGATACTTTTTATGGTTAGTCATAAAGAGGCCATGACCAAAAACAATACCTGTAATGAGACATTATTCAAAACTATAACAGTGCTGGAAACTCTTTCTGACAACTTCAGTGCCACATAGAACGGAAGCAGAGGATGGCAAGACCACAAGAGAAGACATCTGGTAGCCATAGAGAATCTGTGACATAGTGCAACCTAACATGCTGTGACAGCAGGTCAGGACAAGGGCTTGTGAGGGTATCCTTGTACGCTGGATAAAAGCGTCTGCCAAATGAATAAATGTAAACGCAAATCTCACCTGGTTCTCCAGGGCATGCATTTTTGATGAATCCCGTTGTTGTAAGTCCCGTGCGGACAGGGTCGACATGTTTCTGCACAGCAAGACACAACCAGTTACCCCTCCATCCTTCCACAGCTAATACAAACCACAGCCTGCCAACTGTGTGCATGTAGACTCCATAAGAAATTTCAACAGCAGTTGTATTATCTCATGAACATTAAGCAATTCACCATGAAACAGCATTAGCAGACAATTTAAATAGCAAATAAGATGTAATGGCAGTAAAAGAACCAGTGGTTCCTTCTAAACCTCAACAAAACATCCTACCTGCCCTGGCGTGACCAATGTGTCTTTAACATTCCCAGCTATTTCAGCCAATAAGATGTTTTCTCTGACAGCAATGTGTTCTGGGTAATTCCTTGGAGACCAAGGCCTCAGTCAACATTTTTTTCTATATTCCCGTTTACAATGTCGATAGAAAGGGTGTAATTTTACTCTGGTTAGGTGAGATCATCTATCATAGAAAAAAGTAATTGCTCTCAATGGAATTAAGTAATTCTTGCATTTATTTGTAAGTCAGCGTGTCAGCGTAAAGGATAAATGATTAAAGCTTTGGTCATTTGCCCTTACGGTTTTCTGTGGGCTCCTGGCCTTGTCCACACTCCTGTATGCAGTGGGTGCACTTGGCGTTGCCGCAGCGGTAACCATTTATGCAGCCACAGACAGTGTCACTGGTACTTGTGCAGTCATGCTTCACCATCTGCACACCTGCGCAAACAGAACTACAGGTTAATGTGGAAAACACATTATCACCAAAACCTTAAGTCACCCAGTACTGTCAGTGAGTGTATACAGTTTATATCTGAAGTGCAAGTGCATTGTTCAGTTGAAAGTATGTATGTCATATTTCCAGTTAATCCATATTTCCTGGACAGTGATATTCCTACTAATGTCGTATTTGTGTCTTGTGCAGAAATCAAAGTAACACTTCCTTAAGTTCAAAGACTGGGTTTTACCTCGATTAGACGTAATGTTGGCCAAAACGAGTGAGCCAGTCTGGCAAATTATGCATATCCGTCTTTTTTGGAATTTCATTCCATCATTTGAACAGTCTATGAAATTGACTTAAAAATGTAAAGGGATGAAAAAAATAACCACATGGACTCTTCACTGTTAAGGATAGAGAGAAATCCAGTTTTAATTGAGTGTGACCAATGAATGTGTTGCTTCAGGGGATTCCCAACACAGGGGGATTTATGTAGCCCATTGCACACACAGCTGATTTATAAAAGAAATGTTTGGTCAAGTTAATGTTTCATGTGACCCAGGCCTAGTCCCCATTGGCTCAGGTGAGAGGGCTGCATACCTGTACACTGTGTGCACCTTTGACAGGAGGAGAGTGCAGGATCAGTAGTATAGGTGCCAGCTTTGCATGGGGAGCACAGCTCTTTAGGGTCCTCACCACACTGCTGCACCATATGGTTTCCTGCATACATCACAAATAATTAAATAAAATCCATCTTTCTTGTTCATTTTTTAATGTGGTGCTTTAAATAGTAATGTCTCCTTTAAGGAGAAAGAGGAGGAATCAGAGTGTTTTATGACGCGCATTGGTATCCTATGTTTATTGAAACAAGTAACCTTTTCAACAGTTTTCAATCTGATTTACAGACGGTTAGAGGTTTACTCCTTCACTAACAGCTGTATGCTACTAGATGATGTTTATAATCACAGTGCTGTTTTACAGGAATGTGGAAACCACTCAAAAATTCCCTGGATAACGCTTGTGTTAATCTGAGGACTTATCATGTGTGACACCGCTACCACATTCCAGCAGTTGCACAGGATCGTAGACTTCACTACACATACTGGAGAATGGTTTCATAATGAACTTTTCTACCCACAAATCTTTCATGTGGCTTTTGAGGAAAATTTTTTCAAACCTCTGAAACTGCCTCAATTGGGTCAGTGGCATTAAGGCCATGCAAGGAATAATTATGCACAGCTTGCAAACATTATTTCAATAGCCTATATTCAGCAGTAATGCTGAACACATGGAATAGCACACACATTACTTAACACATGAATTAAACATTTCTTGCCAATATGACTCCAAAATGTCAAAACTAAAATAAAGATATGTACTAGTGTAATATTTTTAAATTTAAAAATGTATTAGTATCCATTTGAAAACTTTCCTTTGTGTATTTTTCATGAGCATACAAATGAACTAAAACTGGAGCTTTTATTGATTGTTTGACTCTTCAAACAATTGACTGATAGGTCAATTGATCCGCTAATATTTGCACCTCAGCTAAATCTTCTAGCAGAGAATGATCTTAATGAAAGCTATAGATGAAAAAGCTCCCAATTACAGCAAGAATGGTTTTACTGTTACAGTTAGCATCTTTGACATAAAATGGTGACAATAGCACTCACCTGGTTTGCACCTCTTACAGCACACATCAGTCCGACCCGAGGGGGCCCACAGCGCACAGCCGATATCGGACCCGGCACAGCTGTCCAGGCAGACGATCAGAAGCAGCGCAGAAAACAGCACACCAATGACTATCTGCATGTTGGTCTCCACAGCCTCACAAGGACAGCAGGACTGGAGTACTTCAGCTAATATCAGGGGTAGGGATGGGTAGTCACTCCTGGAAACCTGTCCACTGACGTACTAACAGGGTCTTGAGTCTGATGAAGATACTGTATCTGAAGAAGTACAGAAGAATCAGCCCTCTATCTTTCTCTTTCTCTCACACACACTTACAGCTGCGTGTCCTTACCTCAGACAGGGAGGGCCCCTCTCACTGATGTTATCTATGCAGGGGAGGTCTTGTGGTTTTATCCTTCTCTGTCTGATGTAATCAGTAACGAACCCCCTACGCCCCCAACATACACCCACCCACACACATACACACACACACAGTCCCAACTCTGGCAAGGAACTAAAAAAAAAAAACACTTCAAGATCAGCTTCATTTCAACCCTGACCTCCACAGTGTAGCCAGATATAATTAAAGAGACATTTGGTTGTCATACCCAGTGGTGTAGTAAAGGGTATATGCACATAAACAGAGTTTACCCACCTAAACACCTGGCTAAGGTAAAGTATACCTACTTATTAGCCTTTCTACCATAAAAACATATTAGCACACATATTAGATTTGTTACAGTAGTTACAGTCTACCCACCTCCTGTGGTACCACCGCACAACCGGTTATATGCGAAGCCACAAAAACAAAGCTGCTTCAAATGATGGTTGCACAATATTTATTCTGTAGACATGTTTGACAGTGATTTGGAACCCCTGATTTATTTGAGATGAATTAAATCAATTATAGTTTGCTAGCAATAGAGTGGGGTATTTCACCTGACCATAGCTAACAGTGACTGAATGGACGTTAGAAACAGGGGGTTCTCAAACTGTTCACCCAGGGGGATGGATCCTCAAATAATCCCCATCCAATCCCCTCTACTATTTTACTATTATAACTGTAATGACAGTAATATAATGAAGAGTTATTGGTGGTTAATAACGCATTAACCCATTGATGAAACAAAACCATCAAATGTTCTGTTCTCATTAAAAAAAAAAAAAAAAACTGACTGTATTACTGTGAGACAAAGCAGGGTGACATATAAAATGTCCAAAAAAACGTGATTTTTCTGTAAGGGAGATGAGGAATCTCCTTGATCATATGCAGAAGTACAGTGGTCAAACAAACTTGTATCTCATAGCTTGCAAGTTCAAATCTCAAACCAGACTTTCTTAATTGCACATCCACATGTGCAAATCTAACATGCAAAAATGTAAGTTGATATGGGTATGGTTATAGCCGAAGTTGGCGTAAAAATACTATATTCTCTCTCAGTATAGTCTCTCTAAAATGTATACAATAGTACAAATCAGGATATTAAATGACGGATTTGTAAAAGTACATAATAATAATATTTTAATTAATGCTTCGAAAAGGTTAAAATAACCATGCGATGAATTGAATAATTTCACGTATTCGCTCTGAGAAGTCATACAAGGTTTGAGACTCACCTGTGATCGAGCGTGCGAACCTTCACTCAGCGAGGTGCTTGCTTTACGGCTCCTGAGTGGTAAAGTCCTGTTCAGTTACCGAGCAGCAGTTGTGCAGCGTTCATTCAGCACGCTACACACTTTACTTGTAGTCATGGTGAAACCCCCAATGGGCGTGAAAAATGGGCAGGGCTTGTCTTATTGGTCGCAAATAGTCACTGTCTGGGCTTAAATAGGGCTAATACACTGGATTGCTGTATTACTATCAAGTATGCTGTGATTGCATTGAATGATTCTTTCAATATTGCTAATACAGTCTTGCTAGTAAAATAATTGACGTTGGTCCTGCCGCAGTTTACAATTTCCATTCACAGAGTATCACTGAAAACGAAACCATTCTACAGCCAGCAATGTTTATAATTGTGACTGAACGACATGACACAAAAAATAGTTTGTAACCTTATTTGCTCTGTATAATTTACGCATTGGAAAGTCACCGAATTGGTATGCTGTTGGTATTTTAAAACAAACACAACGCACGTTTATGAACGTCACACGTTTTGTAAAATCCAGTAACATAATTGTGTATGAAAAAAAAATATTTGGATAAGTCCACCAGTGATTTGTGGATCATCTTATTTTAAGTCAAAAGTAAGATATCTTCAAAAGAGACCCTGCAAAGAAGCTTTAGACTCCTGTCCTGTACCTAGTTGGTAACCCAAGGCACCGATTGCAGCATGGGGTAGCTCACTGTCATTTTAAGTTGATTAGCATGAGGATGTGTTTTGAAAAGCAATGTGTGGATTTTTTTTTCTTTTTTACAAAACCAATCAACGCGCTACTTTATGGTCACCGTGAATCCGGGCAGCGATTGTAGGACTGTTATAAGGCTGATTATATGTCTAATCGAAAAAGATTACTTAATTCGATCACTGCCCCTCACAATGTGCAATTAACATTCGTTCAGTATGGGACTTTCCAGCAACCACATCTGCTGACAGCTCTTTGACTCAAGGTTCATGTGGGGTGTCAGTGTCTCCTCATGCATTGTGAATAATCTGTCTGGGTAAAATGTCAGTCATCTTCAGTCCCACAAAGGAGTGCCTTTCTCCTCATCTTTTTTCACGTCACGAAACGAAATCAGATCTCTCGGTCATCTGTATTTGAATGCGAAATGTTCCTTTTAAAAATGAGTCAAATGGGGGCTTCTAAGTGACAACAGGTGTTCATTTTGGACTGGACCATTATTTTTTGTATATTTAAGCCTCTGTCACTATGCTGGTCTTGTCCCACCGTTGGTAAGGTGGATTTAAGACAGCCATAGTTCCTGATACATGTTTTTTTTCCTCCTCCCATTGGTATATTCATCTTTCATGAGCTGCAAGTATATGTCCCCACCACATTAGTCCTGGTCCATTTCGTTCCCATCACTTTTTGAAAGCCTTGAGTTAGCTGAACCCGTCATTGTCCCCAGCACTGTCAGAAAACTGACTCCCAAGGGTGTTCTGATCTGAACATAAATCAGAAGCTACAACACATAAGGGTTTATAACAGGAACTGTTTTAAGCCCTGTTCCATTGGCAGAGTGTGAGGGCTAAGTGGAAATTTTGGTTCATTTGCAGCTGATGTGATTTCACAATGCCTTATATAATAATGACAGAGCATAAAAGAAACTAAGAATAAAAGCAGAAGATGAAATTTGAACTGAAATGAAAGTTCATCTTCTAGGTTTTCAACTTTCCTCTGGAGGTTTGAGGCGTTCCTTAAAACCTAAAATAAAATTGCAGCCAAAGTGTCATAAACCAACAATTGATTTACAGTTTCCGCATTTGCTCAACCTGGATCGTTCTTGACTAGCTTCACGACATGATAGACAGACTGTAACATGAAATCAATTTCACTCATGAGTGGAGTTACTTTATATTGCTGCTGAAGGTACATTGATACATGTGTCAGTCTTGAGGTAATTGTGCCACAGAAGCACTTGATTTTGTCTCATGCTTATTTCATTCATTCATTCATTCATTCATTCATTCATTCATTCTTTCATTCATTCATTCATTCATTCATTCATTCATTCATTCATTTAACAGGGACAATGGACAGTTACTAACTGTCCCAGAATTAGCTAGAAAGCGAAAATTTCATCTCCAGCCCCTGGGCAGGTGATACAAAGACAGCCAAGTTATACAAAATAGTTTACAGCAGAAGTTATAACCCTGCTGATAATTGAGTACATTATGCAAACCTTGAGACTTTTATAATAAATCTCTATTATTGATTTTCAAAAGCATAAGGCTGGAAATGAAGACAATGCCCTTATATTTGTTGAAACCAATTTTGATTCCATAATAGCTTTTTTCTCCCCAATCAGAATACTTTCTCTCCAAGACCCATACTGGTTGTGGTGTGAAGCTATTCTGAGCAAACACGCTCTGCAGGGCACTGTTGGCAGAGATACAGTCTGGGTGGTGTTAAAGTGATTTTCATGACAAATCAACCAATCAAAATGTGTTCATTTCAAATACTCTACCAGTTGCATTGCTATTAAGCAATGCACTGGGTAGGTCTAATGCATAACAAAAAAGAGCACAGAGAGCCAGCTGGGTGAAAATATATCACATATAACTATGGTATTGCCCGGAGAGTAACATGCATTTTATGGTTATTTACCCTGCTGTCCTCTTTTACGGTCTCTTGCCATGCACCCAGACACAGCCAGAGAGGGACAAATGGTCCCTCTCCTTCATAAACACCTCCAACCCACTAAGTAATCAAAGCAGCAGTGATCAAAGCAGCAACAGGCTGGTGCCCCCCAAATGTAGAATCCTTTGACAAACATGCTCAATGACGGGGGGCCATCACCTTTATCTCCCTCTGGATCCTTTCCCTTATGAACCACGATATATTAATGAAGTCACATGACAACAGGAGTGTGTCTCAATACAACCGCAAAGCCATTAATGAGCAGAACGGCTTGTTCTTTTATGTGAACTCTCCTCCCTAACCGTGCACATGTTCATGTTGGGTGTCATTGTGATGCTCGTAAAAAGAGCTTATAAAGAGCTTATATCAGAAATCTGATCACAGAAATGATAATACTGAAGGGATGCCTTTTGTTTTCCAGTTGTTAACGTTTCAATATAAAATTAAGTCCTGAATAAAACTTCAGGTACAAAATTAGATATGTGAGGATCAGGGAGGAGGGGAGAGATCCTTCTTAATTTGGGTCTGGAACAGACCTCATTGCTTAGTCCTCTTGCTTAGCCTTCCTGCTTCATTGATTTCACAGGCTATCTACCATCACTGCTGGAACTATTGCGCTTTACTTTGCTTTTTGGTTTGGCTGCCGTTGGGAGTTGCTTCTTTGTTATTCTGCAAGGGAGACAAGCATTGGCTGGATAATCTTCACTTCATTCATCTGTGATCCTCAATATTCTTGCTTGTGCTTGTTTAGTGTTTTAATCAACAAATAAATGTTTGAAAATATATTATTTGGAAGTACATATATATTCCTGATAAAAGTTGATCCACCAGACTGCTCATTTCTATGAACGAACATGGTTATTGAATTAACAGTTAATATTTATAACAGCAATTATTAACGTAAATCAATTTTAACGTTACCTGTTGGTTAGGTGATGGGTTTTCGTAGTTAGTGTCACTTGTGTTCGGTATTCAGAGTGCCGGACATTAAACGAGGGCTTTAATTATTAAAACACCCTGGATTCTGAGAATTATTATTTTTGTTAAATCCTAATATATACAAAGTAGAGGGGTTGGTCCCCTGTTTGGCCCTGTCAACATGTAGTCGTTGACTTTGCATGATCTGTTAGGAACTGCAATTTGCAGAAAAATTTAAAAGTTTCCACTGAATAAGGTGATTGTCTGCTGGTGTAATTACTGAGTCACTGCTTTGTCATTGCTTTGATAAAGCCTGATGGTATCCCAGCAGAGCATAAGAGGAAACTAGATCAAAAGCGACCAAGAAACCAGTGACCATGACATGACAGAACCTGTCCTGATTTTAGTCATGCTGTTTTGAAACTGAAAATTAAGAACTGGTCACTAGACTGCCTTATGTAAAATGTATTAGGGGATATTTATGCACTCAATTCACAAATCACGCTCACAAAAAAGAGCTGTCCAAGCACAGGGGATGTTGGTTTTTGCGGTTTCCTATGAATGAGTCTAAAGAATGATATTTCAAAAAAAATTCCGACTGCATGTGTCATGAAAAGTTATGCAAGTTCACTAGCAAACAGTTTTCAGATTTTTTGGTTGTGACAGAGAAAAAAACAGAAAGCAAAAATCATACAGAGAAAAGTTGTTTTCTGGCTTGATCAGGGCCTGAAAGTAAAGGGTTTATATGTCATTTTGAGTGTATCCGCATTTATACTGGAGCATTATGTTCATACAGTTTTCCCCAGGAGCTTCTGAGTAGCATCCTCGAAGTCACTGATTTTTTCTCATGATGCGAAGACATGGGCTCTTGAGTTGATTGGTCAGGAAGAGTTCACATCCCTGTAGTCATTTGCTCAAGCCCTGGACCAGCCTGGGTCATCATGTGACTGCCCCTGTGACTGAGCCCTGCGACTGGCGGCTCAAGGCCCAGTCACACCCTCACTGGCTGTGGCCAGTGGTCCACAGTGCCAAGGCAACAACCTAAACAGCCTCGTTGGGAAAACATAAGGGTTAAGCCAGTTAAAGATTAAGACTCATTAATCACCAGTAGCCACTGCTGGTCAGCCAGGCATCTGTGAATGCACTAACCAAGTATATGCTAACCCTGTCAGGATTTGTCAAAGAAGCAAGGGCTTGTCATGTCACATGTCATGGCTGCCTTCTCCCACGTTCGTGGAAGTGGGCCACTACTGCAACTAATACTTACAATAATTCTGTATAGCATAATACTTCCTAAAAAATGCATGGCAAATACCATAAGTTAAAATGTTTGCTTAGACAAGTGCCTGTCTGTTCCAATTCTCCACTCATCATTTCTCAACTTTCTTAGAATTTTGAGACATTCTTAAAGGACAGTCACTTATTCAGAATGTATTTGAATTTTCCCAGAAAATGTCCTCTACGTGTTTTTTTTTTAAATCTTATCTTCTTTGTTACTCCCTAAATGATCAGGCATCTTGACAGAGCTCTCAGGGGTAAGGGGACAAGATTAACTGGAGATTAAATCTACTTGACCTCAAATGTCAACTGACTTGTGTACATAGTATAAATGCCATGTTCTGAGTGTACATGTGTCTCAATCCGCATGATGACAAAATCTGTAGGAGTTTCTTCACATATAACCCATAAGCAATGGCTGTCATGCAGTGGGTGGTACATGTGACTCCTCGGCCCTCGGGCTCTCCACGCACTCAAATGCTGTGACATTTTAGGAGCCCCTGCTTTGTGCAACCAGCATCAGTCACCCCCGTGCCACAAATGTCAGCACTTCTAGCGACAATTGGAAGAGCGATACCACAAGTCACAAGGCGAAGGGCGGGGCTTCCACTAGCTTTCTAAAGGAAGCATGAGAGGTGCTATCGCACAGCGCTTAGAGTGAAGTGGAAGTTCATTCGATCGTCCTGCCGGGCGACCGTGTTCAGAGTTTGCGGATGCAGCGATGTGTAAGCACAAGGTCATACTGAAAGTGCTGAACCTGCTGGCGCCGTCACGTCCCTGCCTGTCTGCTGTTTGCCGCGGTGGGCAGTTAGCGATATCAGGAGTACGTCACAGCTTTACGTAAAGCTGAAGACGGCCCACTCACGGCTGTGGGCAACGCTGCCATTTCCCCTCGTGCTTGCTGCGGTCTACTCTCCTCCATTGTTTATCTATCAGAACAAACGTGCAGCTCACATCAGCAGTCCTGTCGAAGAATTAATAACTGAATCGTATTAGAAAGAAAAAGAAAAAAACGTAAAAACATTGAAGAAAAATGTTATGCCTCAGAGGTCTGAGACCCCGTTCTCACCACCCAAAAGCTTTGTTCTAAAAAAAGGTGTTAAGGGAAATAAGGGTTAGCACCAGTGAAGTGTACCAGAAACAGTGTGACAGTGTAATTTTTTTCGCTCAGTTCTCTTTTGCAGAACTCAGTTCTCTTTGCCGGGTGAGTCAGTGGTGCTAAAATAAAAGTGTTTTAAACCCCCGCAGCTGCCCCCAGTTCAGAGGAATTGAAACACCAAGCTCAAAGTGCAAAAACGTCAACTACCATCTTGGAGTGTGTCCAAATTGCCCAGACCACACATTCTCCAGAGGAAAGCCACTGCCATTACTTCCTGCCTGATACTGGACTGTTTGTGACCAGCAAGTGGATCGCTTGCAGTAAGTCAGCAAAGCTTGGCAATAGCACAGCCCAGCCTGATAATGGTTCAGGGCTAAGCGCACCACACACAGCTCTAGCTAGCAGATGTCATCAGAGGCCATGTGGTCAGGCCATACCCTGCTGATGCCCTGATGGTTTCAGAACTGCGGCCCATCCCGTCTGGCCTGACGTGATAAAAGAGGCTGCATTGACTCAAGGCTGCGAGTCACCATGCGTTAGTGACAGATGAGGTATGGAGTCATGCAAGTCCAGACGGATGACCGGCACCATCACGGTTAGAGACCTGGTAACATTAGAACAGTCATACATTCTAGGGAGCTGCCCAGTGGAACTCAGAACAGCAGACCAAGAATGTCTTCAGCATACTTTGGAGTCAGAAAGGCCATCATGGAGTGTGAATCCGGCAACAGGGCTAAAAATGAATGGACAAAACTTATTGTATATGCACTGAAACGATCAATGAAATGAAGCTGGACTATAATGGCAACCTGATGCTTGAATAACAAACCATTACACATATACATCAAACCAATATGTAAGACAATTAAACGCATGGGTGAATACACAGCAAACCAATACAAAAGTAAATTACAAACTAAAAGTGTCAATGGCAAACCAATATATACTCATATACAGCAGACAATATATGACACTCAAATCAAAAGCTGTATATATGACAAACCAATAGAAACATAAATGAGAAATCATAAATATGTAGACATGAAATTGATAAATATTTAATTCCAGTAGAGGGCACTCTTGGATATCAGGGCCCAGACCTTTTCTGAAAGTATAGTACTCCCTCTAGTGGTCACATTCAATTAATTGAGTTGCGCTCATGAGAGTTGATTCAGTGTTACACAAATACACACACTGTTTTTAACTTTCCTGTTGTTGAGATAGGTCAGTCATGTCCCTTTAAGATCATGTCATGCTTCATGCAGAATCTCCAGTTCATACAGAAAGCTGAGTAGATATTTCAATGAAAGATGCCTGACATATCTGTACTCATAACTATGTGTTGCAGAATTATGAGAATTATGAGAATAAAACATCAAAGACCTCTTAGCGCTTCTGTAGTGGAAATAAACTTAATAAACTGCCATTTCAGCCTTATCAGTTGACCAAGATTGTTACAGTTTTTGAATTAAAGTGTTATTTCATTTTAAAAAAACACATTAAGAAGCACATGCCGTGTTGGAGGTGAAAAACACTATCTAAGACATTGATTGGATTGGTCTGGTGACTAAAGATATCACGGCATTTGGATATACGGCATGCTGTCATACTAACCGTCCCCTCAGGTGACTGCAGTCTCTGTGGAAAGAGGCATTGCTATGCTGGAGGACACCTCTCCCAGCAGTGACAAAATACTGGAAACATGGGATGACAGTGATCACTCACAATCATTATAGTGATAAGGATTAACCTTATTCTCCAAAGCGACAAGTGCATGCCAGTAAGATGCACCCCACAGCATTGAGGAGCCAAGCGCTCAGGCCTGTCAGCCTCTCTAGGCTGTGAGTCACACATGCAGTCTGATGTTTTCTCAGAACCTGGTGAAAGATGATGAATCTGACCATCAGAGCTCTCATGATAATGAGATTTGAGTTAACTGATGAATGAAAGCCACATTTTTTGCACTGTATGGTAATATTGATATACCACGTGGAACAATATGATAAGGTCAAAAACATGGCAGCTAGGACCTGCTCAAGATTATGCAAGATGCAGGTAGTTGTGATGTGTTTGCAGCTTATCTGTCTACAGTCTTTGATACCCCTTTCCTCAGGGAATGTGTATCAAACATTAAATGTCATACATTAAATGTCATATTTAAACATAAAAAGTAATTAGTAAATTTCTTCCTTTTTTTTTTCAGTGTTTTTAGAGTAAAAATGGTGTTCTCACACTTTCCAACCCAAAAACTTTTTGATCATATCACTGCTAGCCAAATGTATTACCCATTTCTATGCACTCAGCATGGAGGGAACATTCCGCAAATATCCCATCAAACAGAAAACAATGCATAGTTTTTGGGTAAATAACTCATTGTTCTGCTTCTCATTTTATTATATTACTATCCTTAGTGCCCTCTTTTAACCGCCTGGTCTCTTCCCTCCCTCCCTACCTCCCTCCTATACTGGGACATTGGAAAGAAGGATGCGATCAGTTGGAAAGGAGGATAAATTTTTTCTGTTTTGGGACGCACCCAAAGAGCAGGACTCACATCGGGGGGGTGGGAGGAAGGATTTTACTGCAGAGGATTGGTGGACTTTCAAATGGCCTGTCATTCAAGATCTGTGCCAGGGTTTATTCTGCTCATTGTTGTCTCAGCTGGGACAGGAAAAAAGTCTTACACTGACAAGTGTATTTTTGCATATTTTAATAGTCCACTTTGATATCAACATGTGTATAGGTTGGCAGGTCTGTCTACAAATATACACCCATGCTGTGCAGTCTTTATGTGTTCTGTTAAAAATGTGTTGAGCCTTTCTAAAACTGCTTAATCACTGTGCTGATGTTTAATGCAGTGGCATATTTGACCACTAGGGGGAACAAAAGCCTTCACAAAAGTGACTAAAATGCTACACCCGATATAAGTTGGCCAAGCCTGACCACTCCAGTCAGAAATGTTATCAGTACAATAAAACCATATACTCATAACTGCCTTTAGGATACAAACATGTGTGTCGAGCAAAATCCATCTTCATTTGTTACAGATTTACACTCAAGTTTTTTCCAGTAAAGTTTTGCTTACATACTGCCCCCTCTGGATGCCTTCATTGGTTTGATTCTATTAGCAGAAACAGTTCTGCTAATTGTGGGTAAATTTAATCTCAAATGAAACATTTCAAGTATGGATCTGACATAACTGCAGTTGAAAATATGCTTAAATATACACCAACAGGATGTTGTGTCCATTGTTTCGTCAAGTATAATTGTGCATACAATTTGAAAAAAGATTCATCCAAACTGTTTTTTTTTATTATTTTATTGTATTCTTTGAATAAAGAATAATTAAAAACCAGAGAATGCGGAACAGATTTTGTCAAACAGAAGGGACAAAATTATTTTAAAAAAAAATCAAATTCACCTATATTCAAACACCACTTTGTTATTTCAGTTTATACAATGCATCACTTTAGAAAAACTTCCAGTCCATGTCTTTATACATATATATATTTATTATTCATATATATAATATATATTTTTCTGTACAATTTGTTAATCTTCAGTTTGTAAGAAAAAAAAAAAATGCAGAATGTTCAGATTGCAAACAGTGTTTAATACTAAAGGGGGCGATTGAGAGACATTTAAAAAGTGCTTAAACGCGTGATTACGGGAGTGCTTCCCCACAGGGATCTGAACGATGGGGAGGGCATTTGGACGTATTTAAATACAAAAAAAAAGGCTGATAAACAACGTGCTTTAGGTGAAGCTGCTCAATAAAACACGTTTCACCACTTACAGAGCCTCACTGTGTACTGTGTTTTGTCTACGGCCTCAGCTGTACTTTATAAATGAATGGCTTTTTTTTTTAAAAAATGGCAGACGAGCTTTGTCTAAATGCATCAAGGCTTGCCGCAAAGTTTCCATGGATTTTCGCTCTTGGCGAAAAAATACAATAATCAAGACAGTGCAACACACGACGCAATCCATGGGAACCTTTGGTTGTCAACTTCACTTGGTTTTTGCATGTCAATCCACACTTAAAACGGGTGTGGAGGACTGTGTCCAGTTTGCAAAAGAAATTCGATTTTTTATGAGAATTCAGTAGAATTTGAGCTGTGGACTACACTGAAGAATCTTTTTTTATGCAAGAACGGAATTCTGTATGTTAGTTCAGGCATTAAACTAAATGCTTTCATGCTTCATGCCAGTAGCTTAAATGGTGGATTCCAATGTGCACCTTGTTGGAAGAGGTTGCTGGAGGGGTAGCGTAAGCTAGCACCTGGCAGGTTGGCTTTAACACTGCTGACAGTGACAGCAGGCACTGTTTGATTGTCTCTCTATCTGAGTTTTGCTTGAACTAATGCTGAACCCTGCTAATGATTTGCAGTCTGAATTTTTTTAAAGTCTAAATGTATTTAGGAGAAAGTATCTGTCCAGAATGTTTAACAAGCATGTGTATTTCACAACCTTGGGTTTCTGCTTAATTGAAACAAAGCCTTATTTACAAACTCCCCTTCCATATTTGGCTAAGGCTTATAACTAGGAGGGTTTTTTTTTTACCTTCTCTCATGTTAATGGTGGTTAAAGTTTTTTTGAGGTTACCCTGCATTTGAATAGGGATACTGCATTACACTCAGGGGAGCATGGGCTGGTGAAAAAAGCATGGGAAGGTTATCTGAGCTACCCTGTGATGGACTGAAGGATTCTGGGAAATTGAGTTTACTCCCAGTCATTATCCTATGATGGGAGTCCTGAGGAAGTCACCCTCCCTTCCTGGGACTTGGAGTCTGGAGGATTGAGATCCAGACTCAGGGTGATGGACCGACGATGAAAGAGGCGGCTCCATTCTAGTGCTCATGCTCAGTCTAAACCAACAACTGCCCATCTTAGAGTCCTTGTGATTCCACCTAAGCCACTTTGAGCTGACAGGACCGATCACCATGAGGGACAGGAAGTAGGTGACAGCTGCATATCGACTTCCCTTTCTTTTGGAGTCCCTGCAGGTGGTAGTTGGGATAGTCGTAGCCAGGGACGATGGGAAGGGGCTGAGAGCGGAGGTACGGTTAGAGAGACGGGGTCAGTCGGTGTTAATGACTTTTTGGGAGACTGCGGAGATCCACTTCTGTCTGCTGTTGCTGGTGTTGTTCACTCCTTAAATCACATGATGTCGACGAAGAACTCGCAGGGGTTACCCATGGCATGCTGGAAGGACTGGCGGCTGGCGGTGAGCTCCGGGGGTACGGACCCCAGGTCACGCACTGGAGGAGCCCCAGGGGGGCTGCTGCTCACCAGCCGAGCGAGGCTGTAAGGGGGGGGCAGGCCGGGCGGGCCATAAGAGGAGGCATGGCTCCGGTCGCTGTGGTCACAGGAGTGGATGTGCTGAGAGAAGGGGGCGTGACCATAGGAGTAAGAGGCGTGGCTCCGATGGGACAGGGTTTGGCTGTAAGTCGAATGGGCGTGGCTGTGATTTGAGTGGGCGTGACTGTGATGGCTCAGCTGGACTGGCAGAACGTTCGGCCCGCCTCCCTCCCCGCGTGCCGGGCTCTGATTCGCTGCCCCCGCTGCCTGTTGATTTGCGGTCCTTTTCCCGGGGTGAGGGGCGTCGGCCTTTCCCTGCGCTGGGGTTAGAGCCACTGCTTCTACTTCCTGCGAGACGACAAAGTGGGACAGGGCTATGATACTCTCACACACCCCCTCTCATGCACACACAAATATTCCCTCTTAAACACACCAATGCAGGAACATACACACAAAGGCAGGTTTGCACTGACAAACACACTTGGTAAACATACATGAATTTTTAGGGGCCATAATAGATAATATTTTGTTATAAAGTACTAAAAATTCAGTAGAAACACATAACACAGTAACTCAACCATTTCTAATGGCACCCAAGTGAACGCAATTCAATTTGAGCATTGGCTGTTTCAAACAACTCAAATGTTTCCTGTAGACTTCTACAGAAAAATATCTTTGCTTTTCCACTATTTTGCCTCCTATTTCTACAAAGCTACTTAGAGGTATTTCAAACACGCCAAACAGGTAAACAGAAAGAAGACATCTGTTTCACAGATGGGCTGTGTCCGGGGAATGGAGCCACCTGCATGGGGTGCGTGAGAGTGAAACATCCCAGCGATTGGAGAGCGTGACTGTCCCCAATCCCCACAGTGACACACAACCTCCACAAATACAGCTAGGAGAAGGAGCCTCGGTCCAGTCGCTGTCAGAACACCCTGTACAGGTACAGATACCGAGCCGCACAGCCGCCCTGCCCAGCAAACACCCCCCCCCGACGCCCGCCTGCGCACACCCAGCTCTGGAAGTGACTGTGAACGTGAGCGCACACGCATGGTGTTTACTGGAGCCTCAGAGCCGAGAGACAGCATCTGTAGCAAGCCAAGGAGGCCACACCCTCTTCATACACAATCGCGACACTCCCATCCTATGGAACCTTTATCATTTCCACAGTAAGAAGCGTGTGTCGTTGTGTCGTTAGTGTGTTTCCTCCTTGGATTGATAAAGACTGCGGACTGGACACCACACCATCAGGCATGCCCAGAGGCGGGAGGGACAGGTAGGAGGAGTCACGCAGAGAGGGAGGAGGGGCATATGAGCAATGGGAGTGCCTCGCTGTAGGAGATAAAAGGCATTAGCACATTAGCTTCCGAGTCATGGTGAGGTAGGAGGATGGAGAGAGAGAGAGAGAAAGAGAGAGACTGAGAAAGGGAGCGTGAGAGCATTGAGGAGGGAGGGAGAGGGTGGCTGGCTTACCGGATCCCTTAGTCCTAGGATTACCTCCTCCATCAGTCTAGCGTTGCCCAGCAGAAACAGAGGGAACAACAGTGTTACACAAATCTTGGCCCCGCCCTGCCTAAATTCTGACCCGCCCCTCCCCCCACCCAACTCCACCTCCTCCTACCAGCACTTACTGCAGCACTGAGTGCAGCAGAACGGAAGCTGTATCCCCTACACGTCTTTTGCCCACTCGCCCGATATGGCATAAACAGTATGACTGCACTGGAGCAAACCTCTGTGGCAGTTGCAGTGAAGCACAGTTTGGGTTCCCGTTTGGGCACAGTTTGGGAAAATGTTAGCCATAGGAGAGTACGGCTTCACCAAGCCCACAGTAGGGTTGGGCTACCATATGCCATCATATCACTGGCTCAGCAGAACGCTGCGATTTGATCGGACTGATATGACGTGGTAGCTTCACCGGTTCCAGGGGTTTCTGAAGCCACGCTCTTCCATCGCTGATAACTACGTGGCTGTGATCTCAGACAGGAGACAAGCAGAAACGAGGACACGAACATAGGTATGATTTCGTTGGGGAACACAAGGTGTGGACTGGTTAAAGCAGCATCGCACACAAACACAAACACAAACACAAACGTGTGCTGGTACACACACATCACAATCCAGAAAGACAGCCATTCGCCCGCTGTTTCAGCATTTTGTCAGGAACGCTCTCTGACAGATGGACGGGTAGCCATTAGTGACATGGAGACGAAACCAACCGCACAGGAGACGAGGGGGACAAAAACCAGCAACACGATGGAGTATCACCAAAAAGAGCACAAAGACATCAGATTACCGGGATATGAGCTGGTGACTGCAAAGCACTGCATATACATGGATTTAGTGAAAGAATGAACCTCTGCATGAACATTCCGGATATCTTCAGCCAGCTGTGCATTACACTTGTTGGCAGACATCCATTTCACGAATTATCTAACCCAATACACAGTCCATTGTACAGGCCATTTTATATGACATCATGCACAATCCTAGAACTATCAAGAAGGGAATACTGTTCTTATTACCCTCTCCAATCAGCCAATGAGAGGAGGATACCTGCCATTTACTTATAATGCATTGTGTACATTTTTGAAAGCGTGGAAACCCAACTGTCACTTGTACACTGCAGGTGTATTTTGCACCTGCAGTACTACAGCACTGATCATGTTCAATAAGGTTGCCCAGTCAGTTAAACGCTAAATATTAATATTACCATTGTTCATATTAAAAACTTGGAATAAACCCCACTCAAGATAAGTGACGCTCAAATCTTAACAAGTGTCCTCTGGTCACCATTACACCTGAAAGGGCATAAAATGGACTGGATGAGGTTTAAACCACATGTGATACTCTATCATACATTCTATCCACACACAAAATTTCAAATTGTCAAATCATAATCTACCCTGCAAAGAGTCCCAATGCATGGAAAAGCCTGCCAGTGGAAAGAGAGACAAGTGTTCACAAAATGGTGGATACTCTCTAGACATGAGGTAAAATGACGATCCTGAAAAGCCGATTCTCATCCTCAACATTCTAATGTCCTCCTCCGCTCTTCCCCTGAGCACTCAAAGGTTCAGCTCTTTCATCTTGCAAAAATATCCCAATGCAAATAGATCTGCTCATGCTTTCAGACAGGGAAAATCAATAACACACTGAATTATATCCATCTTTTTAGCTTTACGGACAGTTCTTCTGGCACTCCTTTGTCAATGTCAAGGAGAAACGTTGAAGCAATTGTTTTTTTAATTCAAAGTTTTGATATTGATTTAAGTAATCTCATGATCATACAATTTAGTAATGGACAGAGGACAACAGAAAAAAGCAAAATAATCATGGGCGGCTTGATTTCGACTGTTTTTGCTTTTAGCTACAGTCAGCTCCTCATAACTGCACTTAATTATGTAGGTAACAGCAGTCAGTAGAGTCAGTGAGATTAGAGTGGGGCCATCAGCATAACCAGGCTATAAAACATGTACACTGCGGTTATCCAGAGTTCAGTTATGGGGGTTTGACTGTAACCAGCAAACAGTAGTAGAACTCACAGAATGGGCTAAGACAAGGCGGTCAGACAGACTGAAGAACATCAATTTCAGAACCTCTTCTGAAATGGATAGGGAGTGGAAATGACATAGATGCACCCAGAGGTACCTTCTACACTGTGCTTTAACACCGCATCCCACACACAGGATCTTATGTGACGCACTGGCTACATTTCTGTTAGCGGGAATTTTCCACTTCAGAATTTCAATTCCCAATTTCTGTGTGACTTGTCTAATGCGAACAAGCAATGTGTACATGACAGTTTTAACAAGCTGAGTAGACCTGAGTACTGAGTAGTTTAATGAAGTCAACAGCTCTGCAATAAATGCAGGTCATCTCACATGAGAAAACATTAAAATGTCACTATATATTCATATATAAATATGTATCAGGACAAGAAATGAAGGCTTGTAAAACATGCACAATGCATTTTAAGGAATCAAACATAAAGAAAACAATTCATTTGGGAGAGTCATTATTCTACACCACACTATGAAGGGTTCAATGTCAACATGGGTAATATAAAGGGCACTGTTCTCTCCTACAATTTTCTTGACGTTTGCAAATCTTATACACCTTATTAATAATAATGATGGAACTAATTAATTAATTAATTTACACGTGTCTACCACAAGATATAAAGCAGACACCACAATAGCAAGATTCCTCATTCAACAGATGTTCTAATAACAGAGGGAGCATTGAGTTTTGGAACTTCTGAAAAATCTCCCTGCTCTTCCCAAAACTCACCCTCGCTGTGCTGGCTGCCTGCACTCCCGCTGTGGAAACTGTGACAGGGGTCCGAGTATCCCGGGGGGAATCCGGATGGCACAGAGGGGTAGGGGGGGTAGGGGAAAGGCTGCCCCCCCATTGGCCAAGGGTTGGTGGCGGGCGGGGGCAGGGGGGCGAGGGCATCCTGCTCCGAACCCCCGCCGCTCGACCCCTCATTCAGGTTTAGAGAGGCCATGTCTGCCGGAGACACAAGAAAGGACAAGAAGGTGAAGATGTAGTAAAGATATTACAACGGCCGTTAAATTGCTACAGACGCTGGAAACAGTGGCGGCAGTACTTTGGCACAGGTCCCCGAAGGTGTAGTAGCACTGCTCAGAGAAGGTGATCTTGTTGACGGTGTGTCTCAGGTAGCCATGTTTAAGCAGACTGCTGGCGTACTTCCGTGCATCGCGTCGGTCCTTAAAGCCCTCAACCCGAGAGTATAGCCAGTCTACCACGTCCGCACCTGAAAAGAGAGAGAGAGAGAGAGAGAGAGAGAGAGAGAGAGAAAGAGAAGTGTAACATCTGTTTTAATGTAAGGACAAAGGTACGTTAGCAATCAAGAGGCATAAAGTTCAAAAATCCACTATTTTAAGAAAATTCTACAAATAAGAGTTTCAAAATAAAAGTGGATTTTTAATCTTTAAAACTTTTTACAGCAGGGACGCTGCCCCCCTTCTCCTCCCCTCGCTCACCGATGACGGCATTTGCGATGGTGATCTTTAGCCACATCCTGTCCCGGATCTCCAGGCCCGAGTCAGGGAGCTGCATCACCTTGACGATTGTCGTCATATCAGTCTTACTGACTGACAGGGGTAGGTCGTCGAATTCTGCGACAGACAGGAAAATTAGACCAACAGCCCCTCCCAAGGATGAAAAAATACGTATCACAGATTTCAATGATGTCAGCTGTCAGCTTACATATTGCAGGGGAAAACATACACTACCCTGGTTTAAGCAATAGGTTTGATTTAAATATCACCCAGGACAACCCTCAATGACATGAGGGAAGCTATGATCTTGTGACTACCAGTAACTGTTTTGGAATGGAAATGATTTCATAAAAATATTTCGGTCCCATTTCATTAAATTTACCAACCTATGTGTACAGAGGGCACTAAGTCAAGTCCTAGTGATTCAGGAACTTTCTTCACAAAAGAAAGTTCTGTGTGTCTGTGTTGGACATTTTCCCTAAGAGGTAACAGTGAGTTGCTTTTCTCGCTTAAGAGAAAGTGAAAGGTCAGCCATACCATAGTGAGGGTAGGGTCCAGTCAGGGCAGTCGTGTGAGTGATCCAGGCAGCAGGGTCGATGGGTCTCACAGGTTCAGCTGCACAAAAACCCGCACTGATAATGAACTCAGATACTGTGTGCGTGAGAGAGTTTGTATTTATGAAGGGAATCTGCCTATGTTATGTACATCTGTTTGTGTTAGTGCCACTGCTTGTGAAAATACGTTGGTGCATGCTTGTGTGTGAGTGTGAATGTCCCTATGTATTGAGAGTGTGAGGGGTTGCCTGTGTATGCAAGTGTCTTTGCGTATGCTATAGTGTGCTAGTGTATCGTGATGTGTTTGTGTGTTAGCAAATGTGAGCTCATGGGTATGTTATCACATGTGTGCATGTGAGTGTATGTTAGTGACCAATAATATTCATGTGCATATATATATATACATATATATGAATATGTGTGCATATGAATTTGTTTAACATTTGCTTTACATATTTATTTTCTCACCTCGGGGGATGGTGAAATAGCTGCGTGGGGAGGGGTCCCAGCATTTGGCCACTGTCAGACTGATTGGGCTGCAAGAGGCACACAGTGACAGTCAACTTTATTCTCATTAGCTCCAACGGTAGTCAATCAGTCTCTTAGCCAACCAGAAGGAGCTGATTAGGCCATAAACACCTGCCCACTATTCTTGTGCAATGAAATAACAAACTCTCCTCACCCAGTTTTAGAGATGATCTCTCTGAGGATCCGCACAGCGTCGTCGTTGCTCATGTTTTCAAAGTTCACGTCATTCACCTGCGTAACACAGCACACGAAGTTACTCATGGAGGTACATCTAAAGCACAACACATCAGTCTTCATTTGTCCTTCACTCCTGTGTTCATTTCAAATACAGAAAATTGGGTCAGTGACCTAAAATAAGCACAAGGCATATTAAGTTGTTTTATAAAAAACATGGATGATTAAAAAATTGTACGCTTAAAGAGAAATTATATTTTAAACATACAATTTAGTTATGGCATTTCATCTCTGCTGATTCAAAACACATAATGGGTTAACCTCCATAGAAATGTTTGATGACAGTCACATGTCTTCTTACTGCATAACAGCAGGGTATGAGGATGCAACAAAAACCATCCAGGCTCCACATATGCTGTGCTGAAATCATTTGGCTAGGAAGATGCCCTTACAGATTAGTGGCTTTAGCACGTAATACATACATCATGCTTCTGTCGCAAGCAAATCCCCTCCATTACCCTACATTAAGCTGCTTTCCACATATTGGGTGAAAATAATATGGATGCCTGGCTCACACTTGATGGCCATAGATACCACCAATGAGCCACAGCTCATTCCTACAGCTTTACTAAATAGGTTTTTGTACATTCAATTAAAATTTTAGTGTTTTGTATGGATGTGATATTAAACAGATTGGAGTTTATCTCAGTGCATTTATAACAGTCACATATGCTACACAGGATGTTGTGACCACAAAATGTCATCTGACTGCTTCTAGAATGTTCATGAAATTTCGTTTTTCTACAAGGAGATGCCCAGGAGATAATCGTTCCACGATTTTCCAGATGATTATGTCAGCTAAGGACCCAGTGATGCTGGAATGCTCTCTTTGTGTCGGACAACACCCTCCAGCACTGTGGTACTTCACACATAATGCTAATGACCTGTTGAATGGGTGGGGTTAGTGGAACGCTGGCTGTGAGATCAAAATGAGACCCAAATGGCAGGAAGGAAAAGGAGAGGCGGATGAAGAAACAACAAAAACACACAATTAAGACAAGAGGAGCGTTATGGGGGAGTTGTGGATGGAGTGCGTGTGAAATTAGAAATTAAGCCAGGTATTTTTTGACAGCAAAAACAGTTTTAATGCATTCCAAATTGGAAGAAAATGTAGAATGTGATAAAAGTGGTGGCAGAGCAGATGCTGTGAGTCCAGTGGGGTTTTAAAGGCTTTAACATAAAGGCAAAAGCAGGATCTGTGCACTTCTCTGTGTCGTTCTCACCTACCAGGGATGGGGGGTTGGGGTTGCTATAGTTCCATCGCTGGTGTTATATGGTGCTACTGCACAGTTACCCATGGCAACGAGCAGCTCCCCTCACCTGTAGGAGCATGTCTCCCGGCTCAATGCGGCCGTCCGCAGCCACCGCGCCCCCCTTCATGATGGAGCCGATGTAGATCCCCCCGTCGCCCCGGTCGTTGCTCTGACCCACAATGCTGATGCCCAGGAAGTTATACTTCTCTGTAACGGGTTAAAGCGTTAAAAAAATAAAACAAATGTCAAAGGCAAGGGCCATGTTCCCTCTCGCTGTCAATGAAGAGCGGGCTGGGCCTTAAGAGACCAAGCCAGCATCTGTGACTTCTCATCTTTCCTGTATTCAGCCATGAGGAATGACAGAAATGAGAGTAGACAGGTAGAAAGGGAGGGATAGAGAGGGGGACGGAGACAGAGGCTGAGAATAGGAGGGGAGAGAGGCCTTACCCATGTTGAGCGTGACTGTAATGATATTGAGGCTCATTGTGGAGTCTGTGATGCTACTGAACGAAGATGACTGTTGGGAGAAAAACAGCAATATTAGTCTATATACATACATGCACAACAACATGCTGACTCACAGATACACACAAAACCATATATATACATAAAATCACACACAAGCATGCACACACAGAGATTCATAACATATTCGACACATATTCAATGTAATGACACACAAAACACTTACACACACACAGACAAAGGACAGCAAAACTATCATCTTATTAAATAAAGCTGTCATTTATAGCACTCTGCATGAATCACACCATAATTTAAACACAACTCACTCGATCAATTTTGGCCGCTTTGTGTCTTCGTCTCCGGCGTTTGTGTCTGCGCATTAGCCGAGAGGAGGAGCTCTGTTCCGTGGAGCTGCTGAGTCTGAGATAACAGGAGAAAGAAGGGGGTCGCAGTGACACAGGATTAATATGGTGATTCAGCTTTAATCTGGACTGCTTCAAGTGTGAACACTGGATTCAGATTAGACGATTCAGATTACAGATGACCCTCCCACATCGCGGCTTTCCACAGTGGATGTCAGCAACAAACAATTAAGTTATGGCATAACTCCCTTTTAAAATGTTATTGTCCCTTGAAACTGACTAACCATTTGAGCGCTGAACTCAGGCCTGGTTTAAAATGCTCATGGTGCCCCCGCTAACTTTGCTCGCCTGGGGGGTTATGTGGTTTTTCCACATCGTGGTGGGGCTGAGCCCATGACCCCCGTGATGTGGGAGGGTCACCTGTAGATTCAAATTTGAATGAGGGTACAGACTGCATCCTCCTCAATCCATTTTAGCTTCCTGCTACTGATGGTAAATGTGAGCGGTTGTTGTCATCGGATTTAGGCATGAAAGTTCACATCCGTGGCTCTCAGGACCAAATGAGGTAAGCACTCACCTGCTGGCGTCCTCGTCTTCCTCACTGTCGATGAAGGAGCTGGATTCCAGCTCGCTGCTCATCATGGAGGTGCTGTCGTAGCCCATGGCCGAGTCTCGTGCCGCTCGTTCTGCTTTGGAGTGACCGTTCACACGAGGGACTACAGAGGAAACCACAGGGTAAGAGCAGTGTCATTACACATGAGGGGGCCTCAAGTTTCAACGTCCAAAACTGAGTGATTTTTGGAGGGTATACATTTATATTAACCAGTTCAGACCAAAATATATTATCTCGTAAGATGTGTTCAAAAAATAATTGTTCCTGCTCTAATTGCATATTAGAATATATGCTGTCTTCAGCAGGTTTTGAACTTGATACAATCATAACAACTACTCATCAAATGTAACACATGTTAAAAATAAAATGACAACTAAATTATTTATAATAAATATACTTACACATAAAAATAAATACACAAATCTTTTGTTTCCCTCACAGAAAATGGTGCTGAATGCCTGAAGCACGAGGGTATCATTTTACACTTACGCTTTTAGCTGTGCAATAAAACGCTTAAAATAAAATTATGAGTTGTCAAGAAGATTATTTACAGTGCAAGTTGAAATAATATGAATCATATGATTGATCTCTTTTAGTAAAAAACAGGCTCATAAGAACATAATAGATTCAATTGTCTGCCATTTGTCCAGATATGTGGACTGCCAATTCATTAAAGTGTTTTTTAAACTCATCTTCTCGTCATGAAAGTCATCTTCTCGTCTCAGCTTTCATAGTTTTGGTCTGAACTGGCCCACAGAAAGCAAGAAAATGAATACAGCTGAGAAAACATACACATGAGGGAGAACACATACAGAATAATAATAAACATAATTGAGAGGTTAATGTACATTTCACAAACACCAAGACCATGCTAAAGAAAGTGGTAAACTCTGTCCTTTATGTACACACTATTCATTAATCATGTTTTGTGCACAATTTACATTTCCTTCTGTTTTGAATAATAAGGTACACCTTGTGGCAGAATGTCGTGATGATTAATGAATCAAAACTACGTGGATAAATTAGCTTGAGTTATGCCTCGACAGTAAGCAACTTGATAAACTTGTATGCCTTTTGCTTTGGTATTGGAAAGACACAGAGATGGTCACAAGGACAGATCAGAATTCAGCAAGAGTGAATGAAAAAATGGTGCTGGAGTCAAACATGGAAAAAGTGTCAAATGTTAAAAAATAACAGCAAGAGAAAGAGAGTGGAGAGAGGAGAGACACAGAGATTGACCTCCACAGAGATTAACCTTCATCACACCCTTTCAGGCTGGTTATTAAAAGAGTCAAACACCAAGTAAAGAGGAGCAGTAGGAAATATCCAGGGCTACTTTACGTTTGAAATATGAAATATTTAATAGGAGATGAAAACAGATGGAGAAAGGCCAGTTGGTCCTCTGAGGCTTACTCCTATCCCTTGAGTTGATTGTTACTGACAGAAGACGTAATGTAATTGGCCATTACCAAAGGGACACACAGATCTAAGGCACTTTCAGAGAGATCCATTATTAGAAGGTAAGCATGAACTCCAGATTCTAACCCCAACCCCTCCCCCCAAATACGTACAGAGGCGGGGGCGTGGCTGTGTCTCAGGGTGGCACCGTATTGGCTGGAATGGTCTGGTGAGGCTGTAGGGTCTCTGTTGCCCTTGCTGAGCTTGGGGCCTCCGTGGGCGACTGAAACACTCCAGTAGTTTTGGGGTACCCATCACTGCTATCCCCGACCGTCCGACAGTTCACTATGCAAACATGCACACAGACGCTTGTGCGCACACACAAACACACACTTCCTATCAGCACCCAAGCAACACACACTCAAACTGATGCTCACATTCCCATCTATGAGGCCAACAATCTGCTGTGTAGGAAGGCAACCCAAACAGCTATAAAGGGGCCCACAAATAAACATGCACACAGGAGAGCTAGCACGTAAACACACACACACACATACACACACACGGTTTCTCTCTCAGTTTCAGACACAGTGGGACACCACAAGTGCTGTGTAATATCTCAGCAACAATATCCCAACACTCAACCACTGTGCCCGTATGATCTCTCACAAATGGTCCCTTTTATTATGCTCATGTAGGGAACAAGGCCCTGCTTATTGGCAGACTGCTGGCTCCAGCTCTTATCTACAATGGAGAAAGGGTGGGAAGGAGAGAGGACATGGAGGAGAAAAGATAGACAAAGAGGGGGTGAGGGTGAGAGAGAGCAGGAGAGAGAGAAAATCATTTGTACTCAATCTTTTTCCGTCGCCACGGTAGATCTCGGAGGGTTATGGTGTGGAAATGCGGCTTACTGCAGCAGAGTACAGCAAATGGCTGCTCGCTAAATGACTTTCCAACATCTGGACTCAAGCTCGGGCGGGCACTTGAAATTTCTCCTGCAACGTTACTCACGGTCGGGCAGCGAGCAATTCATTTAAGAGCAGCATTACAAGCGGCGGATCAAACTGCAAACGGAAGCACTCGATAAATCAAACATATTTTTGGCTCAGACGGCAGCCCGACGCCGTCGAGTTAATAGCCTCCATAAGTCCAAAGCTTAACACTGGCCATTACTAAGATTAAATTCGGGCAAAAAACTTTCCATTTCATTTGTTTTCAATAAAAATAAATTATTTTACGTAACGAAAAGCGGACGTGTCAATGTTTCAATACTGAAGCTTTTGTGAGGCAAGATTATTTTATATTCGAATTCTCTGTTAGCCTGAACACTGAAAATTCATTGACAGACAATTATGCTTAGTTTTTCGTCTTCAGTGACAGGGCTTTTTGATCATCATAGTTTTTCGACCATGAAGAGTTCAGTCAAGCTGGTCATGTTGGAGATGGGATTCAGTAGCAACAACCCAAGACGAAGATAGGAAAGGAACATATCTATGCAAATAAATTAAGAAATAGACTTTCAATTAAAGTCAGGGCATTATCTTTTTTTCCCTCTCTTTCTTTCTTACTTTCTATTTACTAACTGTAGCTGGCTATGGGCGACTGTGAAAACAGATACAATTCTATGTATTGTTTTGATACACTGTAAAAACACTTCAGCAGAGAATGCCACAGGGAATCGGTGTAGAATGATAACTGGATATTGGGGAATGCTAATTTGCCCCGCAGTCAGGGAACCATTCCGTTCCACCCTGCCACTTCGATTAGGATCAGATTTCTGACTTTACAGGTGTCTGTCGGGTCAGAGAAAATTTAAGTCCTCTAGAGGCGTTGTCAAAGGGAACACACATCACAGCAGCAAAACAGCAACAGTTTTACAGTATATCGAATATAGAAGGTTGAAGCCCCAAGTCCTAAATTTAGCGAGTGCTAAGTTGGTCAGTGATCACAGTGATAAAATTGATAATCTCCTGTAGGTTATGTCTAATTGATTTTACATTTGATTTCCGGATGATGGATAATCGGTTATTTGTATACACACATTTTAAGTTTCTCTTGGGAAAATGTCACCCTGGGTTCTTTACAATTGCACAACTTATATGACTGAGTACTGACATTGAAAGACCGTGCTGTTGGAGGGAGAGTTACTTGATAACAGCAGTCAAGTAACTGCAAAACAGTATCAGCTCAGCACCATCCCCGGGATTATTAGTAAATAATGGTCTTGTTTTTGTCCCTTGTGGACCATTTAATTTTAAAAGAGCACAATGCTGTGCTCGCTGCAGTTCGATTTCTGCACAAACCCTCCGTTATCTGCTGGCGCATTTTACCAATAAGTCACTTTCTACATTGTAGACACGTACAATTAATTGCCTCTAATAGCGCTGAGTGAAATTCATACAGCACAGGCGAGTTACTAGACAGAAACTGAATACCTTAAACATATTTTGTACCGTTAAAATAGACTCAAAATTAAAGATTTGTATGGATGGCAAATTATTCTCATTTAATACTCATCCTAATCATACCCTGTACGAGAAAAAAAAAACACACACACACACACACTGCATTCTGCACAGATTTTAACCTGAGCTGGCACAGCTAAAACATCAAGAGGCTCTTTCTCATTACATGTACGCTTTACTTTTAAATGTTTCCTTTAGCCTGAAGTTAATACAGACTAATTCAGTTGTCTTACCTCGCTAGACGATGGCCAAGCCCACAACTACAGCACACCGTAGCGCAGCTCTATAGCCCTCCGTCATATCAGAACGTGAGCGCGCAACAAACCAGCCCCGCTACATGGGCACAGCCTGCACCGGATCCGTTTCATTTCTCCTCTGACCAATCGCGTAGCTGCATTTCACAGAAAGAGAACGCGCTAAAAGTCTAAATACTGGAAAGCTAGAAACAGAATAGCAGGTGCGCGTGCCATCAGGTGATTTACCGTCAGAGCTTCGTTCACACACGTCCCTTTCCTACCTTTCACTCACACACTCTAGCCCACTTTCATACCTTAACGGCGAACAACAGGCAAACAGGCACGTACACACGCCAAACCCATTGTTTTAACTTAAGAGACAAATACTGTGCACGTTCTAATAACATCCAGCAATCATCAGCTGCATGTCGGATGTCAATAAGGTCTCCGCGGTATCAATTTGACAAAGGACACTTCTCATTTTCAGCATCTATTTTTACTACAGTAACACCATAAAGTAATCTGAAATTCCAAAATCCGAAAAGCTGTTTAAATGCTTTCCTCTATCTCTCTCTCTCTCAATCATTTTCTCTAAGTCTGGATTTAAAGGATTGTTAAAATTGTACGGTCTTTGACTCAGTTTTTGCATTACTGACTCTTGTCAGATTTAATGTTTTAACTAGGACATAGTACACACGGTACATGTATGGTTTCCTTGTTCCCTTTTAATTGCTCAATGACATACAGTTCTCTCTCACACACACACACAGTGCCATACAGTTCTTTCTCTCTGTTATGTTTAGCGCACATTTTCACAAGGATAGATGGGCATAGTTGTCTGGGTCCCTCCCTACTTAAGGTAACAGATAATTACAGATGGCCCGTCTTTGCCACTGGCAGTGAAACAGATCCTCTCACATATCCACACACTCACCCCTGGGCCACACACTTATCTTCACTCCACAAACAGCCCGAAACCCTGCATTATTCATTTATTTTCACTCCTTCAGCGACGAAACAGGTAGGATAAGTTTACCTGGGAACACACTGTAATTCCAAATGTTTTGTTCAAAGAAAGATGTTTTACCCAAAGCTCAAGCACAAATCTTAAAGGAAGGCCACAAAAATATTTAACTTAATTAATTAAACAGTCACAGTGCATTTCCAGATATCTACAATAAGTGATAAATTGTGTTAAAAAAAATTTGTTTACTTGACACAGAGTATGTTTACTGCCTGCAGGGGGTATGTCAGGTTGTCAGAAAGGTTTATTTTCTACCCAAACACTTAATTACACAAACAGATCAAATTTCCTGTTGAGTCACTTACAAGCTAATTCAATTTTTTGAGCCCTCTCTGAATAAAACCCTCTTTATTCATCATACATTTACATGAGAAATATTTCAAGCTTACTAACTGACTTACTGCCCTCGATCTCATGATGCGCTGTTTTACAGGCCTCTGTTGGTTACCTTTACTACCCCTCCCTTCTCCCATTTAATCATGAATTATTGGCACTGGCTACGAAATATAGCCAGACATTCCATGGTTTCCCTAGGCTACAATGATAAGGTGATGTATTTAGAGAAAGCAAGATCAAAATGCTGTATACGCTGTAGAGTTCCCAGGGGCTGGGTATTGTGAGGTGATTTTTCACACGCTCACTTGACAAGTTCTCCTGCAAGATTCCCAGAATACAGGTGTCTGTAAAAGTGTCACAGCAGTTCAGAGACAAAAAGATGCAAGTGTCTGTTTGACAGCTAAATTCAGAGGTGTGAACAGGAAGCCTGTGAACCCTGAAGCACATGAGATGAGGGTGTGTGGGTGAGTGTGCATAATTTGCACCAATCATTTTCTGTTCTGTGGAGAGAACAATATTTTGATTGGTTCACAACAAGTAAGCAATGGTCAGCTCAATCTAGCTCCAACAATTACAGGGTTCAAGAAACCTCATTCACCATATTGAAGCTGTCAAGGATGAAACCTTTGTATTCCTATTTTGTTTCATTAGTTTGGCATGCCACTAACAGACAAACTGCTCCAGGGAGATGTAGAATAGAGAAAGAGGCTAAGCCCTTTGAGGTAGCCCAGACACTGGGCTGGTGTGGGTAGGAGCACATTTTCCTACTCCTGGGCTAATTCCACTTGTTTCGCTGCTTTGTTTCTTTTGATACATAACCCTTACACTCCAAATACCTCTTCACCAACCAGGCATGCATTTCAAACATCTTGGAGTCTAAAGGGATGGTTGCAACAATTAGTTCTCTGTAAAATAATTTCTGGAGGTGCCAGACTTGCTTTCAAGGAAGATAAAGTTAGCGCCTATGTTCTCTCTTCCCGGGGAGGGAAGGGGCCAATTCCCTGCCGCTCGGATTTAATTAGCGCTAACGAAGGAGTGGGCCCGGGTGATAATTACTCCACTTCAGCAGCCCGTCATCTGCTAGCTGCGTATTCCGAGTCGGAGCCTCAGGCGGGGACGTGGCCCGACACACATCTCTACTTCCATTTCCAGAACGATCCCAATGAAACTCCCCCTTCCCCAGCAAAAGCACAACGGATGTGCAGAGTTTAAGTGTTTCTCTGTTCCGTTTACAGCTGAGGTTTAATTCTAAACGACACAGACCTGGAAAGGTAGCTCTGTGAGTTTTACTTTCTCACACATCCTATAATAACTGCAAGTAAATCCTTGGTTGTACAGGGCCAACAAACACATAGGGACTGGCTACATCCTGCTATTGCACGCTTCTTTGCTGTGAACCACTTTCTGTTAGTCAAGAGTCAGATGATTATTGTTTCCTCAAAATCCAGAGCAAAATCTGATGGAGTTTGTCTCTCTCCCTCTTCCCCTCGGTATCTTTTATAGCCCTATCTCTCTCCTTAATTCAGCATCAAATTGAGTTGAAATTACAAACAAGTCCTTGGCAGACCATGACAATAGGCACGTCCCTTTTACAAGGGGGTGAGGGGGCATCTAAAAACGGAGTGGTGCCTTCAGTTTGGTGGACGAGTGCAGGCCTGACCGTAACAAAGCACAGCGGTGACCCACTGGTGACCTTTATATTCCTGGCTCCTGCATAAAAGGTGAAAGCCGAGAATAAACACTGCAGGTCAGAGCTAAAATGGGTGCTCTGTCAGGAGAGTGCATAGATATCAATGATATATCAAGGAATATAACCAGAGATATACCATTTTCTTCTATCACATAGCCAAAAGGATAAAAGACTGTTCAATGATTACTCCATAGTATATTGAGAAAGGCAACTCCACACAGACTATGTACTTCTACCCTAGAGGGCTTAATTTTTCTCTGTACATGTCAGTGAGCTCATAACAAATGCTGCAAACAATTTCTGTTTGCTCTGCAGGGCAATTTACATAGCTCACACCTGACCTTATTACTCACTATGGACAGGTTGATATTTATTGAGGCAATTCAAGCCAAGTGTCTTGATTGAGTGTGGTATGAAAATTCCCCTCAGGGGGGTCATGACTTACCAGGAACTTAGTGATTAAGAGCCCAGTCCCTATGTAGACCTGCTGCACCACTGTCCCACATACAATTACACAACTCAGGATCAATGTACTGATGTTAAATGCTGGATATTGTGACACAGTAACACACATTAAACAAAGGGTTAAAAATGGAAAATGTACACAAAAACATTGCTGCAGCACCCAGAAAGAACAAAGGACTTATCGACTGAGTCAACAGAAGAAAGCAGAGACGATGCTCAGTTGCTCTCTCTCTCGCTCTCTCTCTCTTACACACACATCTCATCCATCAAACTCGCCCATTTTAGTATCATTACTGTTTTTGTGGGTTACGGCTCTGCCTTTCTGCTCTCGTCTCCTCCAGCAAGGCCATGATCAGACCCCTCCCCCATCCTCCCTGACCCTTTACCATTGGCTCCTAATTAAGCCATGTTAATTAATGTGTCTCGTGCTAATGAGGCTGCAGAAAAGGACAGATGGAGCCAGCCGCTCTGCAGAAGAGAGCAGAGAGAGATGGCCTAAGTGGGGACGGGGGGCGGGGGGGGTTGGTGGAGGGTGGCAGGAATCGTGGACTCCAATTGTGGGGTGATATGTATCACTCCCAAAATATCCTGGAGGTCTGGAAATTTAGCGGGGCGGGTGGGCGAGAGGCAAAGGGGAAGAAACCATTATAAACACACAAAGAACGTTTCCTTCTTTTACAGATGAGAGCGGCAGTATCGCTATCGTGAAGTAGCATGAGAAGAGCCCCACTGACATTTCTCCAGTTATGAGGGATCTGAGAGGCTACGATCGCGGCTGCGCGGGTATTTGGGCTCGGGAACACACGCCTCTGTAAAGGCAGCTTTCTCGTCACTGGCTTTTCTGATGAGAGAGATGAGAGAAATCCAGTATAGGAGGCTCAGCGTTTAATCACATCCGCATCTGGCGGCCTTTATGTAACCTGCGAGTGTTTACATCACAAGCTGTTTCCCTGCCCTTGACCCTCACTGTCATGCTGTGCTTCATACACGTGCTGCTGTTCCTATAGCATCTCTGTCCACTATAGACTCCCACTGACCTACAGGAAAACACACACACACTCACTCACACAGCCTGCACTCTCTCCTTTTTCACAATATCAGTTTATTTGAGTTATTAAGTGATCATTAATCAATTATTTTTTATTCTGAACTCAACAAATGCATTGTAAAGTGTAGTAGTTCAGTGGAATGCTTTTTTATTTTCAATGTAATAATTTTGGATGCTATAGATACGCAGACAGGTTCATCCATTAAACAGAAAACAAGTTCAACTTTAAAGCTAAGCCATAGTTTAAGTCTGCTTAACTTGCACACTCAGTTTCATATACTATATAAGGACTCAAACACAGAGGAGCCAATCAAAGTTTAGGAAGTCCCCTGAAGGAAGGCACAAGCCTTGCAAATTCCATCTGACCCTTCTAGATTTGAGACAATTTAGAGTCTGCTGTGTATGCATTGCTGTGGTCAAGAAAGCACACATTTAGGAAAAAATAATCTTCATAGAAATACAAATAACAGAATCCCCTTGGGTATCAACCATTGGCCTTTAGATAACTTCCATAAAAAGCCCACACATAAACACACACACACACACACACACACACACACACACACACACACACACACACACACACACACACACACACACACACACACACACACACACAAAACTGCTGGTATTTTCTTCATATGAACAGATGTTGTCTCCTCAATAAGCCCTGTTGTTGCCTTTGCAGAAACAGTAGACGTGTCGTGAGAAACCTCACAGGGAAATGGGACTAAATGAGAAACATATCACTGGAAGGAGCCTGAAACCTTTTTTGGAAACCAGAGAAGACTGCTGGAATGAGCAACTTCATGAAAAATGCCAAAAATCTGCTTCCATGTTGAATTTCTGCAATTTGTCACCTTTATGTGCAGATGTGTTCTCCATTCTCTTGGGCCTGCCTCTCTGCCTCTCCCCACAATTACAGCTTTCATTCCTTACTGTATTTTCACTCTCTATTTCATTTTGTCACATCTATTCATTCCCAAAGTAATAAACATATACTCTACAATAGACACTTATAATATTAACACCACATGCATGCACAAATTCTATTATATGCAGCTGCATAATACATGTACTACACACTTCTTCTGACACACATTTTCATCCATTTCATGGATCTTACCATCCCCTGTAGTCTAGGGGTTGCAGGATGGGAGGTGATCTAATGACCACTGATGAGTATCATCCACTGAGATGATGCATGACAGCCATTTTGTACCCCAAAACAGCACACAGTACATTACCTGAGATGGAGAGAGGTGGCTGATTTAGCCGTTTACACTGGGCGGTGATTAACTGGCCAGATTGAGAGACGGTCAGACTGGGACGGTGGCCAGGACACCGGGGAACCCCCCTGCTCTCCGAAAATTGATGTGTGGTCTTTAATGACCACAGGGAGTAAGGACCTCTTTAATGTCTCATCCAAAGGTGCCATCCCCTGCTGCACAGCGCCCACGTCCCTGTACTAGGGATTTGGTTCAAAGGAAAGCCTGCCCCCTGCTGGCCTGCTAGTATCCCTTCCAGCAGCAAGGTCCAGACTGGCAGATTGCTAATTTACAGTGGGAGGCTGGACCTGTGTGCCACTTTCGTAGGGGAGAACTGACTAAATTCTATTGGACTGAGTGTTTCCTTACATGCTATTGATGCTACTTTCACACTTCACTGTCTGAGTTTTACTCACTCTTCTTATTGGGACATTGAGACTTTGCCTTCCGCTCTTCATCTTAAACAGTTACATGTCAGCATTATTCTCTTGTCTCTGACACTCCACAGTGTTACTCACACTCCTCCCAGTGTTACTGACACACTCCGTTGCGCTGTGTTACTCACACTCTGCCTCTCTTGCCCTCCGCCGCGCACGTTCTCGCTCCCTCTCCCTTCGGTGACTGAGCATCGACTCAGTGCCCGTCTCCGTGTCCAGGCCGTCCCGGCTGCTCACGGCGTTGGCACTGAAACAAACGCACACACACATACATATCACCGTTCAACCTCATCACGTCACAAGGCTGTGAAAAAGCTGAAAGGAAACCACTTCAAAATTAAGGATGGAATTTACACCCCTCCCACCAGATCCCTCCATCCCCAGAGGTGAGGGAGATTATGTGTCATTATTAGGCGGGTGGGATGTTGGACAGGGCCTGTTTTATTTCACTGCAGCTGCAATGAATTATGTCACATTACTGCTTGATATGAACATGCGGTGGATGAGATACTCTGTCACAGGCCAGTCCCATCTCTGGGTAGCAAAGCTATCCAAACCATTTTACGAATTTAGAGGTCGAGCCCTTTTGTTTCCAAGACATATGAGAAAGCTGGTCTCATAGTTAGCCGTTTGTGTGGGCTTGTGTGGTGAAGTGAGAGTGGAGCCAGTGCTGACTCTGTAAATTCAGGTCAATGCGAGTTCACTGTGGACAGTCTGGATTAGATGGGGGAGGCAGTGTGCAGGTGTGAGGTGAGCCAGGGCGCGTACAGACTTGCTGGAGGGGGTTAATTTATTAGAGGTGTTAAAGTATTCCCTTCACTGTGAGTGGAGCTTGCAGGCAGCAGGAAACATGAAGCCGGTGAGAAAAATACTCTTTCTGCCTGTCTCTCTCTCTCTCACACACACGCACACACATAAATACACATGTGCACAGTTGCACACACTCAGGATACACACACCCACATAGAAATTAGTCACTCAGAAATACATTCCCTCACACACAAAAATAAACATAAACTAAGAAGAATAAACATATGCATATATAGAAAAACATTGGGCATGCACATATACACGCAGAAATATATTGCACAAACATAAAAATACACGACACAGAAATAACCATATACATACACAGAAAAGTAGCAGATATTAATTCACATACAGTACCAACAAAAATACACAACACACAAGAACGCAGGAAACACACTCCACCTGTCTCTCTCCTATTTTGTATTATCATGCGAGACAATATATTATTCAAAACATTCAATAATTTACTCAATATAGTACTTTTTATGTATACATGTAGTCAAATGGTATTACAAAGCAGTAACAAAAATGCAAGTCATTTTAACAAAGTGTATTCATGAGTATGAGGTTTGTGAAGAATTCACTTAGTCTCTTCCTCCCTTTTCAGTCAACACAACTGAGAGCTATATACACGTCCTCTTCCTCTTCAGTTCCCCTGGTGGAGAACTAGTGTAATTACACCAGATCACGAGCACGGCTCAGCCCCATTACCGATCTCCAAAACAGAGTACATGGGAAGTGACAAGCTGCTGCACAGCAGTCCTGCTGTTTATACACTTGTTGAATATAATCACAGTGACGTAAACATGTGGTGAATGATCCAAAAAGCACACAATTCACAGTTACGCCAAAAATAATTTCCAAGCACGCGCTGCTGCAGTTCAGAGCGCACAGCAAAGAGCAATCTTTGTTTTCGTTGTTTCATAAGTAGCCTAGTAAAAAAAAAAAAAAAAAAAAAAACGAATGTTAAGATGGATTTGTTCTCGTGTCCTAGGCGAATGGCTGAAGCGATGACCAGCAGACTAGCGGGACCATAGAAGGGACAGAGCTCATACTTGTGCTTGCTTACTTTCTGCCAAAGCGTGGCACGTGCTGGCTCCACAGGGGGAAAGGAGACGGACAATTTTACTATCCGCTAATCCGGATTATCCAAAGAAACACGCACCTATTCTTCAACCGTTCCGAGTCCTAAATATATTCCCATGTGTCCACCAAATGGACTACATTACAAAAGGGAAACAAGCTGGTACTGGCTTTATAACATTCGCTTATTTATTATTGCCGGTCGCGCTGCTTTTGTAATGGAAATGCGGAGATTTAGATTGAGGGAGACAGTACCATTGAGTATCCACTATATTAATCTATGGTAAAACTTGCTGGATGCCCGTCGGTGAAAAGAAGGGAGGAGAGGACAAGGAGGGGGAATGTGGTTGGGGTAAGAGAGAATGAAACTGAGGGGAAAGCCTGTGTTTCCACACGTTGCCACAGGATGGCAGCAGACACAAGCAGGAGCATGAAAGACACACCAATACAATCATGAGAGGGGCTGACAGACTGACATCTGAGAGCAACCAAGAGAGATCTACAAAGTGTCCGAGCTTCAGACAGTCAATAAAAAGACATTGTGACTTGACAGATTGCGCTGTTCTCAATATAGACCATGCAGTAACTCAAAGGGTGCTAAGGCCGAGAACCATGGGGGCATTTCTTACTATATTTAGCTTGCAGATTCCTCTGACAATCTGATGAGAATGCACATCTTCAACCTTCACTGTTAGGGGAAGTTAAACGTCTAACGTTGTGTAACAGCGCGAATAATATAAAAGACGACCCATCGTCGAGCTCTTAACCTATGATGGGGATAGTTTATTTTTCCCCCATCCTTTTTATTAACACACGGTACATGGATGAGCGAGTCCTGCATCCGGACACAATAGGGTCCACTCGTGCTCGCGCGCTCTCTCTCTCTTTTCGCTCTAATCGCGCGTCTCCCGGGAGATGTTTACGTTGAGTTAACTCTATTTCTGGATGCTCTGTGGGAGCGCATGCATTATTAAGGCCGTGGCGGGAATGAGCGGAGCGGAGCAGAGAGGGGCTGCTCGCTACAGCACGGCTGGTTGCGCTAGCCACTGATGTGTGAGCCCACAGTCCACAGACCCATCTCACATGAGTTCTCCACCATGCAAGAGACACGTGCGATACACCCGCGTCTCATCCAAGTTTGCGATGCCCTGGTACCTGGCCTTTGGTGGTCATTCCTGACAATATCAGAATTTGTGATACAAACCTATCTAAAGTAGATGGACTCTACTCTGATCAGAGGGAGTGTATACTGGGGACAGAGTGAGTCAGTGACAGTACACTGTTTTTGTAATCATAGAACTATGTGGTTATGCTTACTGTAAGACACAGTTGCATTGGGAATTTATGAAGTGTTTACGCTTTTCCTTGCATTTGGAGGTAACTGTGCCCACAAGCATGTCTGTGCTTTAATGTGCGTACGTGACTGGGTGTGCTAATGGGGCTGTGTATACATCTATATCATATGTACTCATGTCTGAGTATGTGTGTATGTGTGTGTGTGCGTGTATCTATAGAGGGGTTACTCACTGGAAGGAGGGGGGTCTTGAGTCCCCAATGCCCCCCGTTCTCTCCAGAGGGGGAAGCAGTTCTGGGTGATTCTCTGTGCACTGTGACCCACCATCTGAGTGCGAGCTCTCTGCCAGCACCAGCTGTGGACAGACAGACAGACACAGAGTCAGACAGACAGACAGACAGACTTCAGGCTGAGCTCCCCCTGCCCCGCAGGGTGGCCCGCAGCCATGCTTGTATCCCCAGCGCAGCGGCAGCGGCTGTGAGATGTGGCTCCAATCGCATTCCTCTCACTCTGCAAACTGCGCAGACAGGGGGCTTATGTAAAAGCGGCCCGGGAGACTGCGCTGGCTCTGCTTTTAAAAGCACAATAATGAGCGATGAAAGAACACGCCGAAGGGGATCCTCCGCTAGGTAGACAGGGAGCGAAGGAGGTGTGCGTTACCAAAGACTCTCGAGCAAAAAAAAGAGAAAATATTACAACATGGAGCTTTGATCATAATCTGTGTTTTCATTTCCTCAGACGGTACCCTGCTTACTGGCTTCACGCTATCCTTCCACAAATCAGGGCTGTGCTATGATACCTAGCTACATTCTTAAAGACAGTGCTTCATTGCCACTGTAGTAGCACCAACCAGCTTCACAGTATGGAGTGCTGTTTCACAGCTTGAAAACTCTGTTGGAATGCGTGGCACTGTAGTACAAGGCGTTGGAATGTAAAGTCATTGGATGTGTTGCTGTTAAAGAACTGCACTGGAGCACATTTGGGAATGAATCTGGATTTTACAGCGGATTCTGTCTACAGTTGATTTTGGACCAGTCTGAATAGTTAAACAGTTGAACAGTTTAAACATGTTTGTCAGATAATTTGATCCTTCCAGCAACTGAGCTGACATTTTAGCACTTGTTACCAAGTGGTGACTGATTCAATGCATGCCTACTACCCTTCTCTATAGTACTAATGCACTTGACAGTTCACTTCATATACTTCATTTTGTGAATAGGCCTGGATAAGAGCATGGGATACATTAGTGCAATGTACTGTGATTTTTACGATCTGCAGCTTAGTTGCCTGCTTCTGCCAGGCACACGGTGTGCACCTTGGTTCTGTGCTTGGCACAGTGAAAATGTCACCTGTCCTGCTGGTCTGTGCTGTTCTCCATGGTGATCTGGGGCATGAGTGGCAGGTTAGGGCAGGGACGTGTACGGAGGAGAGTTTATCACACTTACCCATGACACCACTCTGCCGTTGAAGCAGGGCAGCTTGGCGTTGTCGTCAGAAATTTCTTCTTTGACAACCCTGTGGGGTGGAGAAGAGAAGAGCGTGAGAATGAGAAAGAGAAAGAAAGACAGAGACTGAGAGAGAGAAGGACAGGCACACACACACACACACACACACACACACTCATACACTCTCTCTCCCTCACTCACACACACACACACACACAAGGTCAAGGCACAGTAGCGAGTGCCCAGGAATCCTTTCTTGCCTTCCAATCTATTTGCAGGCCAAGATGTTCCGAAAATGAGTCACACTGGAAGGGTGGAATTTTCCACTTATTCCTCAACCGCTCGGTTCTCGTGACGCAAATGCAGCCGTGCGGCCGTGTGGCCGTTCATCGCAGAGCATCTGAGTCAGGCCCTGCGTGCAGAGGACCGGCCAAACCAGCATGCAACCACACAGTGCGTCTCTGCTCGGACCGCTTTACCGCTGAGAACCATCCTCATGTTAGCCTGGACTTAAGGAACCATCAATATATGGGATTCAACATCAGCAGTGTGTGTGTGTGAGTCTGCAGTATGTGTGTGTGTGTATGTGTGTGCATGTGAGTCTGCAGTATGTGTGTGTGTGTGTGTGTGTGTGTGTGTGTGTGTGTGTGTGAGTCTGCACTATGTGTGTGTGCGTGTGTGTGTGTTCATGTGAGTCTGCAGTATTTGTGTGAGTGTGCATGTCCGTTTGATGTTTGTGCATCTGTACTGTGTCTGTGTTAATGTAAGTTGAACCAGCAGTGGGGAATGGAAGTATGGAAGTGATTAGTAATACAGTAATGCTGTGTTAGCCTACATGTGAAGCTGTTAATATAGGTGTGAATGTGTAAATGTGTGCTTGTAGTCAGCATGTATGTATGCATTTATGAATTATGTGTGTAATGTGTGCTCAAAGTGTGCACTAGTTTGCATGTGTGTGTGTGAGAAAAAGTATGAGGACAACATGTGTGTATGATGTCTGTGTGAAATATGGGAATGCAAGATATGTGAGAATGTAAGATGTGCGTGTGTCTGTGTATGTGTGTGTGAGAGAGAGACGCTCTCTCACAGTTAAGCCCAGGCTGTAAATACCCCTGTTACCCCCTGACCTCCTGGGCTGCAAGTCACCACCGTCACACCTGCTGCTGTCGCCACTTTGTACAAGCGGCGGGGGATGGGGGTGAGACCGGCAGGCAGGGGGCGCCAGTGAGCTTGGAGGGTTTCCACACAGCTCATCCATCTGTGCTCAGACTGCTGCCACTGAGACCAAAAGTGAAGCCAAGGAGAACCAAGTTTGAAGCCACCCAAGTGCCTGAGAACAAAGAGGCACAAGGAATTATGGGAAAGAAATAGATAGATAGATAGATAGATAGATGACTTTATTCATCCCCGAAGGGAAATTAGATTGTCATTGCAGTCCGGTAAGTTTAAAACAATACAGATAAATGAAAAAAAAAAAAAAAAAAAAAATAATAATAATAATAATAATAATATAAAATAAAATAAAATAAAAAATAAAATAAAAATAGATAAATAAACTCGAGAGAATAAAAACAAAACAAGATATAAACAAGATGTACACATACCTTAAATAATATACTATGAATATGTTATGAATATGTACATAGAATGTGCAATAGGATGCAAAAAGTACTGTAAAAATATGATATATAATATCAATGTGGATAAAGAAATGTCCATGATGTATACGTTATACCACTGTCTGTCCAGATGTGTGATCATGCCAGGTGGATGAGTTGTAAAGTCTGATTGCCGTGGGTAGGAATGATTTCCTGTATCGTTCCTTGGAGCAGCGGGGTTGAATGAGTAAATGCTATGATGCTCCACTGTCTGCATGCCAGGTGGGCAGTTGAACTCGTAATCTTCCGCAAATCAGCGTGTACAAACCAGGGGTGTTGGACTACGCATCTTTAAACTGAATTAATTGGATAATTCCATGAAATATTAGTAAGATCAGCACATACACATGTTGCATTACCTACCCGTCAGAGTTGAGCCCAAAAAAAATTGTAGCTTATCTTGTGTTGGGACAAACATAGCTCAGTTGTCTACTAATTCACCCAGAATGAAATAAAAGCTCGTACTGTGCTGTAAATTCGCTTCAGTAATTGGGTGATCACAGGCAAAAACACAAAAGGTAACTTAAGCGAAACAAAACAACTACATAGGTACCAGTTACTTTATCTGCTGTTCTGCAAACCGAACCAATCTGTGACCATAAAACCAGGGTTCATACCATTCCACTGTGGTTCTGGTGTACGTTTACACCCCTATTAAGAGGGCAACACAGCTGCCTTGGGAATGGCCGGTGTGTCCTACACCCCCACATTCTCCACACATTTCCCACAATACCCAAGCCATGCTAACACACTTCATTTTGTGTCAAAATACAGGGATAAAATAAAGGGACCGGCCAGAAGGCAGGCCGCTAGAAGACAAACTAAGACAACCAAGAATGCCCTACAGACCAACATGTAGAAAAATAGGATGGAAGCAACATTGACATACTCAGTATAATGGTTGTGTTCCAGTACAGCCAATGGCCTTTTCCATTCATCCAGCCATTACCCCCCCAGTGCAATTCGACTCCGTCCTCTGTGCTATCTCACCGCTCAGAGTCATTATGACTTGACAGCTCCCATTCCGTCACGGACATCCTTGAAATCAATTCCTTGTAGCCACCAATGCAATTTTTATACGAACACAGATGACAGCTGACATGAAGGTCATAAATTATTTCAGGTAGACTTTTGGACAGGGACACGTATCATTTTTTCCGCAGCTTTTCTAGGACGCTGGCTCGTACCATTTCCTGGTGAGAACTGCAGTTTAACTTCTGATTCAAAGATGGAACTAGCTTTGACTTACAGGATAATAAATCATAACATTAAATGCAGGAATACATTTGCTATAAAGAGGGGAAATATTAAATAGTGATGTGTTTATAATAACATTAAATAAATACAGGCACATAAATTAGATTCCAAAAACTTCCTTTAGCATGTAATGTATTTCCTTTTGACCGTCCACCCTTGACCTATACTATGACCTTCTTTGTCTGGCAGATGTCATCTCTGTATGATACATACATGAATACACAGCATATGACATTTTCAGACACAATCACACAAACAATATCCAATGCCTGCCACCCCTTACATCTCCAACTATAAATATTGAAGGACAGAAAGGCAAGTGAATTAGGTATACCACTGCTCAGACCACAAACAAACAATCATTTATTTAATGTTCCATGGCAAAGATACCTTAGATACATGCAATGCCAATATATACAATTACTTACTACAAAAAATATCATAGTTCTGCAATAGTAATGTAAATGAGATTATGTAAAATGTATTATGAGAGTATAAGGCTGCCATTTCTAGAAGAAACGATGAGGAGAATGTTTTTCTCTTACATCAGCTGTATTAGCTATATTATTAGGTATACTACACTATGTTTTATTTGAGACTTTCAATTTTGCATTATACAGCTCATTGCTACGTAATGAGTAACCCTTTTTTTATCTTTATTCAGCTTTAATTAATCTAGACACAAATGTATAGTTAAGATCTAAAACAACACTGTGCTGTTAACACCTCAACTGTCCCTTGATTTAGGTAATTACTCTTCAGTTCCACAGCACAGAATTTATAACGTCATGTACCAAAAAAGAATAAATCACTGGAAAGAATCACACAGCACACTTTTTGCGCAGCGACCAGTCTTCAACCCATATATTTCTCCCAGTGAATTCGACTGGATAGGGAAAAGCAACGCTTGACAAAGCGCCAAACTGCTGTGCTACCAATTCCAAATCCCTAGACACTGTGACCCAATACAGAGAAACCTCTGAAAATGGATAAGCACGACAATGTTTAAAAGAACAATATTTCACAATGCATGGGCACAAAATTCAAGAGAATACATAGTATGAACGGGAAAAAACCCAAGGCTGGACAGAACGCACTGAAAATCCCTCATAGATTTCCTGGACCACTGAATCTCTCTTTCTCTCATGTAGCTTGGGGATTTAGCCAACTGCAAGATACCAGGGATCCAAAACAAAAAGCTTTCCCCCGGCCCTTAGCGAGGGATGGCTAACAGGCTAATGAAGGGTTACATTACAGAGGAAAGTTTTTCTCATTCTGAACATTAAATGGAAGGAATATCATGTTTGCGGTGCACAAAAGGAACATCTGAATACTTTATGGTAAACTAATGTTCAATTCATGCACATCGACAAATTCTCCCAAACGGCTCTGACAAGCCAATTTGTGTCTACGAGTTCACTCAGAGTGCACTGCAGCATTCTATAACAGGGGAAAAGAGTATGTGTGTGTGTGTGTGTGTGTGTGTGTGTGGGCTGGATAATAGTATAGAGATATCAGGAATTTTCTGTACAGTTGTATATACTGTAGCTGTGGCTTTTCCTGACATGTGTCATTGTATAATTAGGTTGTTCATGGAAATTGCTCAGTGGCAGCTGATTGGCTGCATATATCAAAGGACACAGAATCTGCTCTTACTTGGTGATTGTTTTTTTCCATATTAACAAGTCATGTCAATTTGAAAAGGCTCCATTCCTGCTTGATTTCTTTTTTAATGGACTGTGCCTGATTTAGTAGGTGGCGTTATGTTTGTGCTGATCACATGGACTTGGGATTCAACTGTCATAGTTAACAGATGGTATGCTAAAATTGTTCTTCAGTGATCACTCATTTAATTTCCTTTAGACTCTTCATAAACTGCATCTAATAGAGCACAAACTTCACACCATCAAGACAGATGGAATCATCTGTTTACAGGTTCACGTCAAAACATTGATGACAGCACCACAATTCACAGGTTGTTTTAGTACATCACTAAAAACAATTAAAAACATTTTCAGCACACTCTCAAGTGGAAAGATATGTTATCTGCTCCCTGAGATTATCACTGTAAGGAGGTGTAAAACTGCATCTATCCAAGTAAACATTATGTAGAGGTGACTCAGATCTCACAACCCACTGTGTGCAGTAGTTTTCCATTAACTCATTATAGATCAAACAGAAGCAACTATCAGTTTACTCACTCTTCTAAATTCACATAAATAACAGTGTCCAATGCTTCAAACAGCGTTCTACTGATGATGGTTTATACAGAACGGATTTCTTTTTTTCTGTGAACTACCTTTTATTTCATTTTTACAAAAACTGAAAACAGAAAGAAACAGTCTGGGAATACTACTGCATATGTATATCCATACACCTACAGACACACACATTAATATAATCCATATACACACAAGTCCTAAGATAAATTATAAGAACCCTCTAACAGACAGCATGAATCTACTCCATGTTTTAATTGTGTTAAGTTACCCCATGCAGTTTGCTGAAGACCTTTAAAAGATGCACATGTACAGTATTTCCGTGCATCTAGTACATACACTGTAAGCTAGCTGGGCATGGGTACCATTTTTTAAACAATAATGAGACATACTGACATTCATTTACTGAGCACAAACAGTGGGTCTGCTGCCTGATCATTAAGATACTTATGTTTCCAGCGAATATCTGCTGCCTCTGAGCTTTGAGCTCTGAAAAGCTGAAGGAGTGTATTTCTGTATGTTATGAATAATCTAGACCGTTATCTGTAAACCTAACTGAAGACTGCCATCTGCCATACGCACTGGGGGGCTTCCAACCGCCACGAGACACAGTCCCAGGCTCCACGCAGTGTGATGCAGAGATCGCACTGGATTGAGTGGCACATTCTGAACTCAGGGATGAACTCAGAGTGGAGCACAGCTCCAGCACAGTCCTGGGGGGATTTCCTGATGCGTGGTAGTATAACCTTATTCTCACCGTTTTACTGTGACCGGTTCTCTCGGGTTCTCCGGCTGGGCTGCTGCAGGTGCTGTGCTTGTTAGCGCTTCCGGAAAAGCCCCCTCATTACAGCGCTAACAAAATGGGATAAACTGTCGGAGGCAGGCCGGACAGACAGAATGCAGACAGATTTAAGAGTGCCGAGGTGCGATTTAAGAGCTTGGACACTGATAGGGAAACAGGCTAAAAATATGCAGCGCACTACCTGTAATATATCGGATGTGCCCTGGGTGTGGACAGGGTGCCTGGGTATATTGGGACAGCAGCGAGTGCCATCTCCTCTGGGGTATCACAAAAAAACCCTGCTGCTGGGATCATGCAGCGGAGGGGGGTTTAGACATGCACACACACACACACACACACACACACACACAAACCAAAAATCCTGCACACACAAAACCAGACATGCACATAAACTTACATTTATGTACCATGCATGCATACATATATGGGTACACACACACAAGCACAATCACATGTGAGCACACACACCACATGCACACACACACACACACAAACACACAGCAAAGTTTCTCTTATGCTGCTTATCAGCAACTGAAGTGGAGAAAAAGAAGAATTTCCAACAGCTTTCAAACGTTTAATAATGAAGTACTAAATTACTGAACTGCTTATAATGTACTGAACGGCCTTACACAACATGAATATGATTTCGGTAAATCTAACAGTACATCGCCAAGACAACACAGCCATATCCCCTTATTAGGACAGGACAACAAACACTGTGTAATGGCAAGGCAATCACGACATCAATAAATTAAACCATTATCAAATCAAACTAAACTCAATAACGAGAGGGTCTGTTTTTCTAACAAAGTATTCCTGTATATGAAAACATGAGGAACAGTTGCTGCTATCAGTTGTGGTTGGTTATGGCCGACCTGGCATTGACCTGAGTAGAGTTCTCTCTCTGGGAAATCATATTTCACCCAGCTCCACGCAGTTGCCATGTGCGCCGAGCTGCAGCATTCCAGAGGTGCGCTATAGGGTTCAGGCGAGGTGAGTGGGGTGTTTCTCGCTGTGAGAGATTTGACGCATACGTGCAACATGCAGCCGTGCATGAGGGCGAGGCCGCTGTTTTGACCAAAGCTGCAGGGGATACAAAGGTGTGGTGTAGCCAATTAGGAGGGGATCTCCGCCCAGTCTAACTGCGTAACACTTACTGCCCCCCACCTAAACACCCCAGTGATGTCAAGGCGTCTCTACAGACCTCTGGGACAAGGGAACATATGGCTGTGTGTATATTTATATCCATCATATCCATTTTCGAGATTTGTAGACACATGGATAATTTCACAATCACTTTCATGTTTCTACACGGTACAAAGTGAACCATTTCTACCATACATGCTGTGATACAAAGGCACACATAATTTGTTCATATTTCATTCATGAATTCTTAGGGAATTATGAGGGGAAAGTTATTATTACAAGTCTAGATCTTTGATAATTCAATTTGCTTGAGTAGCTTTGGCTTTCATGCTGTCTAAATAATTCATGCTTTGCGCTACATTAGACAATTAAATTTTCATGTCAATTTAGGGAGAGACTACTTATTGGGCACACACTGACAGTCTGACGAAAGAGCTGCTAATGAGCTATGCACACTTAAAAATACCTTAAACATAATCACATATCCGGGAACAACTGAAACACCTCTCTCTCACACACAGACAAACACACACAAACACACATTCACAGACTGCAGCGTGATTCCAAGAAACACTTTTCTTCCACAGGGGTGAAGGTGAGACCTCATGTGTCAGGCAGTTTTTTGCAGTTAGTTTTGACACTTGGGTACACAGAAATGTGTTTGGTTGGCATTGGGTTTGAGGTGTTTTTGGGTAGTGACAGTAGCTGAATCAGGACATTCTACTCTGTAGATAACATCACTCTTCTCTTTTTTCGTATTAACAATGAACAAGCATCACTCCATATATCGCCATGTACTGGTGTCCATAAAATTATCAATCTCTTCCTATTGCAGTGAATAAAGAGTTGAGAGGAAGTGCCAGGCGTTTGGCGTGAAAGCTGTGCTGATCTCAACAGAAGAACAGTTTCCAACAGATGGGGCGGATCCATCTTTTTCTCTGACGGCTGGCTTGAGGAGTTGAGTTTGAGTTCTTTTTCCATTCTCCTTACACACGTATGTACTGTGTGTACTTACCAGGCATTTTAGCCATGCCCAATAATGCACATCCAATGGGGCTGAAGGGGAGAAGGAAACACACAAATACACAGCCATATACTGGGTCTGGATCACGTATATATTTAAAATATGTGATATTTTAAAACACTTCCAGCAGAACGCTGAGAATATTCAGCTTTTCAACATTTTACAATCCATTTGAAATGTAAAATGCAATTTTTGCATAGAATATTGATTAAAATATGGGTTTCTTTTCAAAATGATTTGAAATTGAATTGACAACTGTTAGTAATCTGCAGAATAGGACTTTGAGTGTATCAAGGATGTATTTGAAATGAAATATTTGACCCAGTTTTGGCACATTCACATGGTACACACATGTGCTCACATACACACACACACACACACACACACGCCTCCTCCCACACACATATACATAAACACACACACGCACACACATTACACATTAGGTACAGCTAATTCAAACATTCATCTTCAAAACACATTCCAAAACATGTGCACACACACCGCATACACATTTTCACACACATGCCCACACTCATGCATAAACACACACACATGCGCGCTAACAGAGCCACACATGCACAATAAGTGATGCACATATGTGAGTAATGCTGCAAATGTCCACATACACTTCACTTAACATTGATCACACAATGAACCACCAATTATTCTATGATACATAAGTAATCCAAGCTTAAAACGATGCTAGATATTCTTTACACTGCAGGGCAAAATGACAAACTCAGATGAGCTGAATGTCCCTTCACATTATCAGATGTTCTTGTGTTCTTATTTTCGAACCCCTGGGCCAAAACAAGCCCCTGGTGACACACACACACACACACACACACACATACGTACACACATCCTATAAGCAATGCTCTCCCACACAAACATGGCCCCTTGCTTAAACACAGACACACACCACACACACACACACACACACACACACACACACTGCTGAGACTGACATGTGCTCTGCTTGCCTGTCAGCAGCCTTGCTGCTCCACCCCTCTGAGGCCGGAGGGCAGAGGCTGGGCATTAGCAGATTTTTCAGGATTAACACATCATTTGCTGGAGATTACGTAACGGCGTATCGCTGGACGGAAACCACAGGCACATTTGTGTGTGTTTGTGTGTAGGGGAGTGTGTGGATGGAGGGATGGAGGGATTTGCTAATGTTTGTTTGTGCTGAACAGCATAATGCTTATCGTTGGTGGGTGAGACGAACATGGGGGGGGGGGGTCTCATGTTGTAGTCCAAGAACTCGTCTCAGGGCCACACAAGGGCAAAGGGGTAAGACGAGGGTAAGGGGGGCTGGGGGTGAGGAGGAGGGTGTCCTATGATCTCTCTCACTCCTTCCTGGAACTGCGGTTGTCCCAACAACAAAAATCAACTCAGCTTCTCCCTCCTCCACTGCCACCACAGGGCTCAAACAAAAAAAGGCGAGGGTGAGACCGGGTGAGTACCGCCCGAGGGGGCGAGAGCGGGGACAGCGGGAATCGTCCACTACCAGCCCCCATCTGCAGCCTTATTATTCTTACTCAACCGTTTCCCCCCGCTCTGTCTGGCTTCTAATTTCAGCGCATTGTGCGACTTCTGGATTCGAGAGCTCCAGCGTTCTCCGACAGGGCCTAAGAGAGGAAACGGACCGTGTCAATCCGCCTGCTCTTCCTCGAGTCTGCCGTATTCCCTTCACACACAAAAAAAAAATAATAAATAAACTCGCCTTTATGTTTACAGTTTGTGCAAAATGTGATTTAACCAGAGACTGTTATATAACATAATTCCACGGTGTTTTTTTACCCCTTTAAAACTGCTCAATGGACTTTTTTATTTCGTTATTTATTTTTGGTATGCTTCTCAACGACTCTCCACAATGAGTCCATTGACCACGATGAATGAAGAGCAATGTCCTGCTGGTGGTTACAAAAAAAAAAAAAAACTAACAACAGCTGAAAACTACCCACAATGAACAATAAAAAACTGTTTTGGTTAATATGTGAGGGCAGCATGCTAGGTCCCACAGGAAGGGCTTTCTAGGGGGTTTTGTTTTGGTTCAGCTCGCTGACTCTGGCAGTTTACCACCTATTATCACCCAAGAGGGACCACAGTCTGGTCGCAGCAGTGTTTTAAATTACTTTATTTGTTTACTCAGCGTTTATAGTGATCTGAGACAATTTACAGACCTCGTTCTTACGCCGGGCCCTTCGTACTGACACAGCCCTGGTTGAGCTCTGCCATCTGGGGCACAGCGCCAGACTACCACCTGGGAGCTGAAGCTGAAGCTGAAGCCTTAGTGTTACAGAATCAGCTGCCAAACCTCAGCGCTGCTCAGTCTGTTCATTTATGGCACAATACAGCAGTGTCCACTTATCTACCTATTAATGGAGAGGGCAGCAGAAAGATGGTTTTCCTCAAGACGACACCAGCTCATGTAGCTGAACTTCTGCTTGCAACAGCCATTGGGTATTCTCTTATGCAGGCTGGATGTTTGCAAATGTCAGGCGGAAAACGATGACCACCAGCTTCCCTCTTGCACTTAAAGGGTTAAGATTCAAGGCTGTTCTCGCAGTCATTTTTCATTTCTCAGTGGAGATCTTAGCCAATTAAGTCCCATTACCGAGGAAGACAATCTTTCATAGATAAGTCAACTGCACCGGGCAATAGGCATGACCCTGAGCCCCCTCCATGTTACTTGAAATAAATTGAGCGAAACCTGATTCTGCTCACAAACAGCAACAGAGGATCAGATGATGCTGAGATCTGACATGAACACAACGTGCCATATTTGTTTTCTGATTTGGGTGGTAGGGGGATTTTTTGTTTGCTTGTTTAACATTTTGCCTTGTTGTGACACTGAAGCTTATGAGCCGTTTCACTGCAGCTTTAAATTCTGCCTGAGGGCTCCATTACGCTGAGTCCAACCCCTTGCCTGTCTGCCTTGTTAGCATCTATCCCCCCCCACCCCCTACCCCCCAAACCCCAAGGCTGTACTTCCAAGGGGGCTTCTTCATGTGCTTTCAGGAGTGACAATCTGTGACTAAAACACAGACACACACACACGCGCATACGCACGTGCACCCACACACACACACACACACACACCGAAAGAAGAGGCCCGCCTGAAAGGAAGCACGAGCCTGGTAAATAATGCCTTGTGAAACACCTTTTGTTCAGCTGCTGATGCGGACTGCGACCACACACCACATCTCCGTCTGTCACACCAGTGGTGCGCTCCCGCCATACGCACCGAACGATCGTGTGCCCTTCAGTCATATGGACATCAATGAGATCAGAGGAGTGGGAGAGTTTTTTCTTTTCTGTGCCACCTGCTACCCCACCCCCACCCCAACCCTCTCACCAAAAATGAACATGAAAAACAAAGAGCACCAAACTGCTACTTATTTTTATTTTTTATGTGTAGTCTTTTTATCTCCAAGAGGACATACTGTGCAGTGGAGCAGGTACCTTAGCCTCTTCCACGCTACAGCAGATGCGAGATTCTGACCCAATCGCATTTGTAAATGGAGTGGCACTGTTTCAGCGGTACCCCTGTCTGACCTGCAGCCCTGTTTGATTGACAGCCCCTGACACCCACCACACTGGCTCAGACAGCTGACAGCTGCATGTCAAGGCATTTGATTGGATCACAGAGACCCCGCTGCCCCGCCCCCACCCCTGTCCACTCTTGGAATTAGAGTGACAGACAGAGGGATGGCACATCCGAGTACACTGACCTTATTTCAGTTGCTGGACTTTTGTAACATGGCTTCAAGCATCAACATGCAGATAGAACCTTTTGAACTCTTAAACTCTAAACTATTGGACATTTTTCCTCTTGATTTTGTTTTTAGGTTAGTGGTTGGGCTCATACATCCTGGACAGTGCTACATTTTTAAACTGTAGCTTTGGTGCACTGTGATCTTACTATCCTAAATACCTTCACCTATTAGCATGGAAAAGCAACATAAGCAGGTGATATTGATACATTACATCATGTCCTCAATACTTCAGCAAAATGACCACAAAAACAGAGATGATCAGACTTAGTCAATAATACATTACTATTATTCTACTCATTTTTATGTGTCTTGGAGTAACTTCATATTCATATATTATCTGTTCAAGTATGGCTCTATTCAGATAAGAGCAGTTTTACATAATGGAGTTTATACTGGAGTATACTGGATTATGGGAGTCCAGCTTCAATGGGTTATCCAATTAGAAAATATAATACTCCCACACCCTCCAAGGGAGTGAACTCTGACCTATGGCCTATTCAGGGTTACATTTCATTTACATGTGGGCGGAGCAACAAGGTCACACTGAGAACCCTGCTCATCTCATTGCTGGTGTTCTAAACCAGTTCGGGGACATTTCTCAACAAACCGAAAGTAAATTTACAAATAAGCGACAGTGCACACACCTGAGACAATGCTTATGTCCCAAGCCCTCTGTGAGACATCATGACATTGAGCCATATTTCTGTTAATTCATTTCAATTATGGAGGGACATACAGGTATGACCTCTGGCACATCCATAAAACAAACAATACTTCCATGTGCAGTGAAGATAAACAGAATATGAAGTAAATCCAACTACCTCAGTGCTGTGACATTTCAATGAATTAAAATCTTATTTCAAACGTACATTATGTGATGTATTTATTTCCTGTATAACAAACATAATTGGTTGGGGAAACAAACTGTAACTATTTTTAACATGCAATCAACACACACAGCTTGATATTTTACTGAAGTAATTCAGGTTAAGTGCCTTGAACTCGAACATTACATTGTAGAGGATTTAAACCTTCAGTCCTCTGATTAGAAGCTTAGTTTCATAACCCCTGACACAAACCACACCACTCACTACCCAAACTGTTTGGAGAATGATGTCTATGGACCTTGTTCTGTTTCTTCTGCCTTCCTTTTTCCCCACTAAGGACTGAACACTTAAATTCTGTGCCTCTTCCCAATTAATATAAGAATAAACTTTTAAAAATAATAGGATTATTATGATTAGGCCTACATTAATAATAAAAATACCTACTGAAATTCCAACCTTTTACAATTTCCTCAGTTCAGCAGCTCACATTAAACAAGTGTACAAACTACAGGTTTAAAAAAGTAAGCATCACACATTTCCAGGTATCAAACTCTAGAAACAACGTGTGATATTCAGATTTGTGGCATTCTGGTAAGTTTGACAACTTCACACAAAGGCATAACTGCTGTGATAGGCGTTTATGTACTACTCATCATAAATTCTGTTCCAGCAACATATTCCTTGTAATGACTTTTTATTTCATGTGTACACAAAGTCTATGTTAATTTTAGTAACCCAGTAGTCAGGTTATGTCGATTCCCTATTTATTCTGATTTAATAATGTCTTTTTAACGCGTGACAGTTCTGTCACAAGTCCTTGGCAGGCCGTCAGTCCTCGGCTCTCGTCGCTTTCCAGTGAGCTCGTCTCACAGGCAGCCATGTTTATACACCGGGCATTCCAGCTGATTTGCGGCCTACTTATTGTACACATAAAAAATAAATTAACCGAACTAAGGAAATAACGAATTAAATGTCATATTCAAAGATATTAGCTTCATGGCCACGAGTCGAATGACAACATATGACACGGTGGTATTACACTGTAACGAGCACATATGTGAAGTTAACCCACAAAATATTTCATGTACAAATGTATATTTAACAAACAAGACATTTTATTCTTTCTATGCAACTTGCTATCTGTAGGTAAATGCGTGTGAGACCGTATATAAATGACAGAAAAACACAGAAAAAAACTTTGTCTATTTACGACGCCAGTCACCACTCCCACATTCACCTAACGAACAGACAAAACAGACTTTAAACACGCACTTAGTATCGTGTTTAGAAAAAGAGTTTCCAAAGAAATCCTCGAGTAACTACTGATGTAAGCACATATAGAGTCGCATATTTCTTTGAAATAATAGAGGATTGTTATTCAACCAACGGTGATATCAGAGTGATTCAACATTGCGAGGTAGGAACCACCGACTCCTGTCACGGACTTGTGTGACCAAATGCACAATTCCACCGCATTCACAGGATGTAGTTTCTCAACGCTGACTTAGTTGATTACTGTTACTATAAGGTGTAACAAAATTACCCAAAAGCAAGGGACAGATACACTTGCTACTACATTACAGACAGCGCACTCCAAATCATACCCCTCTTCGTCATACAAAGTAATAGCTCTTCTACATAATCACGAGCAAGCTGTGGTAATCAGTTAAAGAAACCATAAAAATATGTAGCTGTAGCTATCTGTTATGCATGCATTGCAAACTTGAGAGCTTAAGCAAACGAATAGCTGAGGTAGCCTACTGTCATGGTTCACACAACACAAACACAGCAACTCAAGGATATACAACATACGAAGGAACTTTGTACAAAATGTAGCCTTCAATTAATTGGAATGGTTAAAAACTAACTTCTAAACGTTTAAATATAGCGTAAGTTAAAATATCACCGCAGTCATTTTAATTCAACCACTGTCATTATTGCTGATGACAAAGCGGAGCAACATTCACACCACTAAATCGCTTTGGCGATTGGCACATCGACACCACGGATCGCAGTGTTAATTCGACAACCGGTCCAATGAAATGAAAATGCACAAACACAAAACAGGTGCCAGTCATGCTTAAAAAATTAGCTTCGATTAATTACAGGGGAGGTATGACTGTAGCACAGCTCTTGTTGTTTAAAAAGTCCGGGGTTGTCATTATTCAGCAATTATGACGGAAATAGGAAAAATAGGCAGCTAGCATATGAACAATGTACAGCCAGCTAAAACTAGCCAGCAGCCAAGACACAGCGAATAACAAAACAGGATGAATAATCAGTTTTAAATCAGACTTACTTACCCAAAATCCTGGTCCATAGATTTAAAGAAGAATTTGTAGCTGTTGACCGGACGATTGTTAAGGACATTTTTAAAATCTGCTAAAGTGACTTTCTCCGGAGGAACTGTCAATTTTACTAAATAAGGAGTTTCCTCCTCGTCTATATGATAGATTATTTTCGTCTCCGCCATGAGAATGTAGATAGAACAATCATTGGAACAAAAAAAGGAAAAAGGGCAGTGGCTGTAAAATGCAAAACATAGCTAGCTAGCTAGTCGACTGTAAATCATAACTGGAACTATCGATGGCATTGGTAAATAAATAGGCTATACTGTAGCCAGTATTTCACGCTACGAAATAAATATCCCCGTCTTTGACAGTACAGGCAGAAAAAACAGGCATAATCGAGACCTGGGTGTCTCTATTGCGGTGCCACAGTACGTACGGTAGAACTGCCTGTAGTAAAACAGGAAGGGAGCGATTCACATCCTTGCAAGATTGGAGTTTGGAATATAGCTCGTTTTCCAGTTATTTCCAAAGCTAGTGCTTCCATCTAGTGGTATAATTGGGTTATTTGATATGTAACTTACAGTACAGCGAAAGCTTTTTGTAGGCCCTGTCATATCTTTATAGAACCAAAAGTGTTCATGGAAATATGACCTTCTTGTAACCTATGTGTGTACTAGCAATAATCATGTAGTGTATGTAGATTGATAGTAGCCTGTTATTTCCTTTGGTATGCGTTTAGTATAGCATATTTTGCAGTCTCTCCACATATAAGGATGTGTATGAGTGAAGACGATCAGAGCTCTAATTTTTACGTGACCATAAATCACACTTGTGTGAAGACTAGTTTCAGATATAGAATGTCTGTCCAATAGAATGATTTTAATTCATGTGGAGTCGTTTCTCCACGACTTGCGAGTCTTTGCAAAATAACCGCAACAGTAACGCTAAATAACCCTCAAAACAACGACGGAAACAATCATCATCATCATCATCATCATCATCATCATCATCATCATCATCATCATCATCATCATCGCCTTATATAATCATTGTTCAGTGTAATTATTCAGTGTTGTATCCCTGCAAAGTACTTTAACGTACAGCGTGTGAATGTCTAGTCGGTGCCTTTTCTGTAGCTGTACTTGCTCTGTTCATGTGATATGTCATGTAATAATGGCATTACCGCATCTACCAAATAAAGAACATTTTAACTTTATCATATTCTGAGCTTGATGTGCTGTTTGAGTTCAACAGCAGATGGCAGTCTTTTATCAGAAATTATTGCAGCGTCCAGCACTTTCAAAAATCGCGACACTCATGGCACATAGTTCGTCATCTGAAAAAAAAAAAACTTACATATGTTCAACTGCAAAATATTAGCCACTTAGCAAATAAAGTATCAACCATAGTGTTGGTATACGTCAAAGTGTTGTTTCAGTGAGTTTCAAAAGATGAATTACCACCTGCTCAAATTCTGTTGGTAATGTAATATGTAATGTATGTATATCATTAGCTTTATTAAGGGTGTTTAAAAGCTCTCCTCGTCCTCCTCTTAAGGGTCGGAATATCGCAGAATAAAATATCACATGTCATACACTAGTGTCATTCTATTTCTATGTGAGTGACTGTCTACTCGCTGATGTAATCCCATATTTATTCTCACAGGGAGTCTTAAAATGGGGCCGCGAGTGTTGATCTAACGCCCATCTGTTTTGGCTCCTCTTGGCTCGCGCATAGTTTAAAGGGGTGGTACGACGAGTTTCTCTGGATCTTCATCTTATCTCTTCCTCACGTTTATTTTAAAGTTAATGCATAAAAACAGAAGAAGAAGAAGAAAATACTGCCCAGACTCAGTGCTACTCTTCAGTGAGTGTCTGGCCTGTGCGTCCCGACATTACGGGCTCACATTCCAAAACAATTAGGCCAGCCTTGGCATTTCCGAAACTTATTTTAAAGCACTAATAAAACATACGCCTGGTGTTGCAATTTAAGATAGACAAGGGACCAGACGCAGCTATAATTTTCGATTGTGGCAGACAGTCTCAACATTTAATTCCTGTGCAAATGTATGCATGTCAATAGTAGTAGAAATCAGTCCTTCAACTTATTTTCAATTATATGAAAGATAATATCAGCAATTTTTCTGGGAAATAAAAAGCAAGGGATGTGACGTCGCGTGTCAGGCACGAGCTGTGGCCTCTATGAATGAATTGCAAATGGACCGTATCAGAAATGATCCTATTGTTAAAATGCACAGACCTGACGTAATCTGCAGAAGTGACAGTCTTGTTTTCACCGCAAGGTGGGGTAAAATCATTCTCGACGACCAATAAAACTTTTAGGGACATTTTTCGTGCCTGGACAGCGCGAGCATTCATGTCGCTTCAAATACTTTCACCCGAAGTTCGAAATATTCATATAAGCGATTTGAAATATAACTGAAAACAAAGCAGGGGTATGTGATCTGTTTCATTCTTTTTATGACTGACGTGTTATTCAAGCCCTACATTACTTATTGTATTTTAAATTTCAGAGAGAAATATTAAGGTGCGAGTATTTGAAGGCAGCAATAGATCTACTGCTCGCGCAGCCCTGTCATGAAAATGTGGCCATAGGCATAAACAAAGACAAAGATATTTGAGTTGTCGTAAGTTACAAATACACACACACAAGTTCAGGATCCAGCTGTTTTAATGGAATGTTTTGTTATAAGCGTTTTCATTGCGCTCTGTAGCCTAGTCTTAAAACATTACCATACCGCTGAAAATTCTGGTATTTCCTGTTATCAAACGGAATAAGGCTCATTAGCATAGCTCAGAAACAACTTCAGCACCTGATTTCATCTGAATACTTAAATTGCCTTTCAATCTGTCATTAATGATCTTCAAGCGCATTTTACTCGCCATGGAACAAGGCTGTTTTCTGCGCTAACATTACCACAGGAAGGAGGTCATTGCAAGGTCCATGTTCAGGGCCATCGGTCTTTTAATCTGTTAAAGGAATCTAAGATGACCATACTCATAAGTGCACCTAACACCCATAAGGCAATGAACATCATATCCTAGCCAGTGGACTTGAAGTGGAATTTCCATGGGAGAAACTACAGCGGCACAGAAGAGGGTGCCAAATTTTACAAGTTAAAATTCCCATCATAAATGCAATTGAGAATGCCTCTTAGTCGACTGCTGGAAAAGAAAATCGTTCTCATTCCATCTGCAGTCAATCTCAACTGCATTTGTGACAGGAACGACTTCCAGTTTTCCCCTGTGAAAACTTTGTGGTTATTATGTCCACCAGTGGAATGGGTGGTGCTCAAGATAAAGCCATTCCCATGTGACTTACCAGTCAGAACTGCATAGCGCCCCCTACCTGTAATTTTGACAGCTTTTTTTTCCTGCACGCTGGATTTAATGTCCCATAAGGACATTAGTTTGGAAAAATAGTTTGGAAAGACAGTTTGGAAGAACTCTACTTTATCCTCTCCAACTTTTTGTGACATTTTCTGCTGATTATTACAGTATATGTAGAATAGAAAAACATCCAGACTTTTCTGGATCTGTATTACTTCGCAGGAAATCCAGAAATAAACAGCAGAGGGTCATGAAATATAATTCTATCACTAACAAAATAGCTAATGGGACACCAGCATGTGCGATTTCAGATTTTTTTCCTGTGTTTGTATCTGTAGACTGTAAGGAGTGCTACTTAGCTGAAGCAAACTCAGACTGTGACTCTTCATATTCCAAGCACATATATAATCAACTGCAAGCAATTATCTTTGTCATATCAAGTATAGCTGGCATATATCAAAGGCAACGTAACTGTACGTATTAGTTTTATACACATCCTACAATAACTAGCCAAAACCCAAAATATTTATACTCAACATAGCAAAAAAAAGGGAGTAGTCACTAATGAACAAGCAACTTTGCGATAAAACAATATTTAGTTACAGTAATGATGGTGATAACTGATGCAGATGTGTGAAGGAGCGGTGGCCAACAAAGACATACAGGAGGCTAAACATCACCTGTGACATCATTCTTTTTCAACCAATCACATGGTGAGTTTTGCTCCAAGCTCAAGGAATTCAGTATGGTCTATGGAACAATTGTATAGCGGGTTCCACGACTATACTTTGGACCCAATGATATGCATATTCTCTCTGCCTTTTGAATTGCGAACGAAATGTTTTATAAAATTACCATTTAACAAGATATTTATAACAGAAAGATGGTTTACACATGAAATGGCTGTGGAATGCAGTGATTTGCTGGAAATGCAGTATTAACACCTCAATGATAAGTACTGGCTTTCAGTAAATATGTAATTTCATTTGTCCGCTAATCTTGGTGCAAACAAGATAACATTTCAATAATTATATAAAATCCTCCAAATGAACAGAATAGAACAAATATGACTACTGCCTTGAAATAGATAACTACAGTATTAATAATAATCATGAAAACAAAAGCAATTCTTTTGCATCATTGACAGCATTCTAGGTGAGCCATCCTACACTTACTGTATAAAACACTTACATACAATTTTTCATACGGTACAAAGTAAAAGAATACATTATCAGGTCATCTAACTGTCAGATTTAGCCCTTAAGACTTGTATGAAAAGTGAGTCTGTACACAGAATGTGTTTTGTAGTTCATCCCTGTTGAAAACCACCCAGTCAAAAACCAGTGAACAATAAGGTTGGTCAAACCCCCCCGGTGCTGCACTAAAAACAGTGAAGTTAGACTCTCTCTATCTCATTTCTACCCGTATCCCTCCATCATCATCATCATCCTGTCCTTTCTCTACTCTTCTTTGTCCTGTACTTCCCCTGGTCCAGCCAGAGTCACTGTGGGCCTCACTTCCATGCCTTGTTGTCCATCTCTGTGGAGGTGTGGAGGGAAAGAATAACAGGAGGGAATGCAATGACAGGAGGGAGAGCAGGAGAAACAGTAAAAAAAGAGGGCAGTCAAGAAGAAATCAGTAGAAGACATGAAGACATCTTTAGTCAGATTCAATTAAAATAAGCTTTTCTGGCATGAACACAACACACTGTACTGCCAAAGCATATCAACTAGGCATTAATTCATTGCAACTGACCTGGGAACAGTGGGTGCTTTAGTTCCCTACCTGGAGTAACCAGTGGTGCTACAGGTCCTGTTCCCAGAAAAGAGTCATAGTTTTTTATATAAAGACTACTTCGAGAATGCAATTGTGGGTGGGGTGGTGTATTGCTAGTCTTATCACAACAGGACTTGAGCAACCAAAGAAAACAGGAATGACATTTTAGGGTTTTTTTTTGACATTCTTGGATCTCTGATGATGTGTGAGGATTTGAAATGTAATTGCTAAGCCATAGCTAAAAGGATTTATCTACTAACCAACCTTACCTCTATTGCCTTTGTCCAAATCGATGGCTTTTGGAGACTGGAGCTTAGACATCTCAGCCTTCTCCTTCAGTATGTTGTTTTTGTAGTCTGGGGCAAGCAGGGACAGGACAAAGACTTCAATTACATTATTTGGTTACATATTTTACTGATCTCTTCAGCAGACCTCACTTATCCACAGTGACTTGGCATCCATGCTTATAGACTGTACGTGTTTATCCAGCTGGCTATTCACTTAAGCGGCTCAGTGAAATCTCTATGCTATGCCCAAAGGCACAGGATCAGTACCTCAGCAGGGATTTGATCCTGCAACCCAACAATTCTACATCCAACTCACTACCATGGCTTTGCACATGGCCTGAAGCTGTTCATGTTGAAAGATGTAACCATGATAGAGCACATGGACCAGCTCATTAGTTTTGAGCCCAAAACCCCAGCAGAAGTGCCTCAGGACTCCCTTGCAATTTACCCAGCCCCATTTTTCACCCTGTCAGAAACCACCTCCCTCACCCAGCTTCAGCTCCTCCTGGTTGCCCCTCTTCAGCTCTGAAGTGCACATCTCATAATCGCTGGCCGTCATGTGACCCCTGTGTGACAAATGGAAGAGAAGGAATTCTGAAATGGCAGCTGCAGCATGTTCTGCAGCACATGACACAACATTGCTGAACAGTGGTCCTCAGGCCTTAGCAGAGCATGTCAGCACTGCATGGAAATATTCTGAGTCTGACATTTCCATTGTGTAGAAAGAGGTCATTCAAACAGATGCTCTGACAAGCACAGACAAGATAATACAAAGTTAAGGAGCATATTTGGCTTGTCCTTGCACCTGCGCTAGTAGTAACAGTTGATGCTGTTGAGAAGACAGAGTAGATACTCACCTTTGAGACTTGCGCAAGTCATACTCCGTCCCTGAAATACACCATAGATACTTCTGTTAAAACCTATGTAATGAGGACACAATGTATTGTTATATAACAAATACGCAAACACATACACACACATACCGCACACAGCTGCAAGAGCTGCAGAATACGGACACGGTCATCAAGACAAACAGACCTTTGGTTTTACATCGGCGTGTGAGAAGAATGATAGCCAAGGCGATGAGAACCAGGAGGAGGAGTGTAGCCAGGATGTAGCCCAGCTGCTGCAGGAAGTGACCTCGATTCTCAGGTAGGATGACGTTGATGACGCGTGGTGCCTCCATCACATCAGCGTCTGGGGAGGAAGTGTAATCACAAGCTCATTAATACTACTCCTAAAACAGATCACAAAAATCTGCCGAACTGTGAGAGAAGACACCCCAGAGAAAAGAGCTGGTTTTCCAGTCAGTCAGTTTGTGAATAGACTTCCATCATCCAAGTAAAGCATTTTTGAGCCCCCATGGAATTTTCTCCAAAATTAATTTGAAAATAACAATTTCCAAGACATGCTATAAATAGGAAATGGCAGGTGACCATTGCCTTTGTGAATAGTCTTGGAAAAGTCTTCAGGTTAATTAGATCACCCAATCAAATTTATTCATCCATTTAATAAGCTTACTGGCTTTTGCACTTTTCATGACTGCAGGCAGTCATAATGTGTGGCTTGTGGTGTTAGGTCTTAAGCGATTCATATGTCTATGAATGTATGACAATTATTGCGTTTTTTGTTTTTTGTTTATTTCATCATGTGGTATTGATGACAAGAAAATATTCCCTTGGAGATTAATAATTTACTTATGGACCTATGCATCAACGTTTTGGTGTTCAATAACAGACTACTGAGATAAAAAAAACGATCTATATGGCACTATTGTCCTCCTGGGACATAATGCAGACAAGCCTACACCGTGTTATATTATCTCATCGCAAACTAGTCAGCAAAACCCGGGGCATAACAGATGTGTAGGGACACACATCAGGTCCACTTTTCTTTTGTTTTGTTGTGTTCAGTTTAAGAAGTTGAGCCACCGGCCTCCTCCCGCTGCCCGCCTGCTTCCTGCAGTTTTTCATTTTAACGTCCCCGCAGCTCAGGAGCATGAGCAGGAGTGAGCCACCGGCCACACCAGAATTCCTGTGTGTTTTTTCGCCTGAAATGAGTTCCAGACTTGATGTAATGCAGACATTTTTTTTCCTGGCAGGGAAAAAAAAACAAGTGATGGAAGGAAGGAGAGATGCCAGGGGGAGGTCGGGCAGAAAGGAGGAAGAGAGGGAAAGATATTTTGTTTTGCATTGTTTTTGTTCAGCTCTGTTTTTCTATCCATCTCTGGCTTTCTCTTCACACTGTCTATTTTGTTTATTTTTAAACGCTTCTATAAACCATAGCTTAGCCACATATTTATAAGGGCCTGTCTATGCTATTGGAAAACCCATAAAATAACTTATTATGACTAAAACTGCACATTTACTATTGATTTACTCCCTGCTCACAGTTTGCCAGGCATTTACAGGACTAAGTCAGACACAACAAATAGTTCTCAATGTATTTATCACCTGTCACTACAAGCTCGCTATAAAAGGACAAGAGAGGTGCTCAACAGCAAGGACAATCAGACGCAGGTGGTATAGCAGAACTCCTTACACGGACCCATTTCACTGGGACTGGCCCAAAATCAGGATAGCTGGAATACTCAGACCTCAGAAAAAAGACACTTTAATGAACAGGGGGAGACTGACGTTTCAACGGCAACTACATCTTCCTCAGAGTCAAAAGGACTAGTCCCAGTGAAATGTATCGGGTAAGGAGTTCTGCTATACACTCATGCAGGCATACGCACACATATACACATGCACACAAATACTGTATACAGCTTTCTGTTTCTCTACAGGAGGACTTAACTGCCAACCTGGCAAACTGTTAGCAGGAAGTGAGGTATCAGCCATAACACTAATGAAAGGACATCAAAGGAGCAGGGGGGTTTTGATGAGAAACCATAGGAGCCTGACTGCCTAACAAGCCAAAACAAAACCCAACACACTCTCAGTCCACTCTACTTTCTCTGCCTCTCACTGTCTTCTGTACATTTACAAAGGATAAAAATAGAGAAAGAGCAATGGAGGGGAGAAGTACACTATGATATGAAGAATGCAAACATGGAGTCGGAACATGGACTCAGGTATTCACTGCAAGAATGGGAATCAGTGTAGCCCGCATCTACTCATTTAAAATAGTTAAGGGAGTTTCTGTCCAGATCACACACTTGTTTTAATAACTCTTGGGTAGTGGAAACTGTAAAAGCCAGTGACATCACAATGGAAATGGTGATACCACAACTGTGAGGGGCGGTGGGTAGCTGCTTTTTTCTCTGGTCCCTCTCCACATACAACTACATTTGTAGTGTGGACTATAGCTGCAACACCACCTCTGCACAATCACCATAACCAGCAATTTGTAGCTTCACCACAATCACACATTCACACCCCTTGTGTATGACTGTAATTTGAGGGCACGGCAACACAAACACATATTGTCGTTCTCATTACTGCTGTTGGAGGAGGTCTTTGTACAGTTAAATACTATAATCAGGAAGCCCCTGGCTGATTGTGGTGCTGTAAACAATTGCTATGCCCACTGTCAACATCACAAAGAAAATCAAGAGTCTCTGGACCTGGTCACTGGGCCCTCCCCCTACCCATGCCACCCACAGTCCTGGACGCAACAGCCAATCAATGCAGAGCCTGCAATCTGCAGCTGCTACTACTGAACAACCACTGCAGGTTAAACAGAATGATGGCTCTATTTGCTTTTATTGCACAATAAGGCCAGTTACTCATGCTTTTACTTTCAGTTTCACAAACAATTGTCAGTTTATGACGATCTGGAATTTTACAATGACTTTCACTTTTATGCACATGATGTTTATTTTCACTGGGCTCCTGACTGAAGAAGTTGATGAAGTTGTAGTGCAATACAATCACACTAATGGAAAAGCAGCCATGGACTCTTTCTAATGACTAGTGCTGAGAGTCGGACTGGTGGTCATCAGAGCAGCTCTCTGGACCCTGTGCTGTGGTCAAACTGTAGAAACCGAGGCTTGGATGGAGTCAAAGATCAGCTGATTGGACTGGATGAAGCCTTCAGACATGCTAATGGATACCTGACCTGGTACAGTCTGGTCTCCAAACCATTTATTCTCTTCTGCCTTCAAATCTCAAGATGTGAGACAATGGGTGATTGCTGTAGGACAGATTGCTTCACACGAAAAAGATGACGATTCACATGAGAAAGATCACGATTCCCGATGCCAGCACTGAAAGAACATGGTGTCCTTCATCAACGCAGAGTCCAGATATCCAAGAAACCAGAACATATCCCTCTGGAATGGGCAAAAAAATCACCTATTGTGAGTGCAAAAGGTCTGGTTTTGGTCTGCCTCCACAAAGTACTGTGGCCAGAATCGATAAAGAGCAAAATAGGGCTCCTTGCCCGATTAAAAACACAGTACGGCCTCTTTCCAGAGAGGCCAAGTCATGTGACTCTGAACCAGAAATCTCTGCGCTGATAAAAACAGATTCCTTCACCCCAAAGCTTACAGGACTGTGAAACTGGCCAACATTTCATTTTTCAAAAGAGCAGACATGACCCAGTTCCAGCACAAAGCCCGCCCACTTCCCCCCTCCCACTGCGCACTTTTATGTTACAGCTGGCCAGATGCTGTACAGATGTTGCCCACTTCCTCCTTCCTGCAGATAAACAACCCAAACCGCATAGCAAGGGGGTGATGGTGGAATAAATGCAGAAAAGAAAGCATGCTACCTCTGTAGCCATCAATACCAGGGTTTTAGTGTTTGAAAAAAAAAAAACTGGTCATTTTCCCTTTTTTAAGAAGAGGAAAAATTGTTAAAAAGGGTGAGGTGTGCCTAACTTTCAGCAGCTGCACAGCCACTATGGCTACTCCAGACCCAAAAAAGACTGGCTTTTTTAGACCTTGACCGTCTGTGATTCCGCAATGAGCTGGTTTCACAGCTACTGGCAGAAGGAAAATATTACAGGCTTTTCCTTGCCTCCACTGGTAATGAAACAAAGTCCTGTCCAGTGCTGTAATCCTGTCTGTCTGTCTGTCTGTCTGTCGCTCTCTCTCTCTCTCCCTCTCTCTCCCTCGGTTCCTGTAAAGTTCGTCGTGTGGGCTGCAGCAACTCCTGTGAACTCTGTCATTGCTGTACCAGAGAAAACGGAGACCGTGCCAGTGAAACCAAGAGCACTTCCTGTGTGCTGCTTCATTAGCGGTTTTTCTGCTTTTCCATCCAGCCACGTCCCTAGTCCCCAGCCATGGCACGTATGTCAGAGCGAGAATCTCTCTCCCTCTCTTACATCCAAACAACACAAGTTCTCCCCCCACAGACCTTCAAAAAATAAACACTGAGAGGATAAGAAAGAGCGGGAGGGAGAGAGGTTGAGACCTACAGCAAGAAGAGTATATGGACTAACAGGGGCTGAGGCAAACAATATCAAGCCTTTTAAGATGTTACTTATTATGCCCATAAAGAGCCTACTCTTAATTTTTTCCACCTTTTTCTGCACTCATGCTTGAAAGATCCAGTTTTATTAAAAAGAAATTAGTCTGCACAAAAACCATGACAATGGTTGTAATTTAGAGGGATGGGAATAGGAGCCATGAAGACAAAAACAGATTTCTGCATTCAGCTTCCCACATTCCTCTAGGCAGCAGTGTCTCCTCCTATTTGCTCCACCATTGGAGGGAAAGGAGTGGGAGGGATGGAGCTATCTGGAAAGAGGAGTGCTGACTGTACAGGTAGAAATCCATAACAAACAGTGTAAATACAATCCAGCAATAACCCCAGAGGGTGTTCTCACTTCACACCCCCTTCCCCACAAAATAACATCCTAAAACTGAAACCTGAAGAGAGAAGGAAAATTGGTAGATGACAGAGGGAGAAAGAGAAGGAAAGAGAGAAAGGTTTTGGGCAAAGAGTCCAGATCAAAATGTGCATTAAAAAAGAGGAGGAATTGAAATAAGAAGGAGACAAAGAGGAAGCTCTGAAGAATGTCTTGGTAAGAAAAACCTGGCATGGATGGGAGGTACAGCTGTGCTGGATTTTATTTTCTAGTTGCTGAGTCCAGGTACCTCTAATGACACAAATGACCCCAGTCACACAGAATATTTTGTACTACTCTATAAATATCTACCTCCTCTCCTCACAATCGGTTTAGACCCTCCTAGCTCTTACCTCCTGGCCCCCTTTCACTGCCACTGTCCTTCGTGTGTTCTATGACTACCACAGTTGTTGTTTGGACAAACCCTCTGAACCACCACAGAACCACACACACCCAGTGCTAATATAGTACCTAACCAACTGGGATGAGAAGCTAACTGTGGAGATTACTGTGGAGACAGAGTGAGGAGTGAAGAAGGCTGACTTACTTGGGGTGACAGAGTGAGGAAAGAAAGTGGCTCTCTTATTGGAGAGAGTGAAGGTGATACAAGAAGGCTCCCTTACTGTGGTGACAGAGTGGTGAGTGAAGGCGGTTCTCTTACTAGGGTGAAAGAGTGAGGAGAGAGGAATATTCTCTTACTGTGGTGACAGAGTGAGGAGGTAAGGCTTGGGTGACAGTGTGAGTAAGTTGTGGGGGTCTTACTGGGCTCATCGTTGGGCATGCTCAGAGGCAGTTCAGAGGGCAGCTCTGGGGCCAAGGGGGGTCCCACGATGACCCTGTAGACACGCCTCTCGTGCAGGCCGCAGTACTGGTGGTGCAGGTAGCAGGAGTACAGGCCCTTGTCGGGGGGCTGCAGGTCTGAGATGGTCAGTGAGAAGTCACCATTGGTGAAGGCGTCGGCCGAGACATTCATCTTGCGGCGGAGGAAAAGCGGGCCATACACCCGACGTGCTCCAGAGGTGTACAGGTCCACGAGGCGGTCGGCGCCCTCGCGGCGGACCCCCGGCGGCTGCCAGTCCCAGTGCGCCACCTGCTGCTCGTCGTCCAGTGTCTGGTCGGTCCACACCGCCCGCCGGTTCACACATGGCAGGACCACGGTGCTGCCCAGCAGAACCACAAACACCGTCTTCTCCCCGTCCCAAAACCGCTTCTGTTTACGAGCTGCAGGACAGGGAGACATTACCACAGAGCTACTGCATGCCATACAATATAACTAATACTAATACTAAACATGCAGAGTTACCTGAATCGATTGCAATCAGAACATACAGTCTTTGATTCAACAATCTGAGATTAGCTCCACTCATAGCAGTCCTTTCTCCTACACTTTGTCTTGTAACTTGCTGATTGTAACATAGTGCAATGACTTCTCTTGAATGTACTGTTAAAAACTGAGGTATGGGGTCTTACGTGACTTGGTGACATTGAGCTGCACCTTCATGGACTCCTGCAGGTTGCAGTAGTGGTGATGTAGGTTACAGGTGTATGTGCCCCTGTCATTCATCCCCACATCTGCACACATATCACACACACACATGTAAACAGACAGATAGTATACCATTGTACTTTAAATCCAACATATTTCTATTAAACCAGTTTACTGTAACCACACTCAAAAACTAAAAAGACAATAAAACAAATTAACATTAGCATTTTAGCTGTTTAGCACACTCTATTAATTATTTTAACTCAAAGTGAATTATAATAAGTACATTAATTCTGTAGGGATGTAGAATCATTAAGTCAATGAATATCAAAGAACATAACAATGAGTGACACACGAACATCAATGATGCTGACAAGTGGATTTTTTCCAAGATAGGGGAGACTAAAAGAGTGGGTGGGGCAACAAGGTGGATTTTCAATCAGAAACGGCATATGGGGAAGGATTCAGCTGTTATCACAGATATTAGGTTTTAAGATTAATATTAAAATAAATTAAATCTGTTGACTTCTATCTACCACCACACACTGAAGAACTGGGGAATGGGAAGGACACAGAAAAGAACAAGACAATACCAAGACCGTGCAGACTGATAATTAATAGTGGGTGTATAAGTGCACCAGGGATGTAGACTGACACAGAAACACAAATGTACCCTTGATAGTGAGGGAGAAGTTTCCATTGCTGAAGGCGGTCTTGGGCAGGGTGATGCGGCCCTTGTTGAACCCGTTGTAGATGCGCTGGTTCCCCGTGGAGAACATGTCCACGACGCGCTCCACCGAGTACTCAGGTCCGGAGTGGAAGAGGTCCCAGTGTACCACACGCTGCCGGTCCTTCCGCTGCTCCCTGGGCCACGCCATGCGCGGGTTGTGGCATTGCAGTACCACGTCCGTCCCTGCGGGGGCGCTGATGTTGCGTGCCTCCACCACAACACTCGTCCTTCGACTCTGCCCCAACACTGTCACAACACACACAAACAAACACACATTCAATTTGGTTATAAACACTGCTAACTCTAAGGTCACCACCAGACCTATTTAGTGTTCAGACCTATATAGTGTTACAATAGTTCATGAAGACTACATTCCTAATAGTGGGCAACAATTTAAATAATAACCAATATGAGAAACTTTTAATAATGATAACACCACTGTCAAACATATCAAACAGAGCTACAGTTCTGTACTGAAAAAATGTATCACATAGTGTTTATTTTGATATATGAATGTTGTATAGGATACTGTACAGATGCACATGTGCAAGGGTGTTTTTGTCATACAGGAAAACTTACCGCTTGTGAATAAGAAGACACTGGAAACTGGAAATGAAAGAAATAAGGCATGAGAAAGGCAACAATACTATATAAGCACAGTACAGTTCAGCAATGTGTAGTACATCTCAAAGTCTCACTTTTGGTTTATGTGTTATGTTTAAAAAACCCACAATTTCTTCTGTATTTACACTTAAAGAAAAACGTGATTTTTGATTTCTATAGTAGGCTTTAATAATGAAATACCCAGACAGTGCATCTCAGGAGGAGGGATCAAGCTTCATCCCAAGCTAGGCTGTCAGTGGTGAAAATCCAATTAAACCAAATTAACCTTTTAAAATAACCAGTAAAAGCTAATAATTAGCCATCAGTATAACACAATGTAGTACAGTATAGGGCAGCACAGTGTAATATATTACAGCACTGTATGGTAAAACGCATGATATGTCATGTAGAGCAGTACTGTGTCATATAAGACGATGCAGTACAGCATAAATCAATACACTGTAGTCCAGTACATTATGCATTCTCACACAGAGAGCACTTAAAAACAGAGTAACAAATCAAACACATGCCCGTCTCTCTGCGGACCACACAGTCAGATTCTAATGCATAAAAACTGAGGGGTTTCTCCATAGACAGTTGTAAATCCTATACAAACACAGACACACACACACACACACACACACACACACACACACACACACACACACACACACACACACACACACACACACACACACACACACACACACACACACACACACACATATATCCATCCATCCATATGGCTATGAATTTGAAAACGGATATATTCATATACAGATCCATGCACATATAAATTCAACTGAAGAATGACATTTCTTTACATTTCTGACACATCTGTTTTCCATAAGGAGACATTCCTGCCCTGTGTTTACCATAATTCTGTTACAGCTCAGCTGTGATATTTTTGTTATGATATCATACAACCTTATCATGAAGGGGAGGGAGGGGAGGGGGCAGGAATGCAAACTTTTTATAGTTTTAAACCAGGTGTCCAGATGTAAAATGCTACTTTAGAAATGGATTAGTAAATCTGAGGGAAATCAGTGTGAGGACAATCATGATTTCCCAACCAATTTTACCAGTGTCTTCTTACAAACAATATTTCAGAAATTAAGAAATTAGAGAGAGAGAGAAGGAAACACATCTTAACACCTTCACAATGTCACCTCGCTTCTGATAAAGAAAAATAATCTCAAAGCCTCGGACTGACTTTCTCTTGTGTCAATATTATTACCACATTAGACATTCAACAAATACGCATACATCTGTGAGAACACTGATATTTACGTGTGCCAACACAAAGCCATATGGGACACAATGATTCCATTCATGCACAGCCGGTTTCCCTCAAAGCTAATTGCCATGAGGACAAACACAGTCACCTCTCACAGGCCTGACTGAAGAGTGCCACTGTGCATCATTAGCCCGCAACGCTCGCAGTTAGCGCATATCCCCTTTGTGTGTTTAAGTAAATGTTACCCACTTTTGCCAAAGAAAACAAACCTCATAGTCTCACCGCAGCTGTGAGCTTTACTCAGTAAGACATTCAGCAGCTCTTGAAATCTGGCTGTATACATATCAGCATGTAAGCATGTGTTCAGAGTAGCATTCCTATCAAACTCCTAATCAAACAGAAACAGACAGAGAGATACCAAGAGAGCGGAGTGTGGGATTACACACAAAAGAGTAGGATACGAAACAGTATGGAGAGCTTTAGAGTGCCATTGTGTCAGGATTATGTAAAAGCGCTGCTTCCATATCCCTGGATAAAACTCCCATGTACACAGTGGAGTAGGGCCGAGCATGTGGTGCGCTCTCTCAGATCTCCAGCCTCGAAACGCCGAGAGGGCTCCGCTCTCCCTACCCCTGTGACATATGGATCTGCTTTCTCCCCACCACCCTGCTCCCCATCTGCTCTGCCACAGACGAGACCCAGCTGCACGCTCTCTCCTCCCGTTCCCGCTCTGCATCTGTGGAGGGTGTCAGAAATCGTGCTCCGGGCAGACACACATGCAGACGCAGACTGACAGCTGTGGCCAGCGTGTATTTGCGTAGATTCTCACCGATGAGTAAGACGTGTTCCGCGAAGCTCAAGGGTGGAATTTTTCACCGTGCAACTCAAGGGTGATCTATCAGACAGCAGACGTAGGAGTGAGTTAGGAGCTCGCAATGGTCACACATTTGGGGGTTCACTGTACTCCTAATGTGCAACAATGTTACTGTATACTAGCTACAGCTGGTCCCAAGTGTGTTCCCTGAAAGAACTCAGAAACACAAGTTTCTGCCTGTTCAAAATGGATTTGGTTCATCAAGTCAAACAGCATTTCCTCCTACTCTCTATACCTATTTTTTTGGGTATTTTGTCCTCACCTGGACTGGCCACTACCTTGCCACATTGTGAAAAGAACATGTATCCCCTTAAATGTGTGCAGCTGGCCAACCCTACTTCAGGCACCCTATCCTGTCCAATAAACTCAGAATACACTGCCACGTGACCCTTTCGTTCCCCGAGCTATGGCCAATGACGTGGTGCCCTCTGGGCCAAGCTTCCACAGTGGCATCTGAGCTGGTCTCCCCGCAAGTTAAGAGGGGAATTTTGCATGGTGGAAGGCATCCTTTGTTGAATAAGGCATCCTGTAATTTTTCAGTTTGTCATTCAGCTCAGGCACACAGTATCTGAGTCAGGAGGCTCAGGCAGAGCTGAACACACACTGTGCCAGGCTGTCTTTATGCTCCTGTTCCCACTAATGACAGCCATGGAATCCACTGACTGAGGCAGCCCACACAAAGGCACACCAACTACTCTCACATTCTGAGAGTTCCAGGAGGCACAAATAAACATCTTCTAAAAGATTGCACAACTATATTTAGAGGCGTAAGGACTTTCTCATTATTGCTTTTCTGTCTTCAACTATTAACATCACAATACGTCTGTTTGTCAGACTACAGCTTTTTGTCTTTATTTTTCTCCTTATTCAAAATGGCCGTTTCTATATGATGGATTCCACAACATCCCTGTCAAATTGGAAGTCTTCATTCTTGATGATATGGGTAGGACCCATCCCTCCCTCCCTGGGCAAAGCTGTGCCAATTATGTACTGTCCTTTGCTGTTGTTGGCTACAGTTGCTATCTACACTGATTTGGTAGCAGACTGTGGGGCACATCACTACACTATTACCACTTCAGCTGGACATACTATACAGCAGTTCTCTATGTGCCATCTAGAATCTAGAATCAGAATGGCTCAGATAAGGTATCATTAAAAATGTATAAAATTGCTCCCATTATCCTCCTCACTCTGCAATTAAGCAATTATGCAATCAAGATAAAAATAAATGGTGTTTCCAGATGACTGATGATGACGGCCAGTTTCAGGAAGCGAAAGTTCATGACCATCACAGTCTGCCATTTTGTTGTCAAAATGGGACATAAAAGCAGACAGTGGTTCATTCTGCTGTCTGTCGTGTTTTTTCTCTTCTTCAGCACATTGCTCATAGCTGCTCAAAAGGAATGGTGACATTTTGAAACATAGAGTAGTTATAAATACTATATACATTATTCATGTCTGCATTGTGCTTAATATGATACACATATACATATATGTGTTGATAATTCACATTAATGAGAGCGTGATAAGGGAGGGCAGCCTCAGGAAGCATCATAGACGGTTATAATATGTGATATTAAGATACATAATACATCACAGTAATACTGGCTGGAGCCCTGAGAGGAATTATTCTCTATGGAAACCCTTACCCCCCTCAGTACCCTATCTACAAACATTTATGAATATGTGATTACATATTAAAGCTCTTTAAAGGATTTATAATGCCATTATTAAAGCTGTATTCAGCAGAAAAAAGCAGGGCAGAAACAAATAGTTTAACTCCACAGCACAACGGACCAGCATGCAGGTTTTCAGCTACATGGCGTCTCAAACGCACACATCACCACAGCTCCGCAGGCAACAGAAGAGCGGTGGTAAAAAATCTGCTGACAGCGCTGTGGCTGAAACCGGCAGGGACTATGCCTAAGGCCAGGAGCTGGCATTAACACCACGACTGTGTTAGGACTTGTGGGAGCAGAAAAAAATCCAACCAAGACTGTCCCTCAAGCATAATTTTCTGTACAGTCAAATCCTTGTTTTAATTGTGTATTAATTATAGTATTAATGGTATGGTAAGTTTGTGTCCATTGTAGTAACAGGTTGTAACACTTGTTAAATCTGTAGTTGCCATAGTACTTCCAGTAGTAACAGCTGTGTTACTCTCAGTTGTATTAACACTGGTAGGAAAAAGCTTCACTGATTAAGCAGACTCATGTCAGAAGCAACGTTTAACTCTTTTATCATGACATCAACTACAGCTTATACCAGATTAATTTAGACTAATGGTAGCACCAACAAAAATCTTTCAGAAAAAGACAACACTAGATTGCTCTTTACTCAATATATGGGGAAGTCGTAACTAAATTTCGGACAGGTCTCATTTTGGCAAGCAGAGATATGGTCTGAACAGGTGTGATTTTTGAGTCGGTGCCTGAGGGATGCTTATAAAGTGACTAAGACCCAGAGGAGGGATCTATACCCTGCAACCATGAAACCAAAATACATCTGGATATGAGTCAAACCTAGGGCTCAACCGCATGTGAAACACGCAAGGATTCACCATAGCTTCACCCTAAGACCTTCTGCACATTGCTGTATTTTTCAGTCTTTCACAATACACACAAAGTGTGCTTATTTTTCTCCACCTCCAAGTACTGTTTGCGACCACTTATTCCTTTAAACTTCCCCATTCACAGAAAAATATAATAATTTATGTATAAAAATATAATAAAACGAGATAGATTTATACAGCACCTTCATTCCCTGAGGGACCTAAAGGCACAGCACAAGAAGACAGGAAAATGGCAGCTTAAAAAAAAAGTGTAAAAGCAAACAGAGTCTATGGAGTCTGAGTCTTTGGTTGTCCTTGGCAAAGAGTGCCACATTCCATCACCGACTTTATTTTGTTTAAAGGAAAACTAAACATTCCTATACAAATTCCATCATGCCACCTATAGACTGTCCACCCTTGCACCCATCCCCCCGTATTTTGGTAGTTCCATGCAACTCCCCTGCCCCTTCCAAAATTCATCTCCTACAGTTATGAGGATCCATAAAGTTTAACCACACTCTTCTTATGAATCGCATTGAATCAGTTTTGAGTTAGAACCCTCCGAAGGGGCACACACTGTATAATTACAGCCTTGGGGTTGGAAATTTGTGAGGGGGAGGAGGGGTACCATACACTACCCCCACACCTCTAACTCGAAACACATTCCCATAAAATGTGAAGGGAAATCTTGGGGGATAATCAACAGCCAGGCACCAAAAACAATTTCTCCTCTATTAGGAATGGTTTCTCCGAGAGCGGGGAAGAACTGGTTTGGGAAGATAGAAACAAAGGCACGGTGCAAGCAGTCCCTCTCAGGAAGCAACGTTTGACAAAGATTCACTGCAGCAGGTCAGCTTTCTGGACGTTTTGCGTGATCCAAGACTGCCCTTAACTAAACCAGCTGCTATTTTATTGCCTTGGTTGTCATTAAAATAAACACACAGTAATCTGATCTAAAAAAATGTCTTCTGCACTTTGTCAAATCAGGAATGAACCGACAAATCTGATTGGACGGCACCGAGACCTGGTAACAACTTTCCTACGCTCAACTTATCTGCCCCACAGTAATGAAACTCAGACACAAATATGTGTTAAATCACTTTGTGAGTATAAAATTGTTTCAATGTAATATTTCTTACAGTGAAGTCTGTGAAAAAGTATCTTCTGTCATGTCCATCACCAGTAAGATTAGGGCTGCCTCCCAAACGTCTATTAACCCCTCACTGCTTCAGTGTCCCATTGACTATCAGAAACTCCCTATGGAAAGTCCTGATTTCAGAGGTTGGATTGCATAAGGTGGAACTCAATGTTTTGAATGTTGAAAATTTCAAATTTTCCCATGGAAAATTCATGGAATTGGATGGAAATTCTAACATGTGTTTGTCATTTTTCTGCCTTTCCCACCTGAACAAAACTATCAACCCCACTCACCATGAGCCACCGTTGACAGATTCAGGAGGAAGTGAACTCACATGTCACATGACTCTTCCATTTCATGTCACAACTGCTTTTTTTGTACTTTTCCTCATTGCGGATCACATATTGCCACTGGAGGAACACAAGTCAACATACATTCAGGTCATGATTGGAGCGGGCACCTGGCCAGCCAAAGCAGACCTCTGGCCATAGCCAATAATAGCCTGGCTGGGACTCAGGATCCCAGATGATCCTAGATGCTGGTTGCACAGCTGTCCTCCCTACACAACCTGCGAGGCCCCTATTTAAACCATATTTTTTAATATATTTTTTTTTTGTTGGATGATGAAAGGTCGATGATTAAATTAGCTATGAATTGAGGTCAAATGTTGATGGTATGCATTAAGAAATTATGACAGGTATCAAAAATACAAACCCAATTATTATATTTCAGTGCTGGGTGTTTAAATATTTTAAGGATTTTGTAAGCATTAACTAACTCAGAGAATTGTTACTGTAAAGTTCAATGTTCTAAATTGCTTGTCAATGCTGGTTCAGTAGCTAATTTAGAAGAGTAATGGCAAAGATAAGTTTTGTTCTTCAGCACATTGCTCCAAAGACTACAGAGATGGACAGGAATCATTTGAAATTTTGAGGGTAAAGCCTTTGTGGGAAGTCAGGTGGTCATTTTAATTTGGGAAAATATGATATTAAATCTATATATAAGTCCCCTGACTGGTGGATATTTGCACACCTACAGAAATGCATTTATAGTAATATTTTAATATATTACTTTGACTTGAAGCAGCAGGTAAAGATACAATTCTTCATAAATATGCAAACCTGCAAAAATACTCCTGTACCATTGCATGATTCATTTCTGCTTGGGTTCTGATGCTCTCTAAGATACCGTTGACAAATGCTATAGTGCTGCTGTGTGGTATTAAAGTTCCTGTGGCCTTACTTGAGTACTTCAATGCTTTTCTTAGCGAGATAAAATCTCACTTCAGCTTCAAAGGCTCAGCTTCTCAAAGAATAAAGTATGCCCAGCATTTGATGCTTAAACTATTTGGATGCTGTTGGTTTTTTAAGTTGCCTTCGCCCCCTTTAAAAGACCACCCCCTCGTCTAGTGTTGACATTGAGGGCTAAATTGCTTCGCTGTTACTCTCATTACGATGGCTTTAAGGGAGAACTCAGAACTGAGTCTAATGTTACGCACGGAACTTTTTTTTTTTTATAAGAATCTTTCCACGTTGTTTATACGCGTGAAAATAAAGTAAAATACAGCGATGAAGCAGATGATTTAATTGGTTAAGTCATCAACAACACAAATACGACATATACATATACGACAGAAAAAGTTTGTTTTGCTTCTCATATTTTAATATGTATTTATAAATGCTGATAACTTCGAAAGCCAGGAATGTACATGTATGCAAGTAGAACTGTATATTTTATTCAAACACAGGCACTGTGCAACCTATATGCATTGCAGTCACAACAGATGGATAAAGATGACAAACAGAAACACGCACTTACTTTGAAACAGCAGAAGTAGGCGAACAGCGATGCCTGTTGTTGTCTTCTCCATACCCATCTTTGTTCTTGGCTTTACAATAAAAAAAATCAAAACAATTTACAAACGAAAGACGAAAATTAGCACCAGAGTCAAGTAGCAAGTCGGTCTCCTGGAAGCTGGGAGGTTCGGTCACTCTCTTGAGTCTTAAAAGTTGACAGCACCTGGGCACGAGCTGTTTGTCGACCCGCAACAACAGCAGCGTTGATTCCTCTGTCTAATTGCGGGACATGGTCCGACTCCACCCGCTTCTGCCCCGTTTCTGAAATTCAACTCCTCCGCTACACTCAAGCCGTACCCCCTCCTCATCTTCAACAACCCTGTTATTATTTTCCTCCAAATTGGACAGCACGCAAATTTTCCTCAGCAAACTTTCCACGTTGTCTGGATGGGACAATCCATTTACCTTTCAGTGAATAAAGTGCTCTCGGACACAAGGGTATATAAAAACTAAGTATTATTTCCTGTTTAATCACCTGGGGTAAAGTACAGTACATCACAAGCTGCAACCCTTCATTTCTGTATTTAAAGAAGGCTGTCCAATTAATTTTGAGAACTTAAATGAGGTTGCCCAATTAATTATGAAAACTGAGGAAGTTCATTACGCTCAGGTGAGTGATTTACTTCTCCTCAAACCCTCTCTAGGGACGTTAATTTCCATGAGCATTCAGTTTAATCGGAAAGAATGCAAGGTACACAATTTTCCACAATTGCGTGAGACTTTGTTTACAAGTTTTTTTTTTCCATTATATCGCAACTGCATTTGGCGTGCTGAGTTCTAAACGTCTCAGTCGTCTTCAAACAAAAGATTAAGTACAGGCGCCATTACTGAAATGCAAAATACCGGTAAATAAACATTTATACGGCTATACAATTCCTGAGAAAGACGAAATATTCCTAACTGTAATCATGGTCGCCAAAGGATCAAATAAATACAGCTAAGCTAAAGGCCAATGTCTTTGTTTGAAGTGTTTATTACTGCAAGAAATGAATCACTTGACATTAGGACATGAAGAAACTTAGGAATTCTTCTCCTCCCTCTCTGGATGTGCGATTGCTGAGGACTTAAAAAGTTAGTTTTTATTAATGTATTTTTATGTTTAGTAAGCCTACCTCTCTCCCACGGAATAAATCACATTTCAATGTAAACTTGTTTATCTCTGGAATTATATCGCATTCTAGCAGTTCTGCACAACACTGAGAAGTGGGGACTGGGAGACAGTTGGAGTACAGTTTTCTGTTCAAATGTAGTGACAGTTAATTCAAAGCAACAAAACCATTTTAAATCCGTAACAAAAGCAGAACCTGCTTATGGGCTTTGGCTGAGTTTGTAATTAGCAGGTGGGTTTGAAGATTTCCTAAAGTAAGGGACACTTGAGTCTTTATTTTACAAATGAAGACGTGTATTTTTAGAAGTGAGAAATCTTCCTCCCCATGTAGTCAACACTATCATCTCCAGTGGTGTATATGGTATGTATACAAGTTCAATGCAGTTACACGGTTGAGACAGACTGTAGTGTACTCACTTACTGGTACCAAACGGAAAACAAGTATATTCAAATACTGTAAATAAACATAGCTTTTTGGGTGTAGTTTGCAATCAGTTGGAGTGGACATGTCATAATGGAAAATCTCAATCTCATTTTAAACTTCTGGCTTCTAGGAGGTTTCAATGATTTCTGTTTCTGCTGTGCAAGCTATACATGTTTAATCACAAACACATCATTTAACTATCCATAATAAGCCAGAAAATTACATGGAATTTGATGTTCAAAAACGGCAATGACAGAACTTTGATATGAAAGGCTGGGTCATGGAGATGTAAGCTCTATGGGTCATTTTTGTTTGGAATCTGTAAGCTATTCTGTTAAGTGTCTATCGATCCCTGTTTGTCAGCTTTCATTTATAGCCACTGCTGTCTTTCCTCAAGCAATTACCCTTGTTTGGTGTATGCCATCTTGTGTACACCCTGGATGTATGTGTACATATAAGCTATTTGAAACATATTTTGTTCTATTCATTGTATCACATTTTCTGTATAAGAATCAAGCCATTAAATCTGTTTTCTCAAATGACCAAAAAAAAAGAAATATAACCACTACCATGGTGAAAGAAAACTGTAAAGATGAGCTCTGCTTCCACCTACTGAAATTTCAAAGTAACTGCATTTCTAAAATACCATGTGCTCTTGTAAACAGTCTTGCTGTTGAACAATGACAGTATCAAGCAGTGTCTCCTGGACTTACATTTCCTGAGATTCCAGCTTAAACACACCAAGTGGACATTTGTGGTGTATGTAAGAAGGTCCTGGCACCAAAGACCATATGAAAAACATTTTTTGATACCAGATTTCCAGCTAATTAGTTTGTATTAAATGTGATTAGTACCTCAGCAATGTCTCTCAATTCCTCTAAGAAGTCATTAATTACATCTTGATCATTCAGGCAAACACTACTGTTTATTTGGTGGGGTATGGGGGTTTTCTGTACAACACAATGGGCAAAATTCAAGAGCACAATTGTGAGAAACCAGTCAACATCAGGTAGCATTGGAAGTCTTTCGCTCCTTGTCCCTCACTGAAAGTGGTATCCAGTCTGCTCATGTGTTCCTGGTGGCGGCTCCTTGGGTGGAATCACTGAGGTGCGACTTCACTACGCTGTATGGAGGTGTAATGGTTTTCAGCAGCAGGCAGTCTGTGCACATCTGTGTGTGTGTGTGTATGTGTGTGAGTGTGTAACACAGTGTCTCAGTTTCCCTTGCCCTGTTTGACGTAGATCTTGGGTGTGGTCCATCCCTCTGGAGCAGTCTTCAGCCCTGCGTTTTTCCAGATCCTCTTCAGTTCCCTCTCGAATCGACCCTGCAATACATTGCCTAATCAGCAGAATGCTATCATGGGGAGGGGCGCATATTAATTAAAAAAGTCATATTTTCTACGGCTTTCAGGTTTAAATGGGGATACGCTAACATTCTAGCAATTATGCCCTTCTGTTTACTCAGCAACAATAAAGAAATCCACCAGTACCATTGTCAATTGACTCGGGAAATCCTCTGAACGACTCACTGTTAACAGCAAGCAAAATGAATGAAAGTCTATGGAACACAAACTTGCTCCAATCAAAAGGAAAATCTTCCAGAAAGACCAGGACATTTACCAGGGTAAAACCTTGAGTGCAGCTGGAACTTTCTATGATGACAGTGCCACTACGCAGCAAACCTGTTCTGCAAATACATTCAACATATCCTTGCACATTTTCTCTCATTCCAACAGAATACCATCCGCAGGTATGGGATGAAAATGCAAGTGACTTTGGAGGAATGGAAAATGGAGCTCTAATTAACCTGTGATTAGGTCGACACACCTACAGATAATTAAACCATAGAACACACCTGTTATACTACAGTGCTGCGACCATGCTCCCAAAATCCTTCTCAAACTAGCAAAAATGGATTCTGACACACCTTAAATGTGCTCACGAAATGGGCAACGCACTATGAGCAAAGATAGTTAAAATGGGCCCTCAATGTCCAAAATACAGCTATTGCATTCGTCTTTGGTTTTGTGCGATTCTCAGTTTGCAGAATTCATCACGGAATACAGCCTCATCCATGGTGTCTGCAAGCACCCCTGGAATATATCCCTTGTCAATGAACTTTGCAGAATTTAATAAAAGGCCTGCTTTAGATTTCACTATACCACTGTACATTGTCAAAATATAAAGCCAGAACACTCTTGGTATGCAATGATGTAAAAACTGTAGTATTTTCATTCAAAGCAGAGCTGCCATTGGAAAGCCCATGCTTCAACATCACCACCACCCCCACACCCCAAGAAATATCATGGCTTTATAATGAATTAAAAGGCTTCATATATTACCTGATAAAAGGGGCACTGTGGTGTCATAAAGCATGAGGCCTGACTCTTCCATAGATCTATGTCTTCACTGTCATTATAGACAGACATCCAAACAATCTTGCCTGATGTCCGCATCTCTCTCGCGCACACACACAGACTGACCTTCTTCGTCCAAATACCCCCCTTCCCCTCCCCTGACTGACCTGCTTCCTGCGCCTCCTGCCTTCTTTCACTCTCCTCCTCAGGAACTTGGTGCGTTTCAGAAGTTTCTTGTACTTGTGCCTGTTCATCTTCCTGCGCCGGATCTCCAGAACATTCTTGCAGCTCAGCGGGGCGGGGCCCTCCCTGCTGTCTTCCTGTACAGTTTCGACGGCAGGGGGGAGCACCTTGGTCTCTCCCTCGGCCCCACCATCCTCCACTGGCCGCTGTTCAGTGTCCAACAGAGGCGGGAGAGAGTAGCGCAGGAGAGCCAGCTCTCCAGGGGGGACAGCGACAGTTTTCGAGGAACAAGGACCTCCTCCAGCTCTGGCTCCAGGGATGTCCATCGCTGAGGTGGCTGGGTGTTGTCTGCAGGGGCTGTGGAAAAGTAGGTCACCCTACAGCCTGTGACGGTGGAAGGGGTGGAGCAGATCCGTCTTACTGCTGCACCTGCTGACTGCGGGAGCTGTAATACACCTGAGCATGTTGGGAAAACGATTTTATTTTACAATTTCTTAGGACTTTAAAAGTACAAAGCAATATAATGTCAGTAAATTACTATAACAAGAGCGCTTCTTTGCAATACATCTGAAAAAACAACATCCTGTTAGCATTCTGTGCATTGGTTTGATAGAGCTATGTGTATCTTCTGCAAACTCATTAGACAGACTTCGTAAAATCGGTTTCAGACACTTTCTTTTTTATCTACACTGGATTTTAAACTGCGTTTGTTATTTCATTGCTGTTGTGTGCACTGTGTCTGTGCATTCGTATTTCACATTATTAACAGTTTTTTTCCTATCGGTGATAAATTAAAGTAATACTGACTGTGTTGTATAGGCTAATTATTTTCCTTTTGACTTACCAGAGACCCTAGATAAAGCGTTCAGGCTCAAGGCCGCCCTCGAAAGATACATTATGATATAGTCAGGAATTCATGTGAAGTCATCAAAGTAGACGGGGAGCTGTTTCCTGGAACGCACATCATACAAACTTAGCATTAAACTAGTCGATACAAACAAAAAACAATTTGTCAGTGATTCCGACAATCAAAGTTCATTTGGATTACGTAACAATAGATGTAAACAGTTACTCTCGCTAGCACAGCGTAGCTACTTGTCCAACAAACGCCGACGAGAAACCCAAACTAAAGACCGGCAAAGCCGAATTTTTAGTAATGTAAACTAGCAGTCACACCATGCACAAGGTTAGTTTAGAGAACAGCTAACTGGCTAGACAAGGGAGTTGATTAACGTACCAGCATATCGAGCGTTACCTAACAAACGTGGCAACCGGACATTTATGTAACGAACAATCAACTATCGACAAACTATCACTAGTTTAAAAAAAAACAAAACAATTATAATATATTTCCACAATAACTTACACCTTCCACAGCCCGCTAACATTACACTGGATATCATTCAATGTGACTCCGCGACACAGCTTCCTGTCCAACGTCCAAATCTTCCCCCCTACTTCCTGTGTTTCTTTTCGATGGTTCCGAAACAAAAAAAACCGAACTGCATAAGTACACCTTATGTCCAGCAGAGCCCCGTCAGCAACAATACGAGCAACACATGTTTATGTCTTTCACATAATTAGCAGGATTTCTGTAGCAATGGAGTGGATTTAAAGCAGACGTGGCACAGTACTTTAAATAAATATCACATATGAAGACAAACACTCCACTAAAAAAGTTAAAATAGGCAACGTTAATAATAACACATGTCCAAAATTGAAACTTGCCTGTCTTCAGTACTTGAATGGTATCATGGTTATATCGACTTTTCTATGAAATATTACTTGAGCAGCGCTGTTTACAATATGACCAATACTACAATACTAGTCTTCACTAAGGAAGAGACATGAGCAAAAAAAAAGTATGTAGCCTGACAGCTACATGCCACAAGCAGATTTATCAGTTGTTGCATTGCACGATTGTGCACAACACTGCACAAATAGGCTGATTGGGATCAAAAGATCTAAACGTGAAGACAACCACCCGCTCCTGCAACATTCTTTCGCATCTCACCCAAATACACACAATGAACTACACAATTTGCATACGTTTAATCATTTCCGTAATTCCGTATTTTACATAATTCGGTAATTTGCCAGTGATTAGGAGAGTGGGTGTGTCTGCCTAAGAGGCTTCATTGCTTTTGTAAAAACAGTGAATACATTTTTACTACATTTAACCATTTCAGGATGTTGTGGCCAGGCTAATTAAAACATTGATGAGAAAATCATTATTGTCATCCTCCATCAGAAGTATGCAAAGCCTAAAAGAATACATTGTTTATGTGTGATTAATGAGTCCAAAATAGTTCTGTGATCATCTGATCATTAAAATATAATGGATGCAATGATGGCTTAACCTCCAAAATGTGATTCTATTCTCCACAGCCAGCACAGGTCTTTCATGATCTCAGAGGAAATAATAATAATAATAATAATAATAATAATAATAATAAAAGATCTTAATCTAATGCTTTGTTTCTGATAAAATGCTAAACAATAGATCAGAGTTGTATATGAATTAGATAAGAAACTATTACATATGTTATGCTTGTCTGTGTAAGCACTATTACCACATGATACACTATGGCACGTTTAATTATTATGGCAAAATACATAACATGTATTTATGTAATATATATTTGTAATTATTTTAATTATAAACAGGATTGAATAGATAATAAAGGAATCAAAGCAAACAATCAAATATGAGAAGGAAATGTGCTCAGTGCCTCAACCCTTGTTATATTATTTTGAAAATATCTTACATTCATGAAAGATAGAAAGTGAATGATGTAGAACAGTTCACACTGATGTAGACTCCGAAAAACACACAAGTGCTCATGTACCCAGATTTCTTTATTTGAGTTTTTTTTATTTCCTCTGACAGTATTTACAAAAGAAAAAAGCAATATTTACAGTAAGACTTTGATACAAGAACTCACTTAAGCTTTTGATATCAAACATAACACAAATACAATCATTTGAATGGAGGACACTGCAGTGCAGAGATGGATTTGTGGACGGTTTACATTTTGAATACCAAATGTCCTGCTGTCAGCGGCACAGATTTGTGCTTTATTCTATGTCCAGATGGAGCTATCACTTAATAGCATATAAAAACAGACAATGCGTAAATAATGGCCATGGACAATTTCTTCACACTAGAGGGCACCATGGGTCTATGTTTGGCTAGAAACCATGAATCTGACTAGTTGGTCTAGAGTAGAACAAACAATGAGGTTTAATGACACCAGTGTAAGAAGCTCCATGTGACAAACGCTAACCTTATTGATATTGCTAGTCAGTTATCTCTGCGTGTTATGTATGAGAAGAAGGTGAAGTCTTCTATGATAATTTGACACAATTCATTTTGGAAATACATTAAATGTTTTCTTCTTGGCTTAAAGATAGGCTTCAAATGGATAAACTGGTATTTCAAAATAAGGGCAATAATGTAATGTTTAGCGTTATCACAGAATTAATGCTTTTGATACTTGTACAAAGCCTCATCAAATATGAACAGTAAAACACATGCCTTTACTATTGTCACACACATTGAGGAAAATGGGTTATGGCAAGTATTTAAAGAATTAATTTTATATAAAAAATGGATTCATTTCAAAAGTACATTGTCTAATTTAGTTTTTCAGCATTATATAGCACATTGAATAATCATTTGGATTGAAGCTTGGATAAGAATGCCCACAGACTGATGGGTGAGTGTAGACAACATACATTTTCTTCTGCTTGTCTCAGAAAATACCACCATGCAATGTCAAGCACACTTTTGCTGCAGGATGTGGTCATTAAACTCAACGAATCAACTGCAATGGTATGTTATTTATTATACCCCAAATCAATTTTAATAAAATTATATATACATTTGTTTTTTTCTGTTGAAAACATTAATAATGAAAGGCAATTCTTCATAGACATTTCACTGCTCAATGACGAAAAGATATGCACTATGCTACTCCTTGTGGTAGAAATTCCAAAATGTCCACATTAGTTCTACATTCACACTGATTGCTGCTCTCTGCTCATTTTTACTGTACTCTTACTTTATGGTGGTTCTCTTCACACAGTCATGGCAGCCAACACGTATTCTTTTTAAAGGCAACTGTTAAAAGGAACTTCACAGTATCGATGTTACATTTTATGCTTACTTAGCGCACAGTATTGGTTTTTTGGCCTCATCCTGGGTAGTCACATTTCATGTAAGGTAACTCAAACGGTCAATAACAGCACGGTTAAATAAAGCACAGTTACACTTACCAGATGGGGTCATACTGACTGCAGTAATCCCCAAAGAGGTTGTAAAATATATAGCACTGTAAAGTACTGCTCCTACTGTAAAATGTAACATTTAATCAGGAATCTATGATAGCTTAGTCATGGGACTGGATCAGAGAATCGTACACCGCTGGCTGGTGGGGCAGAGCTTCCTCTAGATCACAGGTATGGCGAAGGCTCTCAGTCTAAGGTCCCTCCACTGTGGCTGCAGCTCATGTAGAATCACACACATTAATGTTGTCACACACAGTATGTACATACACACCCCAAAAATACATAAAATAAAATAATAAAATACACCTTTTTTAAAAAAAAAAAAAGGAAAAAGAAAAACGAGGACAAGTGCAAAGCCTTACAGACACTTTTTAATGTTCAGACGGTATAGCCGTGGAGTGTACGTTCCCCGAACTGGCTGGGAGGGTGTGTGTGCAGACAGGCACTGCTACATCAGTAAGCAGGGCCGGTTACAGCCCAAGTAGTGTCAATCAATCAGTACCTCCCACGTACCTGCTGGCTTCCACACACCTTCTCCCACAACGTGTGATTGTGTCTGTCTGTGGGCTCAAGAAATGCCCCTGTTCACTTCAGTAAAGGGACTGGCAGCCTTTTCCCACACTACTCTAAGAGGCAGCTTGTCAGAAGAGTCGCAACAGAATCCTTATTTCACTCCAAATGAGTGAATTACACACCAGCATCTGACAACTGGATGTAATCAGAGAACAAAGCACTGCCTCTGGCAGCCATCTTAGAAAACACACTCTTCTCTCCCTAAGTGCGGGGGCGGAGGTTTGGGGTGGAACAGTTTTGGCAGGTTTGCTGGAGGTGAATGGGAAAGGATTGTATTACAAACGTGCGGTAACCTTTGCTCCAAATCATAAGAGATTTTGTTGAATCATGCATTTTGACCCTTTGATGCAACATGGCTGTCTTTTGACCCCACGGTGAGAGGGATTCATTTGAGATGACGAAGTGCTCAGGGTCTGCTTCTGTACACCGCTGCCATCTAAAACCCCTATAGTGTTTGTACGCTAATAATAAATATGTGAAGCTGAGGCTGAGCGTGAATTTTAATTTATCTGGCCTGAGTGGGAAAATGCAGTAAGGCTTCGGTCATTAAACCAAACTAGTAAGGGCAATAACCTCTGCTGTCATTATTCTATCCCAGCAGATTAATACCTGTGAAGGTTTGCCTGTAAACCCCTGTCAGCAGACATAATGATGACATTCACTTGTTGAAAAATTACACTCAACATTATTGATAACAGCTATATGTTATCGGTTAACAGTTATATATAACAGCTAATGCCTAATTTGAAACCACAGCACTGTACTTGGGTCATAAAGTATCCCTATGGGCAGATTTTAAATAGATTAGATTAGATCATGCCTAGTGTTTTAGAGGGCTGATCTGACTCCTTGGTTGTCCTCTAGGACTGGCCATGCCCTCTTATAGTTCCTCACTGTTTGCAACCTGGACACTGTGATAATCCAATGGCACTGTTTTCTCTCCCCTCTTCAACCCGTATGCTTGATGCTTTCTGTCAAAAGCATAACGAAAAAGCATGTCTACTGGCATCTAGACGACAAAAACTCCCACTGACTGACTGTAAGCAAAAAAAAAACGTGTTTCAGAAAAGCCAAGTCAGGCCCAAAAGGAGACAGACGGACTGATTAACGAACAAGCAAGCGAGCGAACAACCAAACAAACATGCGAGCAAGCGGACGAAGGAAAAACGAGCACAGTGCATATGCGGCCCCTCCCCTTTAGCGAGTTGCCCCTCCCCCTCGCCGCTCCCTCCCCAACGCTGCTGCTATTGGCCTGCTGGGATTGTGTGGTCACATGGTGGTGTGTCGAGGGCCACAGGTACACGTTCACAGTCTCGGTCCATGCGTCGACATCACAGCCCATGCCGCTGGCTGTGGCCCTCCTCGTTCTCCTCTTCCTCGTCTTCGTCGTTGGTGGTGCCGTAAACCCGTGCTCGCCTCATCTCTTGGAGGGGGTGTTTCTTATGGGAATGCTGCAGAGATAGAGAGGAACGAGGATTAGGCTCTGGATGAGGAGCAAGTGTTCCTCTAGAGGTGGAGTAAGAAGCCAAAGGTCAAAGGATACATTGTTTCAGATATGTCTTAGGGCCAGAATTACTAAGGAATAGTTGCAGCTCTAGAATATTTGCTATATAGTGACTCATTTGCGGTCGCAAATACCAAAATATTAACGACCGATTCACTATGACTAACTATGCAAACAAAAAATGAAACACTCTCATTTCACAATTTTACAGTAGGAGGCACCCATAAAAAAGGTCAGATATGGCATGCTTACACCTCCAGATAACAAGGCGCTGCAGAATGGATATGGAACAACCAGGCGCAAGTAGTAAAAACTTTACGATGAGGGAATTGATATAATGGCCATCGAGGCACAGCTTTATACTGTCACATTACAGCATAGGAAAGAAACACCAACCGAGAGGAGAAGGTACGCAACTGTACATTAAAAGATCTCGACGCAAGGACATACAGGGTTCAGTTAACAATAGTTTCACCATAGCTGATGGAGTATTTAATTTTTGGGTGCGTGGCTCAAGTTCGGTAGTGTGAATATCCTGTGACTGAGTAACTTATATCTCATCACTATTTGCTGTTCAGTCAAATGAAAGAGGGCAATTCTTGGACAGAAGACCATTTCTTTTCTTATTCTGCTTTGTCTTTGTTCACTGTATATTCTTCCGGCTGTGATGACTGCTATATGCAGGAGAAAGATCTTCTTATTAACATACCTTCTATAGAGTCACAAATATAGTCTGTAACAGTGCAAAATTTCAGCTTTCAGAAGTTGTAAAGATTCCCACGCAAAGAGGAGAGTTGCAGTTGTAAAGTTTAGTAAATTGGATGAAATAGTAAATTGGCCTCAAAATCTCCACCCTCTTTTAGTGTGTTTACGCCTTAAAAGCAGTCACAGTCCTTTAGTAAATCTGGCCCTCAGTCGAAAGACTAGATAAGCACATTTTATAAACATCTTTTTTGCCTTTTTTCGCTAAATTTGAAATCACCGGTAGGTGCATCTCTCAGTGACAGCGACTTGACATCTGTCAGCACCTGGTGAGGAAAAAAATGCAGCAAGCACCAGCTGAACCCAGGACAACTTTTTCCATTCTGCCCTTTGTGCCAGGCTGGCAGAATGAGGCCAGCTGCGTCACACTGCTGCAGAAACAGAGTTCCCCTTTTCCACAGGAGCCATTAAATACATTTCATTTAGATATGATATAACGACGACTATCTCCCACAATCTGTGTAACTATCTATATGTTTTGACAAATCATTGCCACATTTATGTAATGCTTAATGAACACGTTCCAATATTCTGTCAATATCTACAAGGGCCTTTGAGACTGATCAAAGAAGTTGTGTCAAGTCGTAAAAGTGTCCAATTTAGCACTGCATCTGAGTTTTAAACGTTTTCAACAGACACCACTGACTGTTGTCTTAGCTCAAGTATATATAATATACAAAAAACAATCATTCCTCAGTGCAACCACTTCAAATAACAACAGTAAAATAATAAATATACTATTAAAAATTGAATGAATCTCAATCAATACAGTATGAGCTGAAGCCGTCTTTTTTTTCAACCACAAGCCACAAAAGGGTGCCTTACATGAGACATCAGTTTGCGAAAAAAAAAGCACATATGCTATGGTCCATATTCAGGTGTTTAACAGTACCCCCAAACACCAAGGACATCCAATTGTACTTTTCAGAGCTGAGTCACATCGCAGTACCCGTGCCCCTTAGAGACTACCCATTAAGACTGTAGACCCGGTCCCTGAGGGACGGCTGACCTGTTGATGGACATCCGTGTAGCGTTCGGGCAGGAGAGGCTAGCAGTTCTGCACCAGGCACACAGTCGCACAGAGAGCAACGGGGTTAACGAGGGACCAGCAAAGAGCACAGAGAGAGGAGGCAGAATGAGCAGGGCACATTCACAGGTCACAGGCCATGCAGTGACTGGTGGTCTTCACATTTATTAATAAAATTACATATATTAGTAAACCTGTGGTGTATGGGTATTTAGTGTATAGGGTAATGAATTCAGCTCTGACTGACACATTTCTGTGAGACTTGTATCTGTGCATTTTCTCATGTACTGAACAGGTGTACAATATTACCTGTATGTTGTAAAAATGTTGCAGATTTTCGTATGTTTTGAGGCGAATCAAAAAACTCACAAGCAAATGACGACCATTTTCACATTCCAAACTTTTCTGTCCTCAGTGTAAAACAATTAACTATGTGTGTATCTGGAGTAAACAAAACATTCCATGTTACCGTTATGCTAAATACAGTAGAATAATATAAAACACTACAACGACACTGCATGCATGACATTAAATACACTTCAGTCAATGCAGACTATATTCACAGGAGTGGAAAAGGCAGACCAGGGTAGAGTGGGATAGAGTAAGAAAGAGGGCAGAAAGAGTGAGAGAGGGAGAGACAAAGCTACCATGCAGGATATCTCAGTAGGCCTCAGCCCCTCTGTCTGCAGCGTTCTGCAGTAAGACTCCTGCTCCAGCCTATGGAACGGTGGATCTACCATGGTCCCCTGTTGGGATAATAACCCTCGCCCTCCCACCCCTCCCCTCCCCTAGCCCGACTCTGCTGGCTCACCGATGAGGACTTCTGGTCCTGTGGCCGCTCCAGCTTGATCCGGATCTCAGAGCGGGACGGGTCAGGACCTTTGCTGCCGTCTGGATGGAGGGGTCTGTTAGGTGCTGTGGACACATACACACACTCCACTGTCATTTATCAATAAATAGTTTTAAAAAAATCTTTATCTGTATATGAAGGTATTAGTGGTACCAGCCTTAACTGTTTCGGACACATTAGTTAGTTCATGTTATGACATCATCATAGTGTTTGCTTGTTGCAGGACCCCAGGTTAGTATTGGTGTTCCGATTACTTCCCTCTCTGTCACAGTGTCCCCCTCCTTACCTGGAGAGCTCCCCCTGCTGGTGGTGCTGGTGCTGCTCACACTGTCCTCCAGCCACGTGCTGTAGGTGAAGGAGTCCCGCTTGTGTGGTGTCCCCGCCGAGGATAAGCTCTCCTGCAGCAAACACACACACAGGAGGTCAAACACACACACAGATATATTCCATCCATATATTCCCCATCCACAGTCACTCCATCCAGATTCATTGCAAACATTCACAATGCAGACCACCTGATCGCATGCGGCCATTACAGCAGAGTGCTGTGTGGCTGACAGGACCCACCATGCCTGTGTCGTACTCCTCTGTAGCCTCGGTCTCATTCTCCTCCACCACGCTAGCAAAGCTGCTGGCGTTGGATGAGGAGCGTGACAGGTCATTGCCCTCTGGGATGGAAGGAGCTCTGCAACACATGGCAGCACTACAGAGCTGGGTTACACACACACTCGCTGCGTGTTACATTCATATTCACCACTACTGCGTTGCCTCTAGAGCGCCGGTATGTAGCTGGGTTACACACAGTCTATATGTAAGTCCACAACTGGATTACGGTCAAATATCATGCCAATTCACAAAATGAATTCACAAAATGAAGTGGTGTTGAATTCATGGATCAAAATAAGCCCACAATCCTCTGTGCTGTTTTTATTAATTAATCAAATGATAATTCATTTCCTGAATTCCTGAATTGAACCCCAGCTCTACTGTCGTCCCCCAGGACCTACATGCACCAGAATTCCCATGTACTCTCATGTGTGGGACAGTGTTTATGTTATCTCTTATATTGTCGAGTCAGACTTTTAACCAAGTTTACATAGTGGGTTGCAGGTTCCAATGTGTGGTTGCTGGCATACCAATGAGCAATACTCAAAACATTAATGTACTATTAGTCTATCAAAAGCAATGAGAAACGATACAGTGCAGATATTATCCTCTATAATTCACCCTGCATAAGGCTGTCTGGTAACCAAATAATTATATGATGTTCTGTATGAACCTTGAATACAATAAACCTCAGTAGGTTTAGCCTCTTTGCCCATAGGTGACAGACACAGTGAGTTTGGCTCACCTGTTTTTTGTGGTGAGGACCTCAGGTGAGCTCTGATTGGATGAATTCTCTGATTTGGGGTCCTGGGAGACATGGCCACTGTCTGGAGTCTTCTGTGTGCTTGGGGAACACTCCCTACTATGGGAGAAACGAGGATACATCAGTGACGGGGACATCGGAGACACCATACTATGCAACACTGAGCTACATATTCAGCATTAGTTTAGAGAAAGCAGATTTTCTTCAGCACAAAGGGTTAGTTAGAGTGAAGAGACATGATTCTGCCTCTGATCTTCTGTGGTTATCCTGAAAGCTGGCTCTTTGGTTCTGAACTCAAGCAGCGCCAAACTCAGTTTCCAGAGGCCTACGAGTGTGTATGTTTCTGTTTAAATGCAAGCACACTTTTGCTTCCACCCCAGCTTTTAATCAATGAATTGGGAAATCCTTGTCTCAGCTTGGCTTTTTTTTTAACTTCTGAGATCTCTCCAAACGATCTCTTCTCAGATCACAGCTGAAAGTCCTCATTTGTCAGTAGACCAGGGAGATGTCAAACCAGGTTTTTAATGTGAGCAAGCTCTGACCAGCTGGGCCAGCAGGGGGATCAGTTGGATCAAACACCGTCATTAGCAGAGGCCCTCCAGGAAGTGAGTCCGACAGACTGGGTCTACAGTCATCTAAAAGGCAGAGGGAGGTCAGACAGCAGGCAGCCGTAGCACAGCAAAGAGGGGGAGAGTACTTAGAGAGGTGGAGGCCTGGCCTCTCGCTCCTCAGGCTGAAGCTGGGCAGAGAGACACAGAGCACGGTCCTGTCCACTGACCACAGAGACACCACCCTGACTCGCCACCGAGAGAGGGAAGGGACGTGACACATATGCATGAACACACACGCTCATACACACACACATAAACATAAACATACACGCACACGCACACGCACACACACACACACACACACACACACACACACACACACACACACACACACACACACACACACACACACACACACACACACACAGCGGGCCCTTCCCTACACACCACTGGACTCCTATCACAACTCACACTTGTCCCTTGAGCCTCTGTCAATGACAAATATTTTTGGAGCCAACCTCAAATTCTCAATTCTCAGATGAACAATTAACATTTTTTTGTTTCCAGAACATTACTGCAAAATAATTTGTCTGTTTTCTATACTTTATATGCAAGGTTACTCCATTTTTTTATTCCAGGTAAAAAGCATTTTGATTGTGGACAATTATGAATATAATTCACTACTGAGTTTCTAATGTAAAAAAACTGACATTTAAATACTCACATTAAGAATGTTTTACAAATGTTATTAACATGTAATAAATAATAACCATCAGGGGTTGCCAGTAAGTTTGCACACGACACGCCTGGAATGCATTTGAGTGCCCTCATTTGGAACATTAAATATGTTTAAGACTGTGGAACATTCCTGCCATAATGTTATGTCACAACCAAATGGGAATATAATAAGAATGTTTGTGTTAGCTGGGTAAACAGCCCTGGCGCAGTCGGCCCATACACACACTCACCTTCTTTCCTGCACCTCCTGAATGTTTTCGATCCCTATGGCGCTGCTCCGCCTGGAGCTGAAGGGGCCTGACTTCTTTCTAGTGGGACTTTTCCCCGGGATTATCAATGACTGCAAGAAATACAAAGAGACATTTAGTCAGCCCCATTGAATCATGGGATACGTTCTTCTCTCCGGGTTTCTGTTACACAGCGATGGACATTCACATGCACTGTTTTGTTTTCACAATTTAAATACAAATAAATATCATATGCAATACACATTCAATTAGCATTCTTTGTTAGTTTTGAATCGCAGATGAACACAAGTCTTAGTTTTCATTCCTTTAGTAGCCAAGGAACATTAAGACTGACCAACTTGCTAGACTGTGTTTGTCATGAAAAAAGTTAACAGTCAAAAGTTAAGACCAGATGTTGATTCAATTCAGGCCTATATAAAAAACAACATCCAGCTTTAATTCAATGAGCTATGCTGGCATGAGAGGACATCCGCCGCCAATGATTTAATCGCCCATGTTATTAAATAGAAGCATCGCAAAGCACTGGGGGAATGGACTTTGAGCAAGTTTGGACCGTATACATGGTTCAAGGCTATTAAAATGCATTGCTATCAATGCATCGATGCCACGTGAAGGATTTAGCAGGGGGATAAAAATAGCGTGTGAGACTTTGTGTTACGGGCCTGGGTAAAGCAGCATTAAAATGTGCACTTACAGGCTCAGAATTCAGCACAAACCACCAGTTATGGGGAGAAAGCAGCACATGAAAGATGGATGATTAAAACAAGCGCCCTGAGGCTTACTTGATGGTGTGTTTCTGTGTAAGGGCTTTGTTCTCTGAGTCCGGCTGAGCCGAACACTATGGTTTAGGCCTTCTTCCTTTTAAACACTTAAAATATAGACTTGAAAAGGGATTTTACCAAAAGGGGGGCTTTAAAGGAATTCTTTTCAAACACTTTGAATCCATACATGGGAATGAAAGGATTAATTAGTAATAAAAGCAAAGATATTGAAGGGTACATACCAGTGAAGAACACAGAGGTTGAGAACAGTAATAATGAGTAATTACAATAAACAGTTAAATATCAAAAGGTCAGTGATGACAAGGACCAGTGACAGCAAGGGTAAAAGTGCCTGGGAGGACAATGGTGAGCCATCCTTTAACTGTAGGACTAAACCTTCGCTTTGACTCACCCATATTGAAGTGTAACTGATGTTAGCATCCACATTCACTTCCACTTCACTGCCCTTTTTCCCCATCAGATTTGATCCAATGCTATGGTTAGCTATATGGGCTGACGGGCTGTCTTACACCCTATTTTCCCCCGGGAGAGACTGTGCCCAAGCCAGTGGGGCCCTCTGGCCATAGCCTGTACTGGCTTGAGTCCCCCCATGCCACACACAGCTGTACCACAATGACATGTTGCAACATGTGTACTGCTCAAGCCCATTTATTTTAATGTCAGGTGAACAGATCCGATGCCTGTGTAAAGACATCATATACACCAAATGGACAGATGAGATGTGCTCTCACAATGTATCACAATGAAGACTAGGATGAGTTCAAAGGAGAGAGCTCTTTTTAAGCCATAATCGTCTGGGAGAGATCTTGGGCCGAGGGCAGAACCTTAGGTTCATGACTAATGACGTGCCTCTGTAACGACTAATGACGTGCCCCTGACACAATTAATCTACTCTGAGTTGAGAAAATAATCTACAAATTAGCTTTCTCTATCGTACTAGGAATTCTCTTCAAGATTTTCAAAGGAAGCTCAGTGTTAATGCATATATATTGGCTATAAGTTTGTTTAAAATGACCAGATACTCACGACCAAATGAAACCACCTAAAAGCAAGGTCATTCAACATTCATTCTAAAACATTGTATTCATCCTGGCTACCTGCTTTGCCTAGCACATTTACATAACTATCTATCAGTAAATAATAGCATATTTTTCTGTCTTAAAACATGGGGGTGACTTGTCTGCATGAGACCGATAGACTGGAAGTGAGGACTTATGTCGGTAAATTAAAGAATGTGAACTGACTCCAATATTCTGTCAGGTTGGCTCTTGGTGTAACTGGTTCATGCAGAAAGACAGAGAGACAGAGAGACAGATACGGAGCAGAAATAGAGAGAAAGGGAAGAGTTATACATGAACCTCTTCTATTGTTCCTATGCCTATGGCACTGCCGCGGCGTCCATATTTACTGGGACTTTTCCCCGGGACAAGCAATGACTGAATTACAAAGAGAGAGAGAGAGAGAGAGAGAAATAGAGAGAAAGAAAGAGAGAGGGAGAGAAACAAAGTATGAGATTCCATGCAGCAGGTAAGCGTTAAAAAACAAGGTACACTCTTGTTGCAGGTGGAAAAAAGAAGAATAAAAACCGAAAAGAAAAAGAAACAACCACCCAGAAGCACCGTTCAGTAAAGAGGGAAAGGAATGACTGAGTGAGACAGACAGAGCAGGGAGAGAGGCTGAAGCGCAGTGGAAAGAGTGATGGCGGAAGGATGCCTCAGAAAACGGACCCTGTGCAGAGGAGTCAAGAGAAGCAGAGAAACACATCACAGGGTTAGAGACACAGGAGGTTAATGTGGAAGAGAATAGCTTTCTATACACTAACACACACATTCACACATACACACAGATAAATACAGACACACCCATGCATGCATGCATATGCACATGGACCCACAAACACACATACACCCACACACAGGTAGTAACAAAGTCATGCTTCATAATCTACTGTAAGGCCCGACCCCTACTGAATATGGAACATTACTTTGTGTCGTTTTTACTTTACCTGGCAAACCAAATTCACTGCAACTCAGACCAGAGAGTTTAGAGCGTACCAGAACAGTGCAGAGGGTATTTGAAAGGACACTGTTTGCCTTCATTTTACTTCACACTACTATGAAAATATTAACACTGTTATGAAATAGGGATCTTTCATTGCGCAACTTAGGCTAACAGAAAGAAGTTCAGTTAAGAGGCTATGTCTAAATCTCCTGTCAAACTCAAAGTCACAAATCGGCGAGACTGACGTAACACATAATACTGCACTGAATGCAGAGCTATGTGTGCACTGAGAGCTACTGGAGTAGTACAGCTTTGTCATGGGGATAATTTTCTGTTAAAAGGTTGGGCAGCAATATTGTTTGCACTTAAATAAAACGGAGGACATTTTTTATGGGGGAAACATCATCTGACATGACATTTTAAGAGCAGGGTGATATATTTGAGCTTTTGGCTCGCGTCCTGTCCTCTGGGTTTCGCTGAACTGTCAGTGGCGGCCATGATGAGCTGGACAGAGGAGGGCGGAAGAGGAGGGAAAAGCTAGATTGGATAGGAGAGTGGCGGAGAGTCTCGCTGGGTCTGACTCTCAGATGGGTTTACTTACACTCCCGGCATTTGACATACCATCACAATGAGGTGTTTAAAAATACTTACCCAAAAACTAAATCTCTGAACCTGCAAATCAACACCCACAACTTTGTCCAAAAATACAAAACCAAAAAAAAAATAATAAACAGCAATAACAGAAACCATCCCACTGTAGCAAAACAAAAAACGGCAAGCATGCGCCAAGCAAGCGCAAAACACAGCCCATCTGAACACACTGAATTCTGTCCATGCAGGGCCTGATGTAGACACTCACACATGCAGGGGGCCATATTTACAGCAGAGGGAAATGGGGAGGTTGCATAGAATATAGGGGGGTACTTGAACAAACAAATTCATACCTATTATTTTTTTGGCCAGATATTTTGATAAAACATAAAGAAGTGAATGAAGCCTGCGCAATAGAAAAACCCCTTTCTTTTTTTCTGATGATGTTGTTCTTGTTGATCCAAAGTTAAGGACGATTGTGAAAGGACAGAAGCATGATTGGCACAGTGCGTCTGATGTGGGCCAATTGGTTTTCCCACACAGTGCACCACTACACCCTGGTGTCCATTTCACAAGTTTCCGATCTATGGGGCTGTCACACCTGTCCGAAGCCCTGCGGACACCTTCTCCACTGCACTCCAGTGCTCTTCTTCCTTACAATACCCACCATCTCCTTCCTTGTATGGACTGCCATCAACAGTGCATTGTTCTGCATGCCCACTCATTTGCATCTCTTCTATCAGGATGCACTACACTACACTATAACCACACAACATATTACTCAACACTTCCATGCCACAGTCTGTCTGCATCTAACATTTTTTAATATTTTCTTCAAGAGCCATATCTAATGATGCCCACTCTGGGAAGCACTGGGAAGATGAACTCTTGTAGAGCCAATGACAGTGATTACTGAAATGAGATGGGTGTGACCATCATGATAGTGTCACCAATGCGAGTGAGAGTGTCAGGTAGGTGAGTTTGATTAAAGCAAGCTTAATCACCACTCATTAATGAGGAAACCAAGGGGCTTCAACTTCCTTCCAAATCTGCTTTCATAAAACAGAGGACAATCTTCCTCAAATGAAATTGAAATAAAGGACCCAATGTGAGGAAGGACTGCTGATAGGGACCAGCAGTGAAGTGACCGGCACTGGTCATTGTTTCTTCATTGTGGGTTAATGTTAATTGATGGAACGTACTGTGAGGTGTCTCAAATAGCAACGGTTGGTTGCTTCTAAAAGTGTCCTAACCTACGGGGCTCTCAGGCTCTTGATGAAGTATCCGGGGGATTTGATGTATTTTGGGCTGTGTGGGGAGAGGTGAGTGGGGAGTGAGGTAACAGTGAGAGAGAGGAGGGAACAGGAGGGTAAGTTGGGTTGGGCTCGATCTTAAAATCTGAATCAGAATTCTGGGGGAATGTAGCAGCATCCCTGAGAGCCCCTTTCAAAACCAAAAGGGCTTACTTACTATCCCGGGGGTTTTGGGGGTCTCTGGCGTGCTGTGGGAAAAGCTGCCGGACTGGCTAGTGGCGACTGTGAGGGGCTTCTTGTTGCCATGGCCCATGGCGTCCATTGACTGGCTCCTGCTACGGATCACCCGCTAAAGAGAGAGATGTAGAGACAGACTGAGCTCCGCAGTGCCCCCTGGTGGGGGCAGGGGGTTCGCGTGGTTGGAAAGGGGGGTTGGGTTTTGTCACTGAAAGGGGGCGGGTGGGCGGGTCAGGGAGGGAGGGGCCAGGGTTGGAGAAGCTATCCATAGGACTGAGCCCAATCCCAAATGTGACAGGTTTGAAGCACATCACCTGTACCCATGTTATGACCACAGAAGAAGGGAGTTAGAAGGAGAGACAGAGATAATTGGAGGGTGAGATAGAGAAAGAGAGGCAGAGAGAAGGATAGAGAGAGGGTGCCGCACTGGAGTGCAGTGTGGAAGGAGGCCGCCAACTAGCTGGGCAAGAGGACGGGATTGGCTGGTTTTTGGAGAGTGTGGGACTTTGGGGAGGGCAGGGGGATGCATGCAGGCCAGCGCACACAAGCGTGTTAAAACGAGAAGCCATTCAGAACGTTCGCTAGGCATCATCCATCACAGCCTACAGCGGCAGACTACACAAACACAGGCTGCCTTCCAGATTCCTAATGGATATTGATTAAGTGTTTTTGCTTGTGTCCCGGGCACACAAAAGGACATTATCTCATTTCTCCGAATCACATGATACTTTTCCTCACTCTAAAGTTACAGAAGAGGAAGAGGCTCTGCCATTGCACAACACCACACTCCCAGAACACAAACATTTACTTTGATTTCTTCTGCCCCATATACAAAATCAAAACCAGGGAGCTCTCAAGTGTTTCAAATGTGCCTGTCCATAGGGGCTCTGTTCTGATAATTAAAGATGTGAACACTCTGGGCCCTAAATATAACCATTTTCATCATCAACAGGTTTATCCACCATTAGAATTCTGTTACGCAGCCTTACGTTCCACATACAAAGTCCAAAATCCTTTTCGATAAGCAATGATCCAAATGTTGCTGTTGGTTACCTTTAAAGAACCCCGCTCAGTTCCCACTCCCACAGCTGCCCTGAGGGCATCCCCAGCCCCTCCCCCGGGCCCTGCTGGGTTACCTTAAAGGACTCAAAGAAGCCCCCTCCCCCTCCGCCCCCGTTCTCCAGCTTCTCCTCATCGCCCCCCAGGCCCATCATGGACTGACTGTTAATGTGCAGCTCCTCGTACAGCGTCTCCAGCAGGGCGGTCCGGGTGCGCTCCTGATGAAACACACACGGCGCGGCCAATCAGGGAGGGCGCATACTGTGAAACCCCACGAGTCCAAGCAATCACACTCAGACATCAATCCAAAAGTGAACCAGACATACACTCACAGACACCCATGTCTCACCTCCAGTTTGGCAAACTTGTCCGCTTTGTAGCAAGCATACTCAGCGTTGATGAGCTTTGTCAGAAGGAACTCATGGAATTCTGGCCCCTGAGATGGAGAGTGACAGATTGAGACCGAGTATCACACCCTGGGGTAACATTATACTATACTGGATACATTATTTAATGCGCAATAAAACAATAAAACAAGTGCAGCAATAAAACGGATATCCACTGCTGTTTTAGTGTCTTGTTTACAGAGTGGGCAGCTTATTACAAGAGAAAAATGCAATACATCAGTGGACTCAATATTACCACCACACCAATACTGTAGCTGCAGGGAAAATCAGTCATACAGGACAATATCAATACACTCTCTAATATGCATTAAAGAAGCATTATCAACACTCATCCACAGCATGCTGCTGGCTCGCCTTTTTGAAAACAGCCGGGTCTGGGAGGGCAGGCCCAAAGAAGGGGACATCGTCACGGGCCGTCACCGACACCTGTGAGGGGAAGTGGAAAGAAGAAGGTCTGAAGAACAGGTGTGCCAATGGAACAGATGCTCTTTTCCCCAGCAGAGCTCTGTCTGAGACCTCAGCTTTTGGCCAGAGGTGCATATTGTGTTATGGGAGCTCTCTCACTACAACAGCTGGCACACCGGTCAATGCCAAACCATCGTCCAACGCAAAGTGACACGCTACCTTGTACAGCACGTTGTCCGAGCAGGATTCTCCACCTGCACCACCACGTAGGCATGCAGGAAGTTGGAGGCGATCATGTCTGGCACGAAGGGCGTGTTCTCCTCCTGGAACACGATGGCCACGATGTCATTTCCTATGTGTCTCTTCCTCTGTAGCTGAAACAAACACAACGAAACACAAGATGGCTCCCAACAAACCCCAAAACAGATGCTTCCATCGATGACCCCACGTTGATGAGGGTAACAAAGCTTTAAGACACTTTCAGTGCTGATGTAATGGATTAAAACCTTGTGACCCTCGCCTCCAGCTCACACCTGCTGCTAGGTTCCTGTTGAATCAACTGACAACAAGCCGCACCCAATAACTGATGATATTATGCTAACCTAACCAAACGTTTTTTAACAACACATATTATATTCATATCTCAGCCACAATAAACCATAGTAAGGCCTGCTAGCTGTCTAATCGGGCAAAACAAATATTTATATGCCTGAAACAGAACACACACACCTTTATAAGCCATGTCTTTATAAATTATTAAGTCAACAGGTGTATTGTTTCATGGTGTAACTGACAGTATTCCAGAGCTCAGGTGCCGAGCTCACTTTGTTCAGGGGAAAATGAAAGTCCATTGCAAACACAGTGCTTATGTTTTCATGAGAGAACAAAAGACAGCAGGATCTTAACTGGCCCTGCACAAACATCTTTACATAAGCAAACATCATCCTCTACATTGCAAGAAAAACAGCAAACAAATTCCATTTGCTAAATGTATAACTTCTTTGTTTCATTGTTTTTGCAATACTGTGATACAAAGTCATACCAATAAAGCATTACTGAATTAAACTGAATTGAATTAAGTTATATAGAGACCAAGTAAAGAAAACCTTCAATAAGTCAAAAAACTTCTACACAGTCACCCTGCCTGGCCAAGGAGACGGTGAATCCTGCTGTGTCACTGTGTACTTTTGTCTTGTGCAGCCCTCCAGGGCTCGGAAAGGAAAACGACCCCACTCCTCCACCTTCACCCAGTAGTGTGTGCTGACACTCAAAAAAAACAACCCCCTTTCCCCATTATTCCAAGTCATTCCCCACCCCTTAGGAGAGCATGAAGAGGAGGACAACAGGAAGTGAGGAGAACAAAGGTCACAGTTTTATGGGGTTGGCTTTTACCTATTCTTAGAAATTAGGTCAGTAAACAAAAAACATAAACCCTCTAGTCATGAAATGTTGAGATAACAACAGGAGGTTTAGCAGCCTTCCTTTGTTTAACAACATGGAAAACACTATTTAAACATTCACCTGAAACATGCGATTTGCCATAAGAATTCTGAGGTTTTTACAGGCTGTCAATTCACCCTGTGAGAAAATGGTAACTAAGTTGTGATTATTTATAAGCTTGAAATCCATAGGGGTCTTAAACTGAATGAAGGGGATGACTGTCACATGACTGTGCTGCCTACATGCTCTGCAGGGTGCTGTAATGGCCATATCTGTGTGGGTACGAGACAGCACTGCTGAGACAGGAAGCCCGACTCATTTCAGTTCAATTCAATGTTTCATTAATGACAGAGGGAACTGAAGCACAGCCCTCAAAGAATCAAATACAATATGAAACAGATCTCATGAAACTCTCTTATACTGGGACATGGCAAACCTGGTACACTCTAGACCCAGTGCACACTGAGAGGGGAGGTGTTACTTGTATTAAGGATTGTGGGATATGAGAGGGATTTACCTGCTGGGTGTCCCCCTCTGTGTAGGGTAGCTTGGTGGACACATGGAACATGATCTCCTTGTTGCGGAAGTTGTGATAGACTGACTCAGAGCCTGTCTGACCGTGGGTCACATCCAGACCACCTCGGAATCTAACGGCAACAGAACCACATTATGACGCTGTAGCTAGACATTCATTATTGTATCTGTATGTTTATGTTACCATGCTTCAATATTGTTGGATGCAAGACTTGTTTAATTATTGAAGATGGTCGTTAATCACTAAGTTGAAATGGAGGTTAGCTGGTGAACAGATATTTATTGTGAACAGAGCCTAGTCTGGGGAGAAGACAGTATTACTGGTGAAAAGACATTGCAGCTGGTGAAAAAAACCAAAAACATGCTAAACATTTTACCCTTTGAAGTCATGCAGCTCTATCTTCTGTCCCAGGAATTCCAGAAACTCAACGAACGCCGTACTCTCCTCACTGTTCCCAAACAGCTCCTCCTCTGAGGTCTGCCGGAAAATCACGAATGAAAATTCACGGTGACACTCATATATTCAAACAGAGTATTACACATTAAAACTCACACAGTTATAAAAAATACAGTGTAAATATCAATGCTAAATAATACTGTAAAAAGTAAAAAACAAAACCTATGAGAATTGATTGTAGATAATTGTGCAAGCAGATCAGATGACTTCACTAACATGCATCTACAATATTGCAGTAGAATAGACTTGCAGATTTTAGCAAGTTGTCAAGACTGACATATATTATGGTGTTTATTTGTGGTGAATGCCATATGCACGATTACGCCCACTGTGACAACAAAAGACAAAAGGGAGCCAATTAAAAAAAGAATAATTCAATCAGACTGACAAACAGCTTCAGCAGTCTTTGAGAGACAAAAACCCTCATACCAACATTAGCAAATCTAAACAGCTTTAGCTTTAATGGATACACAACATTTGAACTGAAGCTCTTTAGATTTGCTGATGTTTCTATATTTTTTCTGCTCACTTTGTAGTGATTTGCATGATGAGGATGCTAATGGCTGCTGAATAAACATGTGTGCTCATTAAGAGGGGGCGCTGGAGAGGACGGAAGGTGAGAGCAGGCATGCTTTTCATTGTGTCCTGAGTGGGAGAGGCTGAAAGCTCCGGTCAACCTCGCACTGAGGCAGCGCAGAAAGACAGGGGGCCGCAGGAGAGCAGGGGACAAAGAGAAGCGTGTGACCCTCTGTTTTTTTTTCCACAGGATGCTTGTTTGTGCCTCTGCAGGGCTGGTGAGGAGATGTCCCTGAGTAGGTGACAGTTAGATGAGAGCAGTTCTATCTGTCTTCACCCCCTTTTCACTGCCTCTCCACGGCCCCTCTCTGCTATGCTAATGCCCCCCGAGGGCTGGGGGGGTGGGGTCGGGTGGGGGAAAGGGAGGATTGAGAGGGTATCTGCCAGTTCCTTCACGCCCCTCTCAAGAGGACCCTCGTCCTGAAGAGTGTCCCTCTGTCCTTCTGCTTTAAAGGTTAAGAATACGGACCTTCGAGAGCAGAGCCTCTTCACCCAGCCCTCCCTGCTCTCGGCTTGCCCCCCTTTCATAAAGCAAACAAAAGGCTTAAAAGGCTCTACAGCAACAATGGACTTAAAAGACTCAGTGCTATAGGGAGGCAATCTGTGCCACTAATCTTGACAAAGGCGAACACCATGATGCAGCTGAACAGAAATGTGTTTTTTCTGCAGTGCACTGAACCAAAACTCACTGCGGACTCTCACCTGCCCAAACTTTTGGTAGATGACTCCAAATTTGAAGTTGTTGCTGATGACGTGCTCGTCAAATGTAACAATGAGTCTCGAAGCCTGGGAAAGAGAAAGGGCGCCGGGTTAGTCACTACGCCAAGTACTTCGGCTGCAACCCACATATACAGGCATGTGCACGCGTATTTCTGCGAGTGTGCATATGCATATCTGGTGTGTGCGTTCGTGTGTGTGTGTGTGTGTGTGTGTGTGTGTGTGTGTGTGTGTCTGGAACATGCCAACATCATAGACACAGATAGAAGGAAGAGCCAGGCCTCATATGGAAATGGAGGCCAAAATGTCAGTAGTTCTATATTAACCGTGACATTTTAATAAAGCTGGGGTATTTCCCGTGGAAAGGACACTGAACTAATAATCACACGGAGACACTGGCCTTTGCAGCATACCTTTGGGTAGAGGACAGGGAAGAAGCGATCCACATTCACCTCCTCACAGACGAGCTAGGAACACAGAATGAGTGTGACCTTTCAATTCTCCTTCCTCTCCATTGCCAGGAGACTAATTAAACATACTTTTTTCAATTTTCCTTATAAAAACACAGAATGCATATGAATATGTCTTCAGCAGTAAAGGCATGGCTTGGCACAGGCTGTGGTTAAGTGAATCGTTTCCGTGGCTTGGACATTAGCATCATTAATTATGTGTCACAATAACTTCAAACCTGTCCTACCTTGGCCATCTGCACCACGTTGGGGAATTCAGTCAGACAGGATATAGGAATCACATCATGGTACGTTTTTAACTTTGTCCTGGGAGAAAAAAAATGGTTTGTCATAAACACAGGTCACAACAGAAATCATCTTTCAACATTTTCATGATCTATCTATCTATCTATCTATCTATCTATCTTGTTGCTCTGCTTTGTCATGACAAATGTTGTGTATTGTTACTTCTATGTGACAGATAGTGAGAGCACATAACACCATCCTGTCATATCTTTCTTCTTTGATGTGATGATATAATAAAAAAAGGAATTTGTACAGACATGAAGATACAATTTACATAATATGAAGCTCAGATACAAAAGCTCATTTGAACCTGATGTAATGAACTGAGTGAATCTTCCATGATTCAAATGGATATCTTGCCTGTGCTGCGACAAAAAACATGTTTCGGCTTACAATTATAAAGACTGAATAGCATGCGGGCACAGGATACTCATTAAAATACATGCTGTGACAGAGAAAACCATCACATTCTGGAGACTTGGATTCCATTCTCTTTACAGGGAGGGAGGGTTGTGCATGTGCCAAGGGGTGTGGAGGAGGGAGGGGGAGGGAGGGAGGGAGGGATGTGTGAAGGAGGAGAGAGGGAGGGGAGCGGTACCGGAGCAGCAGCCGGAGGTGCTCCTGGTCCCCGATCACATCGTACTTCACGGAGAAGACCAGGTGGCCCAGACTGCTGTCCATGGAGTAGTAATTAAAGTGCTCCTGACAAGGCAACACAAGGCCCGTTAGTGAAGATTCATCGCCTCGCTCCCACGCACAATTCATTACACCATTCATCAGGCTCCCAGAAAGCCCTGCGCTTCCACTGGCTGCAGCTGTCTAAGGGTCCCTGCTTAACTGACACAGCCCTGTGCACCAACCCACATGTAGCTCAGATCTTGCTGAGATCTGAGGCGCTCTTCAATTAGCTGTCCTCACAGAGCCACGGTGTGTAACAGTTGATTAGATTGTTTATGAGGACAGCGTTGCTTGGATTGATCTGAGGTGTTTGTGGAGCTCGTGGCTCCGCCACACTGTTCTCCAAAGGGACTTTTAATCGAGCACTGGGTATAATGAGAGGTAATGAGGTGTCGTATCCATGTGGAAGCAGTACTTGACTCTGTCAGCGCTACTTTGAGGGGAGGGGCAGAGACACAGCTCCATTTGACAAATGGCTGTTTGAAAACCTGGTGTATAACCCATTTTCAAATTACTCAGTGCTGTTAAACAGAATGGGACTTAGACCAAGACTCAGTCAACATTTCTCCAAGCAAATGTCCTAGTCACACATTTTTGCTCTTCACAAACATAAACAGCAGCAATTTTATGTGATTGTGTGATTGCAGACAACAAACTTTTAGTAGCGAGTCAAAGTGAAGCACAAGTAATGTCTCACGTTTATGGACAAGCTGACTCATCATAACATCCCCACGGTGACTGAAAAGGCCTGGGGCGTCTTTCATTAATTCTTTGGCAACTGATGCAGTTGCGTTACGGCATGGAGCTGCTAACTCACATACAAAATGTGCCCAACTTGGCTATAATTCAGCTATCATTCACACACCTGCAGGTAGCCAGTCATATGGGAGTGGCTACTAGAAAGTAATGGGACTGCTGATATTTAACAGGTTTAAGCCCAGCCTCCCCTGTTGAGTCTGAGGCCAGTTGCTGCCACTCAAAGCTAGACCAGCAGGCATTGCTGGTAATGACACAGCTGAGACTCACACACACAGTCACAGGAGTGGAACTACAGAGCCATCAGTAGCCATATTTGATTATGATGTCATATGGAAAAAAGTCCCCATGATCTGTGTGAAACAATAGTCTTTGAAACCATAATTATAATTTGATTAGAATGAAATATATTACAAATACTTGAATACAGATTAGTACTCCTATCTCATCTTTCTTTCTGTTTACACCTGTGGAGAGGATCACTTGCACAGCACCTCCCTGTTAATGGTTCCCATCTCATGATTATGAGGCCATTTTAACCACAAGGCTCATGCTTGGTTGAATAAAGCGTAATAAAGAATAAATGATGATCCACCTCATCTCAGTGTGAATGTGCCGCATCACGTTTACACTCCCTCACCTTTCCCAGAAACTGCTTCCTGTAGATCTTGGCTGTGGTGTTGCACTCCAGCTTGACCCGAGATGTCGGGGACAGGAGCTGCTCGGGGGTGGGAGCATTGGTCAGGTCGTGATTGGTCCCCTCAATCCAGTACCCTCCGAACTGGGGCAGGAGGATCAGGGGGAAGGGGCTCTTACGGCCAAGAACCTAGTGCGGTAACCACGGCAATGACAAGAGACAGCAACAAAGCCGGTCACAAACCATGTTCGGTTTAAATGTGTTTATCTACGGCTGCAGTGGATATTTTTCATAGCAAAGGGGAAAAGAGTTCACACTAATCATTCATGTGACGTACCTCATGGACACTCGGGTATGGTATATAGTCCTCCTCAGTCTGTGGAGACAAGAACACAGAGCAATCACTCAGACAGCCCTCTGCAACAATACGTTTGTCAATACGTTTAGATCTACTACAGCAATACATGTCTTATTGCAGCAAGGGTTTCGTCATCATTCATATTTGCATTTTAAAGAAAAGAAGCAATGAAATTTTATGGGACAGGAAATGGAGCGCGGAAGGAATAACTGAGAAAGTGTGACTTTATCTTCTGGGAGAGGAGGAGGGGGAGGCCACACTCAGTCCAAGAAAACCTCTATCAATTTCATTTTAATCAGGATACTCCATGCAAGACCCTAGCCAGCACACGGGGAAGAGGTCTGCAAAGCCACCATTCTACCACGTTTTATCAACACTTCCCTGGTCTGCATGTTCTGTTTTTGCACTCTCTAATAGAGAGGCTGCCTGCCCAAAGATAAGAGGAACAGTCCGATCCATGGGAACAAAGGAGCTGTTGTGCGTGGTGTTTTAGGGAAACGGGGGCGGGGGGAGTACGGGCATACCTTGAGGGGTGGAGGCAGGGTGCATCTCTGCTCATCCATTCTGTTGCCCTAGAAGTCCAACAGGAAACAGGTCACCAGCCAGTTGCCAAACTGCCCTATTTGCATTTTATTCTTGTTTTCAAAGTCTGCTACTCCAATGATTTACCTATCGGCTTCCTTCAGTCAAATTGTAAAAAAAAAAAAATGCTGACGTATTTTACTATATTGTTCCACTGTTAAAACAGTTGTAAAATTTACGCTGTTCGTTGATTTAAATAATAAAACAATAATTTTAAACATCTTGAGTTCACTTCAATGCATAGTAATACTGCTTCCATTTACCATACAAAGGACATTATCAAAATACATATAGGCAATCTTACATATGCACAAACACACAAACACACACACACACACACAAACACACACACACACACACACACACACACACACACACACACACACACACACACACACACACACATCAATTAATAATCTTGAAGGCAAAGCTGAACAGAATAGGATATAGTTCAACTGACATAAACAGAGATATATAGATATACAAGTATCTTAGAAAACAGCTGGAAGACAAGGAGAGGGAGGGAGAGAGAGAGTCAGAGAGGAAGAGCAGAAGAGAGAGTCACCATTTTAAAGACACAGAACTGCTTTAAATAAATTTGCTCTTTAATGTTTAAAAATAAATTCAAGTGTAAGTTTCACCTCAGAAACACAACTGTGCACATTCAACGATAACAATAACACAATTTCAGAAAGCGCATTAAAGTATTAACACAAAAACAACACCTGCATTTATTTGTGAAAGTTAACTTGATTGAAATAATCAATGATTGAATTCATTCCACAACCAGAGAAAGTGTCAGAGAATGTGACTGGAAAGAGAGAGATTGATCTTGGGGACAGCCTAACAGAATATAAAAACGTGACAAAGAGAAGTGAGACGGAGGGAGCAGATAGAGGGGACAGAGGGAACAGTGTCACTTATAAAGAGCTGGCCTTCATTTGGCGAGCTGATGGAGGCCCTGCTACGGCGAAACGCCGTACTGCTCAGAGGCAGTGCAAGATCGTCTCCTTCGATGGCGCTGATAACTGCCTGTACGTTCGCCAGAGGAAAACGAGATGACAGAAACCTGGAATTCTTTAACAGGCTTGTGATAACACGGATGCCAATGCGCCATCCAGACTTAGATGATAAAGACATTCTTATATTGGGATCGTTTCAGCATATGGACCAGGGAGACAAAACAACAGACAAGCAAAAAAAAAGGTAAATTGCAGAACAAATTGAGCCTTGCCAAAAATTTTAATAGTGACCTCATACATAGATAATACTGCAATGAGAGCTGCACCCTTCGCTCCAGGATTGTTATTCTAACACCATGGTATTTGGATCTATGCAGTCCTATCGCACTCTGGAGCTATCTCGTTACATTTGGCCTAAAAACTGTATCATAACGCAGTGTATCAATGACACGCTGTAGCCGAATGCAATACCATGTAATGAAAATAGACCTGCGATGTAGAGCGAGAACCGTGCCTCTGGTTTAGGAATCTGCTACCGTGCGGAAGTGAGCGATTGCCATGACGACGATGACAATCGATCCACAGACATCCCATCCCGTCCTATATTTCCCCGATTTCATCTTGCAGCGAAAGAAGACGGGCGGTGATTTGGGAAACAAGGGACATAAATCGATTTGGTGCTTTCCAAAGGGGAAATCATTATGTTGGGAACAGAAAAGAACGGTAATTGATGCTGCCGCTAGGCCGAATTAATGCGGATGTACATCTGCTCAGAGGGTACTGTCCCTCTGGGGCTGGGGTCAGTCTCTGTGCAGAGCACGACAACACAGTCTAAGGCTTTAAAAAGAACGAAACCTACTGGAAGTATAAAAATGTGTGTTTATTATCTTTCTTTCACTGTGGTAAATGTAATACTTGCCAGCTCAGACAGGAGGAAATGAAGAAGACAATCAATCAAACAAAAGCTTTACAAAATGAAAAACCCAACTTACCTGCATCCTCTCAATCATTTCAAATAAATCAGTAGTCTGGAAAAAGGAAACAAAGAACACATGGGCATGAAATGAAAGACATGAAGTGGACTACACTGAGCGTGCTCCGTGGGCTCAGAGGATGTCTGAGATCTGCAAGGCCTTTCTGTGGCTCCTCCACAAAACCAGTCGGCTTTTCCTTGTGGTGCCATCGCGAAGACTCCCCACCTGTATGTGCTCTCTATTCTCAAAGCAGCATTGCCACAGAGAACCCCAACAGTGAAAATGTTCCCTTCAGAAATAGTTCTTTGATTAAATGCTCCTTAAAAACAATGATGTTCTTTCAGTGTTTTTTTCATCAGATTCCTGCATAAGGACATCTTCAGCTAGATAAACAATGTCACAATACAGCAAGCAGTCTCAGATAAATATAGTGTGGCAAAGTTGGCTAATTAGTTCTATACTCTACAGAGAGAGATGAGCATATGCGTAGGTGTTACAGTGCTGTTAGGAAGCTTGCATTGCATTAGCCCAGCTGTAGTGCTGCTATCAACGAAGAAAACTCAGAAGACGACTCAGTTCATTTTATCACCTGCATTATGGGAACACAACTAACTCTAAGGTGTGTGGCACCCTTGACACAGTATATCAAAAGCTCAGTGTACACCCATACAATAGTCATACACATAGCCTGGGCAAAACAAACAAATATGCACAGGAGATTATGATAAGGGACAAAAGCCTCGTTCAATGGGTCTCATGCTAGACTGTACTCATTGAGAACCAACCAACACCACAGTTCTGATGCATTTTGACTACATGACAACATCACAGCATGATAGCAACTTATCGATAGTGCATTGCCTTTAAAGCTATACTACTTGTGGCTGCATGGAGGAAACCGAGCAGACAATTAGCGAACCACAAAGCAATCTGTAGCTGGTTTTTGGGTTGACGCTCTGTAATGTAGTCCAGCTGGAGTGTCAATGTAATGTTTACCAATGTGCTATGTCAGTTAAGCAGAACCAGAGGGGAAAAAAGACTCGCACAGACAGCCTTGATCAAACAGTGTACAGACTGTACGAACAGTCAGAGTAAAGTCAAGTCCTTGGGTTGTATTCAAGTCGGCCCTGTCACTGCCCTCAAAGCAAACAGGACTCTGCAGGCAGGACACGCTTGGAAAACCAAGAGGGGATGTGGTCATGTGACACAAAGGAGCCGCGTAGTGACGATGTCCGATGACACATCGGCCACGCAGTCACTGTAATGAAAAACTCTCGTTGTGTCAAAAGAAAAAAAAAAACCATAGGCGGTTATCCATAAATACTCTACGCCCCATTCATTACACCATTCCCACTTCCTAACTGTGAATTCACCACAGCTTCCCTAAATAAACAGTCGTCAGCCACAATAGCGTAATCCATGTATCAGTCCTCAAAATCCAGGATAAGCCTGTGCACACAGATCACCTGCGGCATGTCAAAAAGAAAACTTTTACGAAAAGAAAGTAAAAGCATTTTACAGAGAGCCACATTTATAAACAGTGATGACAAATCATGCAGAGTGTAGCAGGGTCTTGACAGGGGCATGAAAGGTGGTGCATTTAAACTACAAATACCAGCATCAATACCAATATCTTTTCATCAAACCAGGTAGTGAAATTACCATTCTCTCCATTGCCTCTACATGTTTTGTGTATCACTACGACTAGACTGAGCTTTCCAATGGGGCAACAATTGTGGTTTAAAAACATTACAACCATCTCCAACGAAAGACTGGGATCAAACCATGAAATAAATAAAGCTAACCCTAATTAGGTTCTTTTATTTGGTCAAAAATGTAACTCCTGTGATGTGGCAGGCCATAGAAGTTAAACAGAACAGCATAGCATTCAAATTTCCTGTTTTTATGTCAATGTGTACAATTTTGCGCCAAAGGTTTAATCATAAACAACAAAGTTAAGATGTTTATACTACCATTTCCTTGAGGAAAGTTATTCCGTCACAATGAGGAAATAAGGGGAAAGCACACTGCCTGTGTGTTCCTGTCCCCTGGGGCTAATGAGTAAGAGAGGCAACGGGCTGACCTGCCCTAATGAGTAACCTTTAAGTGCCTCTTGCCTTTGAACCCTCACTCTGGCCCCGGAGCTGGGGAGCCGGTGGCGAGCGATGTCACCACTCGGTGGAGGAGGCTTTGGAGTAAGAGCGCATTCTCAGGGTGTTTGCACTCATTACTGCTCTGAGCTGGCCACGGAGGCGACTTCCCGATCGGGACACGGGGAGCCCTGGCTGAGATCCTGACTTTTGCCGGTAACGGCGGGGTACTCACCGCGCTGTGCCGTCTCCATTGCCCCAGGGTGACCAGCGGGGGGCTGAGGTGAACGTTACGGCTTTTAGCCATGTTTTTTTGCGGCGACTTAAAAACAAAATGTGGAACTCCTCCGGAGGACGGGAGTCCTGGAGACTGTGCTAAGAGGTGGGATCCTCACTGGGACTCGGGTTCACAGAGCCCCAGGGAGAGGCCAGTCTGCCGCTGCTTCTCTGGGGGGAAACCTCGTAATCCTCTTTCCCACAGCGCAGCTACTCGCCCCACAACACCAGCCATGACTGTGGGAAGAGCTGCCGACACCTCTCCTCTCACCACTCTGTGTGCGTGTGCGTGTGTGTGTGTGTGTGTGTGTGTGTGAGCACGTGTCTCAGTGTGTCCTTTGGTCTATTTCCCTCTCTCTTTCTTTTCCTCCTTTTGCCCTCCCCCTGCTGGTTAAAAAAAAAAAAAAAACTTGGGAGGGAGAAATTACATTCCAAAAGAACAGAGTGTGTTTCTCTCTCTCCTCCCTTCGTTCTGTGTTTCCACTGTAACTCCTCTCTTACTCAGTTCTTTTGCTTTCTTTCTCTCCTCTCTCCCTCCTTCTCTCTCTTTCAAACTGTTTCAGAAGAGAAGAGACTGTTATTCTGTTACTCCTCAGGCTGTGATCTCACAACTGGGCAAGTCCCTGCAGCACCCGCCCTCAGTACAGAGAGAGAGGGAGAGGGAGAGAGGGAGAGAGAGAGAGAGAGAGAGAGAGGAGAGAGAGAGAAATAGAGAGAGAGAGAGGGAGAGAGGGAGGAGAGAGAGAGAGAGGGAGAGAGACAGAGACAGAGATAGAGAGAGAGAGAGAGAGGGAGAGAGAGAGAGACAGAGAAAGAGAGAGAGGGAGAGAGAGAGAGAAAGAAATAGAGAGAGAGGGAGAGAGAGAGAGAGAGGGAGAGAGAGAGAGAGAAATAGAGAGAGAGCTGTTGTACTTTGGGTACAGCAGTATCAAGAGAAAACACAAAAATGATGCAAGGTTTAAAGAGAAAAAGTGTTATGATCACCAGAATCAGGACAGCATAGCAAGAAACATAAAAATGTTTTGCTTTGTCCTTTGTTCTCACAGATCTTATGAATAGTTGTGTGTGTTTTGTTTCAAACTTAAACTTTCTTGCTTTGCATATATAATCATTTATTTGCTTAGCAAACACAGTTGTCCTGGGCTGCTAGAACTGCTAGCATATTTATTTATACTCTGTCCATTTGTATAGATGCCACCCTGAAATAATTTAGGTTAATAGCTTTGCTAAAGAACTCTCTGGCGATACCTTGCCCTTGTCTCCCAGTTTGGTTTGAAATACGCAAACTCTTTTAGTTACAAGCCTGCTCAATTACTCTAAGCTCCCCCTATAGTATATACCTGTAATGCATTCATATTTTCTTCTGAGAGGCTTCTCCAGCCAAAACAGTCAGGTCACAGAATGCAAGAGAAAATTTAAAATGCTGCCCTCAAAGATGACTATAGTTTCCTTTTTAAGTCAGTGACAAACCTCTGGTAGGGTGGCAGTTTTTAATTTGTCTTCATTTGTCTTCACTCATTTTTGAGACAATTAATGGCCACTCAGTTTTCTTTATAAACAAGTTTGCTTTAGCTTATAGTTTTCACGGTATTTACATATTTATACAGTTTCTTGAAAGAATAGAGTCACATTATCTGACTGTGTAACTTATGATTCCTCAATTGAGTCATTTTAACCCAACCCAATAATAGCACACATTTTCCAGGCTAAAGTCATTGCATTTCTTAACTACAGTCACAGTGGGCACAATGAAAAACATTAATGATGGAGGTGATATGAAAAGTGGAAACTTTTGATGAGCAGGTAAATTCTTCATAAATAGATTTATCCATTACAAATATGTATTTTGAAATTTTGGGAAAAAACTGAAAATGAGGTCTCATGGACTTCATGGCCTGTTTTCATCATCAGAAATTCTTATGCTCCAAAGTTCTTATAACACAATTTCTTATATTCTCTCCATACAGATGAACTCGATTAATATATAGCCGTGCTTGAATTGCACTTGCTATCATGCTATCAATAAAAATCTTTCCATTTGACTGAAAAGGCTCACCACGAGCGATAGGGCTTAATTTTAAATGAACCAGCTCTTTTCATCTTTTGTACTGCCTTTCCAAGCCTGACAAGCTTTTTGAAATCGACTGCACAATGTAAAACATGCTTTCTTGAGCGGTTGCTGGCAGCAATGAGTTATCTTCATTTTTCCAGAGAAAAGAAAAAGGAAAAAAAGTTCTGAGCTTATCTGACTCAAAACTACGACGACACACAATTTACTCCCTAATTGTGGATGACTTTGTTTGGAGACAGTAATTTAGGTCACTCACGCTCTAAAATAATTGCTTGCAGGTCTGTATCACTTCGTTTTTTGTATCTATGCATGAATACGTTTGGTTAAATCAAGCAGATAATAATACAGAGCTACTATAAGCAGTCAGTGGTTCACTGATATGAATAAATTATTATAGTTTGCTGTAGACGGCAGAAGGTTTTTCGGTCTTTGGTTGGGTTGATTTTTTTGTTATCACTGTATTGATAACATACAGAATAATTATAAATGTAACATCATTACATTGACTTGATACATAATAATGCTGATTTATGTACCTCTGCATATCCACATTTTCTTGCTGTAAAACTATTCTGTGACAATAGTGGCTATCTGTAACCTTAAGTCGTGCAATATGTGGTCGTCAATATTTTCACAGAAAATTAATTTTACTCATGACCGCCCTCTAGTGGCCCAAAAACAAAACTGCCAACAAGACCAAAACAAGTGTTCCCTGCCTGGAGCCATTAATGTTGCACTTTAGTGTTTTTCCCCTAAATGTAGTACCTGAGCACAGCCTGTATGTTTTTAATGTGCTCTATAATAGATGCTCCCTGCTCCAAATCTGCTGCTTCCGCCTGCGGGATTGTGTTTCCGCTACAGTGGAGTTCAAATGAACGAGCTCCATAATGACTGTAATGAGTACAGCGTTGTGTAAGGAAGGAAGGGGAAATAAAATCAATGGATCTGTGCTGTGCAGCCATGGGTAATCTGAGATATGATTCAGACAAAGTGAAAGGGTTTGTGTCAGGCTCTTAGCAGTTCTACGGCACAGCACCTCGTGTCTATTTAAATCAATCAACAGGTCAAATGAGGGGCATAAGTCTATTATGCAAACATTTTACATTTTCCTTAAAAGTTATATGTTAATTCCAAGATTCAGATGCTGATTTGAGCCACATTGAGGAAGAAATAAATAGTAGTGATTTGGTTACGATATTGATATTGATACAATTGTTCACGAACATGATGTTAATTCCTATTGGTATTCAATAACCCTTAAACAAACAGTAATGGATTACATCTGTATTTCTGACTGTCTATGACAGAAATACTTCTTGTGTACTTTTTTTTCTTGCTGACAATTTTGGGTCATTGTTTATATGCCTATAATAATTTAAATGCTGCTCTGTCCCTTGTACAAGGAATATATTTGGGTTTGTATGTTGTTTTCTTATTGTTCATGTGATACCTCAAACAAAGAAAGTACAAAGTGAAGTAAAGCAGCTATCTTGCTGAGCCTGGGCAGTGGGAGACACTCATTCTTGGAAATGCAATAGGTGAAAATCAGAAACTCAATACAGCCCTCCATGAGACCTCTGTGGGACAGGCTGGGTCTAACGCACACCCCCTCCCATCGCTGACCTTGGAAGAGGTTTTGGTTTTTGGCTTGTGAGGTTGGAAGGGGGGACAGGGTGCTGGGTCCATGAGACAGAGCTCTGCATTCACGTGTGCATGGTGGGGTGGGGGTGGGGTGATTAATGAGGGATTAGCCTGATTTCTCAGAAGGAGTGATTAAAGTAATATCATCCCTGCATCTCACTCCAGTAAGCTCCTTATGCTCTTGTCCTGCCACGCGCCCCTCTCACTTCCCTCTCAGATCTGACCCTCTCTGACTCCCAGCTTGATGTTTCTCCGGAGATTCTGAATCACGGCTCAACTTTCAAGTCGGTTCCAAGTTACATAAAAACCCAAAGCCTTTCCTACGATGCTTGGCAGTAACAAACTGCATGACGCCGCCTGACTTCATTTGTTTTTAATTATAATGTTTGTCAGACCCTGGAGGCCTGTTGATATGTGACAGCGTTGCTGTCCAGGCAAATCGTAACACTGTCTGGTCACTCCTCTGAAAGAGTTCAGACCCAACTTGCGGCATTTCCGTCCACATTCAGCCCTCAGCCAATCACGTCGGACCTCTGCCAGATGCTGGCCAATGGTCTTCATTTCTGAGCCTGATAAAGGCTGATCCATAAGGCAAGCTCATTTTACTTTGCAAGCACGGCATTACAGTGTTTATCATACCACCAAATACTGAGCTTTGACTGCCTGTGTCCAATGACATATGTCACTCAAAAACTTAATCTAAGCCCAGCGGAAAGACCAATAGATTATGATAATTATTACAAGAAAAAGAATTCTCATTCGTCCTTAGTCAAAAGCAGAGGGCAAAGACTGTTTTAAAACATATTATAAAATAACTACACACTCAGCTATGCAGCTGCTCCCCATTAATTTATGATGGGTCTTCCAAGCAAATTTATTAAATCATATCGTCACCGAGACTATATAAATAACTTTGCTCTTTTCGCACCTGTAAAAAGGAAAGAATCATAAAGGGCATATTTTTCATTCTGTTACACTGACCTGACCAATTTCCATAAGTGGCTTCCTGAACCAGCCCAGGAAGGTCACACAGGAAAATTTAAGGTTTTATGTAGGCGAGGTAATTGGTGACTGGATTGGGGGTACGAGCACCGGGACCCCTCCCACCCTCCATGACCTCCACACGGCGGGATCTGCAGAGCGGGTGCTTCGGATATCGCCTCCTTCCCTCCCTATCCAGTGTGAGCACACCCACCCAGTCAGATAACTCTCTTTGTCAGGCGCTCCTCGGAGCCGTGAGCTCGTTTAAGCTCTCTGACATCACAGAGATAGTATCCTCTTAATCTCTGGGCCCCGGCGCCTTTCAAGTTAAAAGCCCCCCCTCCGTATCTGTGAAACCCAGATTATTTTGGTTCTTGGGTAAAATGAAGAGCCTTGTGCCATCCCTGACTTACTGCAGATCCAGATCCTAAAAACCTCTTTCCAGCACGTGATTGGAGCTGTTTTTATTGGTTCAGAATGTGAACCTATTCTTATTCTTCAGTGTGTGAGCTTGAGCTGTTTGGACTTCATGGAGGATGCCACTGTGACATAACTTACAGGGCAGTCTTCTCTGTGGTAAAGAAAGCATTTTATGATACACTATATAATGCTATGCACATTTGGTGCGGCAGTTAGCATGAGCCATAGTTTCATCCATCCATGATGAGGATCAGGGTCACGATGGTCTAGTAACAGTGGTAATAGTTTCAATTAATTTTAGATTAAAAAGCTGTATATTTGTCTGCATCACAAGAAAACCTATTTACACATTCAGGTTTTTTTGTGAATGAGTATGAGAGTGAGGCAGTGTAGAGGGCCTGCTGTTCCAGAATCCGCCTGTGGTTCTCTGAACAGTGAGACACACTGAGCCAATTAAGCACTCGCTGAAGTAGATGAGCGAAAGGTGCTGCGACCAACCCAGGACCCCCAGAACCGACGGTCCATGGCCCGCCATCACAGAGTCAATAACACCGTATGCTTGACCAATACAGTCAGGACAAAGAGAGACAGACAGGGCCTCATTTAAATGGACACAATACAGCCGCGCGGCTCAAGCTCAGGTTTATTTGAATGGTGGAGTGTGTCAATTACCCAGCGAGCGTCCGACACTCACATACCCGTGTACATTTGAAATGTAAATAACCAACGTGAGGCGCTCTCAATACGTCCTCATTTTCTCCTCTATTTTTTCCTTTGCATTCATTATTAAAGAAGCGTGTTACGCAAGATGATTATGAGAATAACCCTCTTATCTTTTTATCATAAAAAGGTGTTATTTGCTCAGCATCACCTTATTATTCAGACAGCAGAGTAGTGGAGGAAGAAACGAGAGAAAAAACGGCCGTTCATATCATGCTTTGCGGCTAACTTCTCCTCTGCGCAATGAATTCAGTTTCTGTAAAAGTGAGTGTGTTATTTCCTTCAAAGCTGTTGTGCAGGCAGCAGCAGCTGCAGTTAGTCCAAGGTGGTGACCTGGTCTTTATAAACGACACTTCCCCACCTGTGGCTGGCTGAGCGGTCAGTGGAAAACAGCCAGAGGGAGACAGGAGTTTAGTACAGAGGCGTGAGAGAGACAGACACAGACAGATAGAGAGAGGCAGCTGACAGAGTAAGAGATTCAGCAGGCATCGCAGCAGCGTGTTAAATAGTTGTGACTGCAGAGGCTGGGGGGTCCAGGGGCTCCAGGTTCTAAGGATCCCCCCCTACCCCTTACCTTCTGGAACGGGGGTGCGGTGTACGGAAGTGGGGGTTGGAACAGGGTCGGCTCTAGTGTGCTGGAGATACGGGGGTCCCCTTCATCCTGTTTCCTGCAAATGACAACGCAAAACTCAACATCAATATCTGCATACAGCAAGCTCTCATGGCTCACACAAATTATCAGCAGGCGACATGAAATCAGCACAAAAACAGAAAATCAGATCAGATCAGGCTGTAATTAATTTAGGCCTCACACCACAGCTAGAACAAGAGGGGGGAGACGCATTATCTCTGTGGCAACCAAGAAGGGTGGCATTAGTACCTGAGCAACGCCTGACTGCCAGTTACCCTGTATGCTCTGTCGGTGATCTTATGAGTGCTGTCTAAAGCACAGAAAACTCCTTTAAACTCAATGGGAAAGGTGCGTCTTTATCTCCCCCTCATTCTCTCCTGAGCGCCACACTGATCAGGCTCTGCTCCTCTGCGGTTCTGTGCCCACATCGCGGCACCAGCGGTAAACAGCACAGGGCATGCCCTCCCACCTGGATCAGCTCTCAGATCCCACGGAAAAAGGACGGCTGGGTTCAAACAGTAAGAGAGCGAAACATTCGATCTGACACGCTCTCTCCTGACTCACGCTCATTGTTCTGACAAGAGTCTCTAATTGGACTTGAGCGTGAACTGTGTGACTGTGCCGTAGAGCCAGGGAGAAAGGCAGCAGCCCAGCCGTCATCAATTTCTCATCCTAAAACAATTAGCGCATATTTCTGAGACTGTGTGTGAGTTTCTAATTCAGTCTGACACTATTACACACAATCAGGAGCTCTACCTAGAGCAATACAGACCGTGGAATTATTTTGCCATTTACAAGTGACCTAAATACAAAGGGTGGGCTGAATCTATATATGACTGAATACGTGATATATAAACGGTGCTATATGTATATACCAACTGTTATAATATAAGTTACATTGGCCATTGGTAAAGATTCAAGTACCTGAATATCTTTCATTTTTAGTTGTATTAAAAGTTGCCATTTAACAACTTGTGTCATATGGGTTACAGTAAGCACAGCACGTATTATCTTATTGAACCATTCTATGCTGTTGCTTCAAAATTCACCATTAATCTGTTTGTTTTTCAGAGGCAATTTTGCCTGTGTTTACTTGAGTTTCTGTAAAAGGCAATCATCCGAATCGTAACAGGAAATACATCTACCAGAAATGGTTGCACATTCATTTTTGGTGTCCAACAAATTCACCAGCTGAATATATCACATCTAATCCTTATTTCACATGCTGTTTAAACAGTAAAGTCTTCAGCTGGTCTGCCCAGAAAGTGCTCTCAGTATTCTGAAAGACAATTCAGACTGCCTAAGAGTGTACGACTTGCACCCAGCCTGACCAATAATGGATTTTATTGCAACAGCTGTAAAGTGTCATGCTAGGTTTTCTGACAAATACAGCCGACTGAAAGGTCTGCCCGGTTTCTCACAAACTTATGTGAGCAGACATGCTAAGGGCAGAATGATGAAATGGTTCAAAAACTTAAAACAAAAAAAAAAAAAAAGAAAATTCACAAAACAATTTCAAATCCCTCAACAGCCCAAAAGCATGTTTGAGGAAGTGCTTTCTTTTACTATTTGAACGGAGTGCGTCTTTGTGAAAGCAATAAAGGCCTCATTGTCGTACCCTTTGAAACCGGAAAAAAAGGGAAAGCTGTACAGAATCTAGTACACTCCACAGCCTTGATTAGAAGCTTTCTCAGATCACTATTTCAAGAGATGCCTGGTACCCCTTTCCCCATAAGGCATAGTAGAGCTTTCCAAGATATCCCTCTTTTCTATTATTAATTTTTTGGCACTTCCCGGGGCTGCAGTATCTGGCATTATCACTCTTAAAAGAGCGTTTGAGAGGCAGCAGAAGATATGTGGGACTATATCAGACCGTGGGCAGCTGAAGCAGTTTTTCTAATTGTAGTGATGTTCCACAGAGTCTGGTCTATAATCCTGGACAGGGCCGAATATAGCTGGCAGCCCCTAAGGATGAGACATAGTTGGCCAGAGCATTGCATGTGGAAGGAGAGTTTTGATTGGCTGGAGTGGTTATGGCTCGGTATACAAGACTGCCTCCTCTGGTCAGCTGACGCAATGTCTGTACAGCTTGGCTGGTGAATTCTGTAGGAACATCAGTAGATGGATGATGGATGTATTGGAGGGGAACCACACCACTTCACACTGTCATGCTGAAGATAGATGACATTATTTGCAATATTCATGTGAGATAATACTGTCTAAAAACTACTGATGCTTTGAAACACCATATTTTGTTATTTTCTAATAAATTGACAAGGAGAAATAGCAGCCCATGTTTTTTTCCACAGCTGATGAAAGGATGTCTGTATTACTACCATGATCACCTCCTCTTACTGCAGGCAGTAGAGTATCCCTGTTGAGACCTCACAATGCTTACACTTGAACTTGAAATCTAATTTATGCCAGGGAGAAAACCATATTGGCAATTTAGGAAGCTTTCAAAAGTCATTTTTCTAAACCTCAACCCAAGATGAACTTATTGAAATTCTCTCTGCTATTATCTGTGGAGACATTTTGTTTTATGTATGTGGGAAAAAGATGAGGGAGTTCAAACTAATTTCAGCTGAAACCCAACAGACGATAACAGCAACGCACCGTACACATTCGCCAGAGGTGATGACGGATCTCTGCACTACTTTACAGTACGTGTAAAGCAGTACGAGTGACTCAGTGATCAAACTACCTGTGCTTCAGCTTCTCTTTGGTGGGATTTCACAGATTACAGTGGGATTACAATAAATATTGACCTCTCATAAAAGATGTTCTGTACAGTGTCAGGGTTTATAAAATATTTCATCTGACTGAATGGAATGTTCTAACATTCTTGATGCCTGTGGGCAAAACAAAACAGGCACTGTCTTTTAGCAACACTGCAGACTACTTTATTTGAGTAAGCAAAGATCTTCATTATCAAAGAGCTTGTACAAGCACGGGCTAACCAGAATCATGGTGCTGTATTTACTTGCACATAACTTTAACTTTGAGAGACTCAGCTTATACTTGCCTTGAATCAATAGCCATATGTGGACTGGTCAGGGTCCTCTAAACTCAAAGGACCGGGAGAGCAGTATTGAAGCGATGTGCAGTGTGCAGCAGCACACAGCTGCTGTGCCCTTCAGCAAGTTACTGAACTCCCAAATGGCTTCAACAGCCACAGTGGCATAAACACATTAAATGTAAAAATATGATAAATGCAATTCTGCCTGGATGACAACATCTGTAATGCAAATTAATTAAAAAGGGCAATCGGTGATCGGGTTGTAAACATGAGTTTTAAATGCATGTCTCAAGGTTTGTCTTGGCTGCTGATGAAATTGTTAATATCCCATGTGTGCGACTATGGAACGGGACAGCGGAGGGACAGCAGGGGAGGGGTGGGGGGGAATGTAACGGATGGAAGGGAGAGTGGGGGGAAGGAGGGGAGGTGAAACAGAATGAATGGGTGTCACATGTGCCTCCCACACTAGTGTCCCTATGTGCCCACTGAGCTCTCTGACTGCGTCGATCTCCCAGCAGGATAGAACTGCGGTCATATTCACCCAAACCCCCTGGGGGATGTGTAAACACTCACCCCCACTGTCCTCCTGGTACCGAGCCCTGCTGTCACATGACCTCTCCCCACCCTGCCACTTCCACACTGTAATGCTGGGTCTTCAGAACACCGCTTTTCTGCTGCTGTTTTTTCAGTCACTTGGTAGATGGCCCCACCCCTACTCCAGAGGAGCAGAGGGACTCATCACCGTCTAACACATTCTCACCCTCTCAAACATCTGGGACGACTGAGCCGAGGGGGCCTTGACTCAAGGGCAAATCAGTGGTTCCCTGCCCTGGAGTTGAACTGGCAAACCCCTGTGGCCATGACTCCGCTGCCCTTAACCGCATCAGATGTTGGAATGTCATCGTCTATAAATAAAGCCTCCACAGTGCCAGTTCACTTGCTGACCAAATAAAAAACCTTGTTCACACAGTCTAATTGGATCATTTTTAATATGATTTCAGTGCCGTTTTTAGTATTGACAAAGGAGCCCCACAGATTTTTTTAATAGAAAGTAGACATGGTTTATGTGAGTCTATTTGCTGTGTCGAGCCATGTTCACTGAGTGTTTAATCATAAGAGCAGATACACTAGCCTGTGCTTTCTAATGGCAGTTTAAAGAGGTTTTGCAGAAGGAAAAATCAATGAATGTGCTGTTGCACTTGTCGATGCAGTTCTTTTCGGAAGGTGGAAAAGCAGAGGTAAATGTCAACTTTAGGATAATGCGAATCACACTCGCACACAAAAACGCAGACCCCACACGCATACCCTTTTCAAAGATTACAATAACATTAAGTTCACAACTTGGAGAAATCCCATCAGCAACAACAAGTGATCTGCACGCAGACATTTCCTGCAATAGGGAAATCTGCCTGGCTTGATGTGCTGCACCAAGCTTTTAGTGGTTCTCTGAGTAAGGAGCATGGTGAGCGCATGCGTAAAAGACAGCGAATGAGCCCATCTCCCCTGATAGCTGGGACATGAGTCCAGTATGGTGAGTGCTTGTGTAATAGACGGTAAACAAGCACATCTTCCCTTATAGTGCGGACAGGGGAGCAGTCAGGGGAGCAGTCAGTTCCCTGGGATTGACAGCTGGGTCTTCAGATCATTGTGTCTTTGTAGCTGCTTTATTTAGACAGCGAGGTCCAAGGCACCCATTACAGGCCACTGTGCATTATGTCAGTGTTGTGACTCAGACGCTATAGGCAGGGGCTCTCATGAGTTCAGATGGTGCCAGCAGTAAAGCTAGCAGCAGACAGTGCTGTTATACTATACCTGACTGCCATTCAATTTCCTCTACATCTGGTATAACCAAACACCTTTCAGGGCTTCCATTTAGATGTCTAATTATTCCCTCAGCCAACTAAAACATGAATTGGACTCATCCCAGTATAGGCTGGGTCCTGTAGATGAAACTAAAATCCAACAAGAGTATACTCCTTCCCATTTAATTCTGCCCATGCAAATCAATACCCTGCCAGATTAGAATACTTTGTATTCTACTGGACATAATGATTTGACAGGACCGTTTCAAAGACTTGATGAACAAGCACAATTCGCAGAGCTCAATGTTTGCTGTCCTGCGCTTCTAATCTGCGAGTCTGAATCAACACACCGTGTGTCAGAAAACCATCAAGCCCCAACAAAAGGTGTATTAAGATAGCACGGCACTGACAGAGTCAGAATTACACATGGACCCTACCTACACACAGCCACCTGCTCTAACAGGCCGGAATATTTACTGTGACACCTGCTGCACAGGTGCACTTCCTTTACAGATCTAACGGAGAGAAACTCATCTCAGTCCTGTACAATCTTCTGTCAATCTCCCACCATAGAGTTGCTCTGCCAGGACATGCTAATGAAGCACCAAGCAACGAAGATTAGCAAATGCAAAGCGTTTTCTTCTGCTCTGCTGTGAATGCAGCTACAAATAGAAATTCAGTTTTTATTCCCTCCCCCAAAACACAGACGGAGGCTTCAGTGACGGCACAGCCGGCGGAGTGCTAAAAAATGAGCGCTGGGAACGGACGCATCTTCAAAGCGAGTACGACTCCCAGACACGACGGGCGTTAAATCAGTGGTGCTTCTGTTTTTTCTCTCTCCTTAATGCACCTCATGTGAGCCGAAAGGTAAGCTTAATCTCTAAGTGAAACGCTTTCACAATACACAGGTGACCACTTTATTCCTCAAGCTTATTCCGCTCACTGCCACCAGTGCATCAACTAAAGGAGAATATTACCGTCAGAGCCGGGACGGGAGGGAGGGGAAACAAAGTGATTGATCTTGTAACTTGGGCTTGTGATAACCCACTTTTTCAAACCCGACTGTCAGTGCAAACCTTGATTTCAAATGAGGCATGTTTTTGAGTAGCATGAGACTGCGGCAAACTGCCTGAGAAGCTGTAAAATGCTAATTAAAGATGTATTTCCTTTCTGTTGGGAGTAAAGTGGCGAACATTTAATCTGACAAGCGTTAATATATAGACAGTATATATTCATATAAAGTTCATATAAATACTAAGATCTGAACTTCCCTGATGTCCTCAAAGCGTGACTTCAGCACCAATCAGAGTCCAGGGCTACAGCCATCACAAACATCATTAACCCTCAGTTTTCAATCACACAAATCTGTTCACAATATCTCTAATGTTACTGAGGCAAAGTCCAATAACCAATACTTCCATATGTGTGTGTTATGTATATATAAATATTTATGAAACAGTGCCAAATACACAATCTGCACCACAATGATACCATTTTTTTAAATTAAGACAAAAAAAACCCCATAAAGGCAGACTGATGTTGTTTTTTCCGCTGAAGCGGGGAAAAGCAGAGAGAATGAGAGTGGTGCTGGATGTGCAAAAGCACTCTGTGAATCTTGCGAGGCAGAGGCCCTGAGAGGCTGGCTGAACACACAGAGCACATGGGACTGGGCAGGTAATTACAGCTGGGGCTCTATGAGCGGAGTGACTGCTGACCAGGGTTAATTCTGCTGCAAGCTTCAAACTTCTGCCCCATGCTCCACACACACTCCACACACACACACGCACGCCTGCACACACACGCATACACACACACACGCATACACACACACACGTGCATACACACACAAACATACACGCACACACACACGCGCACACACCAACACACCTGTACACACACATGCGCACACACACACACACACATTTATATGTACATATTCCTGTTCACTCATGCATGTACAAGAATGTGCATGTAGGCACAAATAAACACCTCTACATATAAATAAATAGACATGCACTTGCTCACAGACACAGCACACATACACATGCACACACACACACACACGGGTCAGCAGGCTCTGCACCGTACCATGAGCCGTGAGGATGATCAGGTTACACGGGCGGCTCCAGCCTGCCAAACACAGCCCCTGTGGAGGCTGAGAGCCTCCGCCTGGCTGCATGTGCTGAGAACGTCTCGCCAAACTTAGCCCAGATAAAGAGAAGAGGAAAGGCTCACCGTAACCCTCCTGGGTCACTGACAGCACAAACACACACACACACACACACACTTGGTCTCAGAGCTTTGGGTGGGAATGTCACAATGCTAAGGATGACACAGAGTCAGGCACACTGCTTCACCTTACACATGCTGTACACCTGACCCCCTGCTGCTAACCCCCCACCCCTCCCGCCCCCGCTTTGGTTTACCCCGCTGAGCCAAGAGTCCATCTCCCCGGTCTCTCGCTGCTCTGCATGTGCACAAGTCACATCAAAGCTGAGCACAACTCCTAACGCATCACTGAGTTCGAGGACGGACAGAGCAATCACAGCGCGGTTACTCACTCAGTCGGAGAGCTCCCTGGTGCTGGCGGCGGACGGGCGGAGGACGTGGGCGCGTGGGGCGGCTGTGCGCTCCCAGGGCCCCGGCACGGCAGATAAGAGCTGACTGCTGCTGATGGGCAGGGCTTAGCGCTCCCTCTTCCTCTCGCTCCGTCTCTTGCACTCTGACTCTCCCTCCCGTTCTCTCTCGCTCACTCTCTCTCTCTCTTTCTCGTCACACACCTGCTAGCTGAATTGATCCTCCCTCTCTTGTCAGATACAGCCATGTGCTCTCCACGACTCTCTCTCTCTCTTTCTCATTCTCACGCACACACACACTTTCTCTCTGCCTTTCCCCTCTCTCTCAGAATCTCCTCTCTTTCTCACACATGCACACACACACACACACATCCATAAACTCAATTTCCTAAATCTCTCTCACAAACAGACACACATACACACTCTCTTGCAAATGTTCCCTCTTTCACACAAACTCTGTTACACACACACACACACACACGCACACTCTCTTTCACACAAACACACATACACTCAATGTCTCACACACACACACACAGACACACACACACTGTCCCTTCCCCCAACTCCTCCCTCTCTCAGCCCCCCGCCACCCTCCCCCCGGTGATGCTGCAATGGAAAGACTGAAGTCTGCCCATCCGTGCTGCCGGGTGCTGATTTGTTTTGCATTCACTTAGTCCCTCCTTAATCAAACAACATCCCTCCCTGACAGGGACTGTCGCTTAGGCAACCACATTAGGAAAATGCAAAAACACAAAGCTCTAGTGATCACCTTTCCTTTCCTGTCCTACTCCACACACCCTAGTCCTCCCTCAGGTTTGTACAATACAAAAGTGCAGGTCAGCCTCACGTTTGAAAATTCAGTTGTAATGTTTCAGAAAGACATTTAACAATCCTAAAACGGTTTTATGGGTGCAGTGTGTCCCTGCATATCTCACTGCCTAAACAGAGGCAGTGGAGGTCAGGGTACATGTACTGGATCATTTAAAAATGATGGCATGAATTGCCAATTAATGGCCAGAAAAACAGTCAGCACATCTTTATATGTTGTGACTGACTGGTACAGTAAAGATACAGTGCTCTCCTTCTTAAACAGTTTGACAAAAGAAGGGATAAGACCTTCCCTTTTTATGAGCACGCTCCCTTTAAAAAAGGGCTATGTAAAAGTTATGCTGATGACACCGGAAACATTTACAAATCTGCAAATTGTGCTTAAATGTTTAAGTTTCACTCTTGGAGACAGAAGTTAAATGTATTTCTACTATGTGCATTGGTAAAAATGTAATGGTCTGTCAAGAATGAAAAGACTCAGATTTAAATAAAATATATGTATTGCTGCATTTGATTTAATTTGAAATAAAACACCTCAAAAATAAAATTTAATCCAGTTCAATAATTTTGTTCAAGGAGAACTGCAGATGTACAGTGCTGGTTATTACAAGAAATGGTGAGTAATATCTATCTCTATTGACGGACAATGTGCTGGGCCATTAATTCTCATAACACCAAAACATGTCGGCTACATATTAGATCATTCCGTAAGCATAAGTCATGCACTGTAATTGTTGAACTGTAATGGGGTGAATAGGGACACCAGAAGGACTGAAATTAAACTACCAGCGGTTTGCCACTAGATGGCACTCCATTCAGATCAAACCAATATACCAATTTAAATTGAGAAAACAATCAAAACAAACAAAATCATGGAGCTGTCAATCCATCGCTGTTTATTGTATGGCTTTCATTGGGAAAAAACTTCATGAATATTAAACATATGCATGCCTTCAGTAAAAGCCTTCTGCAGCTAAATCATTCTTTGATGGAAGAACATTTTTTGACCTGGTATTCTTAATCATAATTTTAATTTTAGGTCCATGAAATGCATTTTCACTGCTTTGCTTGAATCTGATTGCCTACTTTTGAACAGTAACCTTTACTAGACTTTACACAGGAGACTGGTTCTTACCATTCTTCTCAAAAGAACAGGTTACGTGGGAATTTAGGCATTGCAGTCAAAGGCATGGAAGGTAATCTCGAATAAAGGATTGTTTTGATAATTTACCTCGCGCAAACCAAATGGATGAAATTCCACCCTCAATTACTTACAGGTGGATAATATAGATATGAGATGCACTTAATTATTCAGACCTGAAGGAAATTAGTGAAGTAATTATAAGAGATTAGTGGACTCCAAATGAACATCTGCGAGTGAAGGAACATGAAATTAAATCATGGTACTTACAAATGATGTCATGAGCTATGTGGCACAGGATTTGAATAATACCTGATGTAGCCACATCTGTACTTAAAATAAAAAAAGGATTATTGAGTTTGTATAAAAATCCATGGAGACAATGGCCATGTTTGAGCAAAAGCAGCATGTTTGAGCATAAAGCTGTCAAGCTGTGTGTAACCAGAGAAAAATTGCTTCTGCAAAAACTGCACTTACTTACAACAGTTTTCGTGAACTGTGGTTGATCTAAATGCTGAAAAGTGTGTGTGTGCGTGTATGTGCGTATGTGTGTGTGCATGTGCATGTGTGTGTGTATGCGTGTGCTGTGTGTGTATGTGCATGTGCGTGTGTGTGCATATGCGTATGTGTGTGTGTGCATGTGTGTGTATGTGCATGTGTGTGTGTGTGCATGTGCGTATGTGTGTGTGTGTGCATGTGTGTGTATGTGCATGTGCGTGTGTGTGTGCATGTGCGTGTGTGTGCATGTGCGTATGTGTGCGTATGCATGTGTGTGTATGTGCATGTGCGTGTGTGTGCATGTGCGTATGTGTGTGTGTGCATGTGTGTGTATGTGCATGTGTGTGTGCATGTGCGTCTGTGTACATGTGCGTATGTGTGTGCGTGTGTGTGCATGTGTGTGTGTGTGTGTGTATATGTGTGCATGTTGATGGAAACTGACTTTGAGCACCTGACTTAATCCAAACCATGGACTCTGTTACTGTTTAAGCCTCATTTATCTGTCAGTAAACACTAGGAACTTGTGACAAACGTAAACCAGACTTAGATACTGTATGTGTAGAGGCAGCGCACACCTGTGATCAGTGCTCCTCCCTGCCATTAGCTGTGGTCCATGCATGCGTAACATACTGGACAGCATGACTGTCACCATAACTTACTGTAAGTAGAACATGTATGCATGCAGACAGAGCTGCAGAGTGCCTTCTTTGATCTTTCTTTAGCAATGGCTTGAAATCCACTGATTTACCTTTATCACTGAATTGTTTGAACCAACTGAGATGTTTCGCTCATCACAAGAAAATAAGATGTTTGGGGGCCTTCGGCTGAGTCATGGGGTAAAGTCCCTGTCTGTCGTGCAGCTGGGGTCCAGCAGCTGGCTGTTAAAGTCCCAGCCAGAGGTCCACATTGACAATGCAGCAATTGGCTCTGGGTTGCTGCAGAAGCATAGGGGTTAAGCTGGGTAAAATCCTCGGTCTCATTGCTCTCTATCAGCCTTTTCCTGGCCACCTGCATGCCTGTGAGATTTGTGAACTGATCGCATGGTGACCTCATGTTTCTGCATAAGCAATGTGCGATTGGTGTCACAGCTGCAGTGTGGTAAGGAGCAGGGACAGGCCGTTTGCACTTCCTTCCTTCAGTCATCTATTTAAACATGCTCCTTATTCTGTGCTGATATTGATTAAAAACAAGAACACTGCCAAAAGCAAATCAACTAACTGCCTCCTTTCTGGGCCAGACCTGCTTTTCATCAAATGCAGTATCTCAGTCTTATGATCTACTCTGCTCTGGTACTTGCGGTTATTTGCATTTGTTTTTTGAAGTTTAATACCTGAACAAAAGCAGCTGCCTAATAAACAAGTGTCTGCTGAAAGCCCCGACACTGGGTGGGGAGGCTGGTTACAGCTCAGAGGCTGTAGGGGAGGATAGGGACTCATTACACACACACACACACACACACACACACACACACACACACACACACGGTAGAACATTGATTTCCACAGCATACTGCTCCCAGGCCAGTTTGGCTTCATGTTAGGACATTTTTATCAATGCTGAAATATTGATGAGAAATTGTTGCCAGTTAAATTAAAATACCCTTACTTGGTAATTTTATCGACTGCCTAAAATGTCACCAGCATCGAATGAATATGAGAGCTTCCCCCTAAAGAAAAAGAAATTTGATACATTTGTTGGCTGAAATTTGATATATTCTCACATTTTATTGTGAATTTAACAACTATTTCTACTACACATTGCGCATTTACGTATCAACAAAGTACATCTTATGGAACACGGATTTAATATTGAATAAATTTAATGAAAATAAACATGCCGTAGGATTAGTCTGAATGTACCACCTTCTCCTCCAGATATAGCACATGAAGGGTGGGGCAGGGTGTGAAATCTTTTAGGGAGAGGTGCGTACATACTATTTCACTGTGCACATGGGGAGATGAAAATAGGATTATCAAGGAATTTCACTCTTTCACAGAGAGGCTTCTGTATTCTTACTCAAAGAAGCAATCTCTCTGGCATTTGCCAAAATGTAACAGCGCAGGAGAAAGAGAGACACCCAAAGCAGATGGGGATGTTTATCTGGAGAGAGCAATGAAAACCGTACACAGAGGCATCACAGAGAACAACAGATATATGTTCAACTGCTGCCTGAAGAATACATCGATAAAGAGATTACACTGATAACTAGATTTGAAGATAAATGGGCGTAGAATCTATGTAGCCATGAGGTATCAGCACACCAAAAAGCAATACAACAAGCACAATTCTGCAAGAACGTATGAATGGATGGTACAAGTATCAATTTCGATTATTTAATTTTGTGTTCAAACACTTATAAAATTTTATTACATATAAATAGATCTCACTCTTGAATCATTCTATTTGCCTTCCTTTAATAAATCAAAGTAGTTCATTACACTACAGGTTTTCCAATGCAAATGAAAAACATTTTCAAAATTCAGACAGTCACTGAGAATTTTTATCTCTTGCTTGGTTAATTACCTCTTACCTGTTTTCTGATTAATTGGGGTTGTGCAGTAACTCATTTTGGCAAGAGTCTGCCAAAGTGGTTTTAGTAAAAATTAACTGGCTCCATTAAAAATAGTAATTTGTTTGATATTCATCAGCAACAATACCGCTTAAAGGTCTGCAGAGGATACAGAGAAGGTTTAGCTATTTTCAAAAGACGTTAGGAAGAAATGTTATCTTCTCCCAAGCTGAACTGACAATTCAGAGCACATTAGTTACATTTTTTATCTCCCCTCTGAAAAAAGGGAGAGAATTCGTTGCCCTGAGAGCTGAGCGAACTTCAAGTCCCAGGCAATCAAAAGTGTTCCTTCCAGCTCTTAGAAGGTTTGGAGCGGAGAGAGCAGAGAGAGTAAACAGTCCTCGGTCTCACTGTGTGAGATTGTTAAGGAGGAGACGGCACTCAAGTCACAATCAATCAGCTACAAAGCTCTGGGGAAAGTGATAGAACCCCAACTCCAACCCTCCGATCCCTCACTTAAAGCAGTCTGTCAGTCAGCCAGTCTTACCAATCCGGATTCACCTCACTTAAAGCAGTCTGTCAGTCAGCCAGTCTTACCAATGCAGATTCACCTCACTTAAAGCAGTCTGTCAGTCAGCCAGTCTTACCAATGCAGATTCACCTCACTTAAAGCAGTCTGTCAGTCAGCCAGTCTTACCAATGCAGATTCACCTCACTTAAAGCAGTCTGTCAGTCAGCCAGTCTTACCAATGCGGATTCACCTCACTTAAAGCAGTCTGTCAGTCAGCCAGTCTTACCAATGCAGATTCACCTCACTTAAAGCAGCCTGTCAGTCTTACCAATGCAGATTCACCTCACTTAAAGCAGTCTGTCAGTCAGCCAGTCTTACCAATGCAGATTCACCTCACTTAAAGCAGTCTGTCAGTCAGCCAGTCTTACCAATGCAGATTCACCTCACTTAAAGCAGTCTGTCAGTCAGCCAGTCTTACCATCGCGGATTAATTCTGCAGAGCAACACATCCGGGGCACTCCCCCTCTTGGAGCTCGGTCCGGTCAACATCTTTGAGCGTCTGTTGAAAGGCATGTCTCCTTCCTCAACACACATCGCCGAGAAATAGAAACCATCGGTAGGGTGCAAAAATTAGATTCAGTTGATCTTTTTTTGAACAGAGGGGCAAACAGACCCAACCATTCAATTAGGCATCCTGACACTTTGTGCTTATATTCCAGCCCATGGCGGCTGAGTGTAACCTTACAAACCTGCTTGGAGCAAGTGCGTTGTTCAAATAAGACTTCCCTCTTCACGCCCTTTCAATGACAAAACTACACCAGTTTTTTTCCTTCTTTGCACCTGGAGAGCTTGGATAAAGTTCACAATTTTCCACACCAGCTCTCAGGTGTCAGCACAGGCTTTCCGTAAACTTCAGGGTGAAAAGGGAGGTTGAGGTTCGGGTTACTGAGAAAAGGCGAAACTAGGTCAGACCCATGCTCAACAAGTGTCTGCTCACAGCCCTGAGGACCCATCAGATTCCATTAGTTTTTCTTGTCAATATGAAAACTGTGAGGGAAATGATATTTCAACCCTACGTGAAGCTGGATCTGTTATGGCCTCCAGGTGAGACGAGCTGGCCAGATCTTGTGCGTTGTTTCATTCATGCGCTGATCAAAGGTAAGAGGTTTAGACCTTACGCCCTCTGATTTGAGGGGATGAGGGCTGCCCACCACCATCAACACCCATTCAGTGTTCTGACTGTTGATATCAGCCTTGATGACATTAAAACCATTCTGGTCCAGTAAAGCAGTCAATAATAGCTACAGTCATACCATTCCACCAAAGTTTATCAGCTTGTCACATAAACTCATACCCAGTTTACGTTAGAGGCTGACAGCATTAGCATGCAGCGCTGGTGCATCAACACTGTGTCATCAGCCAGGCATATTATGTGCATCTCAGGGTTTACATATCAAATCACATCACTTTCATATTAACCCATTAAGGCATGCATATTAAACCTATCACCAGTACAGTGAAATTAATAACCTTTATTTCCAGACAAGAGTCTATAAACCTGGACTAATGGTTCATCCAAATATGTCAGTTTTGAATCATATTCAGAATGGCCAGTGATTTCACCTTGTGACAGCCCATCACTTTGACAGCTCCGGGCTTCATAGGGTATTTGGGCGAAGGGCAGGGGCTAAAGCCCTTTGATGGAGGATCCTGGCTTGCCTTAGTTTAAAAAAATCCCAGGTGTATAAATAGGTTCCAGGAAGTTGTGGATGGCTTTGAATAAATGAATAACGATTCAACTAATGAGGATTTAGCTGAAATTGCCGGGGAGGAGATCTAAGATGGCTGGTCTGTGCTGGGGATTACAATTTTTGGTCTTAAATCCCTCTCTCTCCCTCTCTCGCTCGCTCTCTCTCTCTCTAAACCTCATCTCATTTGTCACAGCCCTTCTTTCCGCTACTGTTGCAGTTAATTTTGACACAGAGTAAATATTCCATGTGATCGTTAGTCAGTTTGGGTATGTTCGTTTGCTGGTGTGGATAATTGTGTAGCACCAAGTAATATAATAAAGCAACTTTGCATTAGTCTATCATACATGGAATCTATGCTCCTAATTTTAATTTAATTTCAATGTATTAATTAATTAATACTGCTCTCATGGGTAACTGTTCTATATAAAACTGTTCTATATGCTTATTATTCTTCAGTTTGATGGTTGCATTTTACAACAAATAATGCTGATACATACATGGAGGCTTCACCTATATAAGTACATACAAGCATACATTCAGAATGACTTGGATACAATCTATGCATACACACATACACACGTACAGTACATATACCACACAAACATGCATTGACGCACACACATCCAAACAGTAAAAGACACAGAGCTCTGTTAGTGGTCAGAGAGAAGAGCCCTGGGCGGGGCCAACAGGCCTGTTCATTGCATTCGGTCACTGCCCTTCACTCCCCCTCTCCTCCGATGGCGGGGTATTACTCAGATTAGAGCCTCGCTCCTCAGACTCAGACCCACGGTGACTCACGCTGAGGTCCACAGCCGACTAAGACCCAAACCCCACTAGCCACACTCACCTGGTTGCCAATGCACCAAATTTGTCAACAGATCCAGACAGTTTTATAGTGCTTTGACCATGTTTGTAAAAAAATTAGTCAACAGAAAAAATACAAAAAAATGCCAATGGACCGGGCTTTCTGAGAGAGGAGAAATATCTCATTTTTCCTGATCTGTGTGTGGGCCAAGTTCAAAACTCAGCTGCAGGTGCTGTTTCACCATTTAGTACCATACTAAACCTGAAATCCTTATTTAAGAATATATCTTTATGAATGGATATGGAGTACTTTTCCTGAAAAAAAAACTGTGTGTAAAAAAATGAATAATGTACTGTATTATCACAGGGAAACCTGCAGACAGGCCACTCAGAATCTCATTTGGGCCTTATCTCAGGGATGAGTTCTAAGAGTCTTGTCCCTAGCTCATTAGGGTACATGCTAATATTAACATTAGGTTATGCTAATAAACCTTATAAAGGTTCAATGAACCTTTCAGCTTTAGTTCTCTAACTTGACATCAAGCAAAATATACAAAACTAAAGAAGCTGTGTAAAGCTACAACTCAAATAAAGACAATTTAACCCTGCTGACATTCAATGGCAGCCAAAAGAAAGACTGAAGGACTTTTGCCTGTATATGTTAACTTATAACCAAACTTGGTTTGATACACAGACAGCCTGAATCTGTCTAAATATGTCTACATTGAATATGCAAGAGATGGCACCAATTCATTAGTCTATTATGAGCTCCAGCGTTTTCTTTTGAATATGGAAAGCACACATCATGGCCAGGGTGTCTGGTGACAGTGCTGTAATGTACGTTGTTGTACTCGTAATGTTTCATATGGTAGCACTCTCGGAGGGCTCACTGTCTTTCAGCACTATTGAATGCAGCATGCATTTACAATGATCTGTGTTTGCCTTTTAATTAAACTGAACGATAGCAAAAACATCTTCTCCATCTCCTTTTATAGTCGCAAATTAAATGGATCAGCTTCATGGCAGTTAATTGAATTAAAATATAATTCCCTCTGCCACAAGCCCCGTCCCTGCCCCGGCGGTAAGCAATCCATGAAATCGTAGTGTTCGTCTGTGCAAACTGATTAATTGCACATGTCTGGTGTATGATCCCTCCATTGTAGGACAGATCTGAACATGGATGGTGAGGCTAACACACTGGAAAAGTCGTCGAGTCAGCGAGATGCAGAAAATTAAAACCACCACAAATACAACAACCTTTAACCAGATGAGAAGGTGATAAGAAGAAATAGTATCTTTTGCAGTCTTTGATGTTTAGGTTATAATGCAGGAATAAATGCTGATATATGCTCTAAATTCTTTAAAATGTGTAATTACCGATTTATCTGCATTTATACAATGTCCACAGCTTTTGTGGTTTGATTTTTGTTAGCCATTTCCATTACTGGATATTCACTGTAGCAAGGGTAAGCATCTTGCACAAATGTAAAACTAAAATAACCAGATGGAAATACATCACACGTTTGACACTGATATTAAATATACAACATCACTTAGGCGCTGATGGACGTATATCACATCACACTGATACCCCTGCACTGTGCAGCAAATCCATCAAACTGACTGAAGGGAGTATATCAAATGAACCACACACTGACCGTGTTCTTTAAGTTTATTACATGTCTTCTTTAACGTGTTCAGTATGTGCATGAGATACTTTCCTCCAGTATTTCATTCACCATCCATCAGTTAATTCATCAGCTCATTCATTCACTCCGAACAGAGCACTACTTACAGACGGAAAATATTTAGTGATAACCATACTATACGGATTCAGATAAAGACAGTAGACACAGAGATAGTGCAGCAGTGACACTGCTGGGAATTCTGCATACTCCAGGTGGCAAAATCTGCCCATTTAGCCCCTCCGCCAAGCACCACTCAGATTATCCACCGCCAGTGGGGTGAGGATGGACGAGCGCAGATGGGTAAAAGCCAAAGCATTACAGACGTAGGGAGGATTTGACAACCTGCAGTGGGCCGCAACATTACTGAAGATTAACTCTAATTCTATGTACTCTTCCCTGGGGGCGGACGACAATTCTGATCGCATGGCAACACCAAGGGGGGGGGGGTAGATGGTCCCGGGTCGCTTTAAGAAAGGGAATAATAATTCTTTCCTCTAATAAGGCAGGGATGCGACTGTTTTCCATCAGGCTTTTATTAGATCTCTTTAATCATTCCATAGTGGGGGGGTGACAGGACCATATTTTTAATTATCTCATCATCGGATGTGTGTCTCTTTTCTTCCCTGCACACAGGATTTCATCCACAGATTAGTCATAGTCCCTCCCACAGCTGAACGTACGCCATTTGGCATTTATCAAAATAAGACCTTTTTTTTTCTTAGTAATACCCATACAGGGGCTGAATAAGCATTTTTACAATGTATTGTATTTAAACATTGTATGAAAAAGAATGAGATGCCTATGAGACATTTGACAGAACTAAGCACAAGCAGGAGAATCTCAGTAAACCTCCCACCCTGTTTCTCAAGGACAGCACCTTGATACTGCCGCTTGCTTTTGTGCACAAAGGCATTTTTGCTTCCAGGATTCCATAAAATAGTTGAGGAAAATAAAGCACATTTTTCTAGGCATCCTGAGCACATTTGCCACCCCTCATAAGTACAAACGGTCTGTAACAGAGCGGTCCTCCCATACTGCTGGGTAATGAGGAATCACTGCGAACAGCGGCCAGAGTCGGCCCTCCCGTATTTCTCTCCATCAGCGCGGCGGCGGGGTGCTCATTATCCAGCCCATGCTGCTCTTGGTAGTCAGCACGCCGGCTCAGTCCTGACCCAGACAGGTTGTGTTAAAGTACCGCCCCGGTTCCCCCAGCCCCGCCCCCTCCCCATCTCACCCGTGGCCCTCCTGTTTTTAATCACGCAGAGACAAACAAGCACAGGTGTGCAACGTGTCACCGCCTTAATAAAGCCTGCCATCAATCCAATCTCCTCGCGTTTCACAGGCCCAGATTGCTTCATCAAACAATTTGGGGCCTGTGAGGCCGTGTGATGGAATAAACATTAGGTGGGGGAGGGGGACACTCAGGAACTGGAGGGAATGATGCTCACATGCCCTTCACGGCAGTAACAGAGTAAGGTCTTCCCACAGAGTCAGAACCAGCGTCTCCCTCTCCTCTGCAAAACTGACTACTGATTTAATTCCCACCACTGCTCCATCAGTATCTCTCTCTCTGCCTCACTCTTACTCTCTTTCATTGTCCCTTGCTCAAGTCACTCCGCTACAATATTGACATATCACCTGAAAAAAGATGCCTTTCCACTAGCCAGAATACCTTATGCAGCACTTCATATCTCTGGGGTCTGTTTGTTATTTGAGAGCAATTTTTCTGTGAATAACATGGTCCATGTCCAACGAAACACACATGCCTGAGAATACAAAACGTAATGTTTCATGAAATAAAGCTGTGCACCTTTTGTCCAGCGTCTTTCCCAAAATACAACCATAATTGCACATAGCTAAAAGCCCTTAAGAATGACAGACAGGCTGCCCAGAGATGGTTTCTAGAGATGAAGAAAGTTTCTTCTCACTCTTGTACAAAGATGTCTCACAGTCAGATATTTGGGAGACAGACTAATTTGTCAGACAGACAAATTGAAAATTTGACCCACAGGGTACAAACGAATCTGCCACCTTCTGGGCCATTCTATCCTGACAGATAAAAGGATACTTTAAAGTGTCCACTCCTGTGGGACAAACTCCTAAGAGCGGCTCTTGGACAGTGGTCAGTGCAGAGAGTAATGGCTCTGTGGGAGGGTGAGAGCTTTTCCTCTGGGAGAACAGCATTTCACTTCCATAATAAAAACAAACTCAAGAGCCCCTGTGGGACAAAGATAAGCTCTAACAAAAGCTCTCTGCAGTTTAGACTTTTATCCACAGCAAAACATGCCAGGCAAGTTCTGAGAGATGGAACCCTTCAAAACAAAAAGTGCAGGGTCTTTTTCAATGTCCCCAAAAAATTGCAACTTTCACTTCTAAAGAGCATATAGTCATGCTGGCCTAAACCAAACAGTTGTGGGCTTCAACTTTGCATTACTGTTGTTTAAGATATTACTTTGGATTTTTGTCTTGAGATCTGTTTTGGCCCTCCAACACATACAGAGTAAGATGGCCCCTTTTTCAGCAAAAACTGGCATGACTGCCTATTGTGACTTATGATTATGGTGAGCAATAACATATACGTTTCACTGCTTTCTCACAGCTCTGTCCTTTTTATACTGAATGTTTCCTGCGTAGAATCCCCAGTTCTCAGTTACTTTACCATTGATTGAGATTCTTGATAAAGGCAGTTAATTGTATTTCAAGGACAGCCTAAATATGAATTTTACATTATGTTCTGTTTCAGGATATTTCCCACCCACCAAACCAGACAGCAGGGTCCTCCCTCCCAGCTGCTGGGGCTTTTTAGTATGCATTAAAAAAGTACAGGTGCTTCCGAACAAAGGCCCATCTGTTTACAAACCCTCTCTCTCGTTTCCAGCGGAGATTTGTCTTTTCTGCCAGCATCTACTTCAAAAAGATTACTCTGTTCGCAAGATCAACAATGCACTCCTCTGAATTATCAGGTGCAATACGGGTTAGGTTCTGTGGCTGATTTCAAACCACGAGCACTCGCTTTTAGCAAGCTCTGCGCAGACAAGAGTGAGCCAGGAGCACTCTTTCTCCACCATTTCAGGAATCCCCTTCATATAAAATATGTCAATAATATAAGCAATAACAGGGGTTCTTAACAGCATTGGCTGGAAAAAGCAGTACAAATGTCAACCCTGTAAAAAGGGAATTTTAATCCCCCCCCCAAAGAAAAGAGCTCTCTGTTTCAGGACCTACCCAGGCAGACTGCCAGCACATCCTAATTATATCTGAACTAATCACCTTCCAGAACCCTCTCCTGCTTCTCTCTGGCAGAAAAAAGCCTTCCTGTAAAACGTTCCAAAGGGCACAAAAGTAGTTAACTGGATGCAGTAATTAGCACAGATGTAAGGCAATATTTTTGTACTCTTGTCATTGACACACTTGACTGGAGAGCCTTGTTGTGTCCTGAGTTGATGAAGGTGTGGTTTGGCCATTTGGTGACCTCTCGTCCTGGCTTGGGGGAAGCAGGACACCAACTTGGCCTTTTAGTTGTGTGTAATGTGTAAACAGACAGCTGACAACAGACGGTGATACCAGCACCTCTAGTGGAGGATTCCAAGATCCATTTCATTATCAGAAAACAACCACCACAACAGCTAAAAGTCTTAGCATTAATCCCACAGTGCTTGTAAAGTACTATCCGTAAAAGCCAAAATCTCTGTTCAGGTGCTGCACTTTTTCACCCTATGTAAATGCTAGCTAGTTCCTACAAACCACATGGGTTTGTTTTCCAGCCCGCAGTTTCTAAACTGTACACCAATCATAGATCCCTGTTATAATGAGAACGGTCGACCATTTGTTACACAACAGAGCCCAAGTTCTCTCCCCCAGTTTTTCATCGCGTGCGGCAGAGGTGACCGTGTCGAGTCGGCGGAGAGTTATTAAGACAGAGCTTGGGGGGTTCGGCCACATAATTATGGGCACTTCTGTCAGCTTGTTTCTCATAATTAGTTACAGAGGTCCACTCGGTTTGGCGCTCAGCCGCGGGAATGAGGAGACTCGCGCTGCTGTACATGTTCTGCCTGTACCTCTTTAATGATACGGAGCTGTGCTGCTACACACACTCAGCTGGGTAATGAGGCAGAGACTCCGTCCTTACGATGGCGTGGAGGGAGTCCTGGGTGACTTACGCAAAGCCTTTGTATACATGCAAATACTCTGCTGTGAAAACACACACACACACGCACGTTCACTGCTTCAATTCTCAGATCCTCGTGCCTTTGGAATAAGGAATTAAAAGAGACATGCAGTAAATCATAAGTGATAACTGAGTATGTACTGTAGATCAACAGTGTAAAAAACAGGATTTGTGGGATATATTTGTGTAAACACTTCCTGCCTTCAATTCCTCAATTACAGCTGGAGACTACTGATGTTTCCTCATTAGATTACAGATCTGATTCTGAACCGCACCATGCATTAAGTCCAAAAAATGACATGATATGTAAATATTCAACAGGGTCTCCTTTTCTCTAATGAGAAAAAACTCTTTAATAATTTGTTGTCAATCATTCCAATTCCAGTCATTCCAATCCATGCTTTTTATATTAATTAGATATCCAGGATTCAATCGGATTATATGCCTCTTTTATGCTTCTTATGAAGAACAAAATGGTACATGTAAGAAAAAAGTATAACACTCAGCATAAAATACATACAAATATCAAGATTAATTATAAATTGAATTTTCCTCTTGGTAACATGTCTGACAAATCCACTGCTGCTTGCATCTGCAGAAAGTCCTGAAGGCTGTCATCAGCTGTTTATCTTTCCCAACAGACAGAAATATGAACAAATAGAGACATACACCCAAAAAGGTACCAGATTTGTTTCTCCAGTCTCTCTCACTCAGTGTGCTATGATCCTTGCAAACAACTTGTCACCTTACCCCTCTACATAAATAAATAAATAAAATTTCATGTAGAGATCGGAAATGCTGAAAATCTGTGTTAAAAAATCCTACCTGCCAGGTCTGGTTTGACAAAAGAGCTATTTCCATGCAAAAAGTTAAAGATTTTTTTAAAAAAGACACTTCAACCACCAGAGGGCACACACACACACACACACACACACACACACAAACACACACACACACACACACACACACACACACACACACACACACACACACACACACACACACACACACACACACACACACACACACACAGTCAGGCAGGAAATATATTTAGCCCTAAATTATATATACCATTTTGGGAAGTATGGCAATCCAGTTTATCTTGACAAGATTCACATCTGAGGTCTGCAACATGAGCAAGTGAATTCAATCCCGATGAAGGCAAATACACTACATCATTTTCTCTACAGAATAAATGATCCTTTTATAAAAATCTGATTTACTGAAGCAATTTAAAAGTGTGCGTGCGTGTGTGTGTGTGTGTGTGTGTGTGAGAGTGTGCATGGGGTTAAGGAGGGTCATGAGTGGCACATGGTTGAAATAACTTAGTTTGTTCTTAAGAAAGCAGGTATGCATCATCCATCAAGTTACAGATTGGTAGGAATCTAGACCTGAAGAACGACCCTTTCATTCACAGAGAAGAAGGGAGGCTGGCGGCCACAGCTGTCTGCTGGGGCTTACATACTTCAGGATCATTACACGGATGCCAGAGTGGTTCAGGGACAGAAGAGCTGTGCTTTCAACCCCATGGCCCAAAGTTCAGTTCTCAGGTATGGGCACCGCTGCTGTATCCCCAAGCAAGGTGCGTAACACTGGCATCCGTATGATGCCTTCGGCACATATCCAGCTTTACAAATGGATAATGTGTGAAGTGTGAGCTACTGAAGTCTCCACCCTACCCCCTCCCCGTCTGAGACCGCTCAGCCCGTCTAACTGACGTTGGCCGCCTGACACAACACTTTCCCTCGCGATGACACACTTTGTCTGATCCAGCCACGCTCTCATAAATCTCAGTGCTGACCGCCACGAGCAGTCTGTCCCGACCAATGACACATGAGTAACTCATTTCAGCGAGATGCTGACACCCTCTGACAATGATGGCCACGCATCGGAAAACTGAGGCCGCCTTCACCAGGAAGGAGGCTATTTTGTGATGTGACTGAAAACACTGAGGGCACAAACTAATTATCACTGCAATTTGTCTTTAGCAAACTGCATTACATATTACCATTGTTACTCCATTTATTCTGTTTCAATGACTGTTGAACTGGAGATGACTTGAGTCTCTTGAGAAGGTCTTTAGTGGTTAGGGCTGATACCGTAGTTTGATTTGGGTGAGATTTTTTAATTGAAAGGGAGAATCAGATTTGTTTTATGTAATAATAATATTCTGCAGCATTGCACATGTTTAGTGTCCAAGCACAACTGAAGTCACCAAGGACAATCTGAACACAAATCCAGTCCTAAAAATTTCACAAAACATTGAAGGAAATAGAATCAGAATTAACTGCTCAACCTAATCTTGCCTTTAAACTCTTATTTCCAGGAAAGGGTTCCTACACTTTTAATTATCGGTTGTGAGCTTTGCACTTGCTATGGGGAAAACGATGATGGAATTTGCAGTGGATGATGATTCTACAAATCGGGTTTGTGCATATGTAATAGGCAGGGTAATTTCCTGAAAGGAGCAGTGGGAGTTTTTGGGGTCATATTGAGGCTTTGTTCACTGAGCAGAAAGCAGTCACATTGGTTCCCTGTCCACATCCGCATGCAGGCTAAGCAGTCCACAATCTAGAAACACAAAGGCAAATGAAAACCAAATTCTCTGGCTTAATGAAATTTGACAGAGGTGAGCTCTTCCCCTCAGGTGAACCAGCTAAACTCCCTTCACCCACCTCAACTCATTTCACTCTATTCTATGCTGAATTTGCATTTCTAACAACTGAGCATTCCATTTCAGCAAGCCAGATAAACTGCCAATCACAGTGTTTCCCCCAAAGCAGAACGATGAGCCATTTTGAAGTCAGGTCTGTAATAATAAAACGTTAATACGCAAAATACAAGCCTTTATGCTTAAAATACATTTTTTAATGCGTCTAGTTAAGACATTTAGATGCACATTCAAGAGTACATGAGCACAGAGTCTGGTCAAACCAGATTGCACTGTGTGCATTAGGAATAAATAATAAATTAGTGTTACTAGATTATAAGACCAATATAATATAAAAGATATAATAATTATGATTATATTATAGTGGGGTGTCTGGTCATTGCTAATGCTTTCAGCCCCAGACCTCTTCCTCCTGCCCTGGCAGTTTATGCTCTGTATCCCCCTGGATTTGAATGCCATTAGAATAACTGGCAGCTAGAGCTGGAGAAGCCAGGACTCCCAGGGATGGTAATCTGTTTATGGGCTGGTCTGTCCTGCTTTAAGTGCTCGCAGAACCCCGGGGCCGGCTGATGGGAGTCCCACAGAGAGGTGCAGAGTTTCGAGGAAGCAAAGGAGTCATCCTAATGGACTACGCTTCATGCAAATACAGGCTAGGGCACTGTGGACAGAGATACTTCATGTGGCAAAATGCACCAGAAATAACGGCTTATGAAATGTTACACATACATGTGGCCAAAACAACCAAAAGGGAGTCATTCCAGTGCAAATATAAAACATTTTTTGTACATTGCTCAGTGTTTTCATGGCTCAACCAATCCCTTGAGAGGGGTGGGGTTTCACAATGAAACAATAAGAATGTTGGTCAGCTCTCTTCCATGTTACCATCTTGTGTACCACCTGCTCAGGACACCCCCAATATACCCCATATGCAGTGACAGTTGCATTTTTTGATGAACCCCTTTTTCTTGTCTGCAAACACCCCTGATCTCCCCACTCCTGGGACACGGTTCTGTAATCAGCAGTATCACACGAGGCTTTAAAACTAACCGCCTCCCACGGTATACAGTAGTTCCCATACAAAATTAGACCAAACAAAACTGCTATGCTGTGTGTGCAAGCATGAAAGTGGCATGTGTCAGTATGTGTACAACATGCGGCGAACATTTTTGTCATTAAATATGTATTTAATTATCATACCTTTATGGACTGTTAATCTCAAAATGACTTTCCAAAATAAAAATTAACCTGTTCTATGGGAGGACGGACATGTGAGATCTTGGGGAGTTTTGAAAGCAAATTAGAAGAATCTGAAGTTTTCATTTTATTTCCATATAAAATTGACACTGCCTGCTGACTGCAAGTTCCTCTATGTAATTAGACCCTACACTATTCTTTGTCAAGACTGAGATGGCAATCATATTTTTGACACTTGATCTTTTGTTCCCTTTTATCTTTTCCATAATTCAAAGCCACTGACAAAGGTAATGTGAACAAAATGCTGACAATCTGAAAATTAGTAGAGGTGAAGGAGAAATCAAATGCCTCTTTTCTGCTCCAACTTATTTTGGATTCTATTCCGCTGGGTGACACATCAAACTGGGGTCCTTTCTAACTGTGGCCATTAAAGATCCAAAGAAACTCTTCAGAAGAGTAGAGTGGAGAGAACTGTTCAGTGGAGTGTACTGGCAAATTTACCACTGCATCTGATTAAATTTAGTACATATATATTATAATACATCAACGTTCTTCTGGAATTTTATATTTGGACAAATTATCACCCAATATGTGATTAGCTGTACAATCCTATGCAATCTCTTCAAATTTCAGTTTCCCATGTCACTTAATGAGGGAATTGAGTTCTTTACTGGCCCACAAGCTTTTTGACATGCTCTGAACTTTCCCATCCCATAAGCCTGTTTTGTAAACAGTTCAGGATGAGCTGGACCACTGAGAAAAAACAGCTTTTCACAAAGGGCCTAATGGTGGATAGAGATCAGCTTGTCAAAAACAGTTAACATTCTGTGACATTCTGTGAAAGGTAAGCTGCTACTTCCTTATTAAAACCCTAGTGATGGGAATATCCAGCACAAAAACATGAAATACATTTCTTCATTTAAAGAAAGGAAATAACAATTCAAATGTCTAAAACACTCAAAATTAAAAGCACAAAGTGCAAGTGCAACTGCAGGTCTCATCAGTCGCTTTGAAATGTAACATTTTCAGTTAGTCCATATAGTTTTATGGCGTTTAACTTTGCAGTGATCGACCAATTCTTTAATAAAAGGGCTTTGCTGGCCAATTAATAATCGATCAACAAACATGTTTCCAATGCACAGATTGTCATTTGGTGAAAGAAAGCATTTGTACAGCATGAAGTTGCTCACCTTCTTTTCGCTCACAATTTCATTATTGTTTTTCAAAACAATAATCAGAATAATTTAATAGCTAGCTGTTTCAATACATGAAGTTTGCAAACTTGCAAACTTTTATTTTGAGCTAGCTCACTTGTTTAGTCCAACCAAAGATATTTTATGAGAGTTTTGAATAAGGGGAAAATATGCTCAATACAACAAAACCTGCAACTGTTAAGAACTAACTGAACCAACACTAAACAAAATTACTGTATTCATTTTTTACTCAAAGATAATGAAGCATTTATAATAGATTTTACCTTGTACATCTAAATCCTGAAAACAGTAGAACAACATCCCTGACACACTCACCAGAATTTCCTGGGCCTTCCGATTCGGAAAGGTGAGCAGGGCATGTTGGCAGTTTGTGTTTGCGCGGTTGAAAAAAATTAAAAAAACCTGGTTGTAAACACCCTGGGAAAGACTTCCTGAGAAACAGTTCCTCAGGCCCAGCAACCTTCTGGGTCACACCCCCTGAGCCAGTCTACACAGGCCTGCAGCACAGACAGCAACACCAGTGTGAATCTTCAGGAAATGAGGCGGCTTCAGTTCTGGCCTACTGGAAACACCGTGAAGTTGCAGGATTCTCCTAATTTCAGATGTCCCCCCTTATTTTATTATTACTATTATTATTATTCAGTTTTCTCCAAGGATGTTCCTGTTCAACTTGCGGTTAGTCAGCTTTCTGCACAGGAGCAGTAACCCAAAAGCAAATCAGATTCCGGGTCCAGATTTGTCATGGCTTGCATAAAAAATACTGCAGAGCAGCAAAATGCTCTGGGCAGTGGCTAGGTCTCTGATGGCACCTCCGGTGACGTCTGTGACATGATTAAATATTTATCGCAAATCGCCGTGGTGGGGACGCAGGCTGGAGGCTGGCTGAGGCCCTGTCCCAAAGGTACCCACTGCACACGTGCAGTGCTGACTTTAACAAGGATATCTCATTGGAGTAAACACAAGCACAACAAAAAAACAGAAAACAACAGAACAATTAACCTTCTCCACTGCAAACTCTGTTGATAATTTATGTTATGAACCTCCTACCAAAACTCTTTCTTCATCACAGAACATGTCAGGTCCTCTTCTGCCTATGTTAGCATGACCGATAACTGCACACAGTTATCATTCCGATAGCACAGTTCAATCATACCTCACTGCAGTTACTTCCTGCATAAGAAAATTGCAGCATCTCCTCTGCTGATTCAAAGCAGCTTTACCCCACAGTCCAGCTGCTTGCTGTCTGTGAAGGGAAGACAACAAGTGTACTCTGATGTTCCACACCAGGCCTGCAGATAGCAAAGCATTAATATCTGTGTGCCGGAATACCCGATACAGACTAGCATCAGCAACCCACAGCGAATGCTGGCAGCACTTTCAGTCCTCAAGCAGAAAAATCAGGCAGTCCAGGAATGCAGAGTGAATGAATAATATGAAAGCAATACAAACAAGGTGAGGTCAGAGCTGAGTGCCCTCTCCGGACGTTAAATTCCTATAGTCCTGTGAAGGGCAGGTCTTGCGATCCCCCTCCCTTCTCCAGACAAGGGCTGGTGCAGTGTGAGTGCTGGGACCGGAGCTCTGGGTGGCGGCAGGGCTGAGTGATGCAAATATCCCCCCCCCCCCTCCTCCAACAAAAGAGGGGCTTTTGTTGGGGTTCACTAGGGAGAGTCAGTATGTACAGTATGTGGGCTAGACCCGGCCTGGCCAGTGTGACCCTGTTTACTCTTTATGGGCCTGCGCAGGGCTGCGCATATGTGCGTGCAGTGGGACACTCCGGGCGTGTGCTACCGGCTGTGGTTACCATGGCAACAGGGAAGCAGTTGATTCAAGACTGCAATGCACCTGCAGGCCTACTCTGCACTCTCATTCTCTCTCTCTCTGTCTCTTCCTCTCTCCTTCTCTTCCTCCCCTAGTGTGTCATTTTGTAATTTTCTCCTCTGCCTGCCTGTGATAATATTCACCAGGGCCTTGACAGAGACACAGCCCTTACAAAGCTAACAATTTTGGGGACCAGATGTGGGCTGTAAATTGCTGCGTTTTAGGCATGTACTGTATGTGATTACACTGACCTCCAAATCTGATTTGATGCATACAAATGTCAACTCATGAACATGCCGAATACGCGTGGAGGTTAAGCGTCCAAAATCATGATGAACATGACATGGTCTAAGCAGGAAACTGTGGAGAAACTGAATCCACAACAGAAGACTTTATTCCAACCACAATCTTTTTTTTTTCAATTTTCTGCAGGTTTAATTTTTATTTTTAGTAGTGTCACAGTGGGACACAAACCGGGGTGTTAAGTGTTGTTCCCCAGAGACAGCAGCAGCTGTCCAGCCCAATTATCTCGGGTGCGAGGACACTCACCATAAACTCCTGGCCTTGGAGAAGGTCTTGTCGACTCTGAAAAGACAGAACAGAGGGGAGAGGGGTGGTCAGTACCTCCTAGCATACGCTGTTAGACATTGACAGACCCAGCCTTGCCCATAGGCAGCTGCGACTCTGCCTCACGTGTTTGCTAACACAACAGCGCACTGACTCGTGTGTAATCTCTCCTATTGATTGCACAGTGGGGGAGTGGTGGGGGGCTGGGGGGTACGCCTCTTGCTTGGCTGCGTGAGACGCAGCTTTGATTCATACACAAGGGGAAATGGCATCTGACATGCCAGGGCTGGCCCGGTGAAGCACAAAAACCCAGGCCCGGCCCATATGGACGTGCACACAAGAGCGGCTCCAAACCAAGGGCATGCAGGAAAGCACACCCTCTCCTGTGTACCTCATCTGGTGGGCCCTCATGTGTGACAGAAAAGTGGAACTTCCTGTCACCCTTTTTCTGTATGAACTGCATTTATTTTATTCATTTGGAAGTCACTGTTCTACATAATGACAAATAACACCAAGGGCAAGGGTAACTACAAGTACCAGAAACAAAGCAGACAGTTCTGCTCTAATGTCACAGATATTTACAGCCAAACTGACTGGAATCAGCAGCTGCGCAAGAGAACGAAGTGGGATGTTAAAGAACACAAACACCTGACAGAGTGTTCTTTGTACTAATCAATATTACAAAAGCAGCTTAAGTGAAAACAGACAGCTTGAATTCCCAAGGAAGGTGGCCAAAGAGCATGAGAGGTTTGGTATCACAGAGGAGTGTGTGGAACTCGCAGATGGTGTGACTTGCACAGAGGCCAGCCCCCTGCTGTGCCCGCTACCCAGGCTGGTAGTGCCCAGCTCGCTGCCCAGGCCCCCCGCTGCGCACAGGCGGCCTAATCCCCAGTGCCCCACACAGGATGGTCGATGGGTTTCCATGACAACGTCGAGAGGGTTGACTCGGAAATCCATTCAATTTTCCTGCCAGAGAAGAGGCTAACAGCCCTAAAAGGCAGTCTCATAGGGATATGGGGGTCAATGCTCAGCACTGAGGTGAACAACATGAGATATTCCATGCTAAGACACTGACGGCTGGCTAACCTCAGTCAGAAATACCTACTGACTTCACGCTTAAAACTATAAAACAGCTACATTATAAAATTATCCATGTGTTCGTGGAGGCATGTTGAGAGGGGAATAGGTAGTTTGTAATGGACCAAGTGGGACAGGATGGCAAAACTGGACCCACAGTTCTCACTCACTCAGAGACCAATCACATAGCGTGTCCGTAATTTAGCACGCCAAAAAGGAAGCAGCGCCACCTGCTGGGTACGCTAATTGCATTCAGCCGCGGTATGATGACTGTGACCAACCTATTCTAATCCAGCACAGTACGTTCCCTGAATTTGAGCATGTGCTTGCTCATTTTACCAAAATAATTAAAACACACACATACACATGCTCACACACACACACACACACACACACACACACACACACACACACACACACACACACACACACACACAGCAGGGCTACGGTAGTTACTGTTCCCTGGCTCAGGCCCTTGGGCACAGAAAGACCCTGAACACAGGGTACATCTCCTGGCAGCACCTCAGGTTGCGTGCGTCTACATTTGCACTCTCTCTTTATTTCCCATGTCTGAAGCTGCTGTATGGACTACTCATTCACAGCGACCCGTTTCCCCCAGCTGGACCACATGAACTGTGTATTGCTGGTTGCCATGGCAGCGCATGCCATTATATGCCAAATTTCACTGAGGGGATGGCGGAGAGGGCACCTCACCTTCTCAGCTGGACCCATGACTGAAAAGAGAGAACATGCTGCACATTTTACCCGCCTCATTTTGTGCCAGGCTCTTGTGGCCATTATCACGGAGAGACAGACAAGGGTTGGGGAGCACTTTCAAATTCAAATTCCATATTGCCTCCCTCCCACAGAAATGAGCACTGAAGGAAAAAAAGCACATTAACGCCATCATCTGAAATGGACTCTTTATTTCCAGCTCCAAATGGCGGTAATAATGGCCAGCTGGACATCATGACATTTCCCCCCAGTAATCTGCCAGTTTACTTGGAGCCACAATACCCCTTGCACCTTTTACAGCTGGCCCTCTGTGAGAGCAGAACAGCTGCATTGTGGGAGCTCCAAGGTGGGGCCCACTGGGCATTTTTGTCCAGTCTCATTACAGCTCTCCATTCAGCCGTTTACCTCTCCAATTTCAGAAACTCAGGGAAATGTATGGATCTGGAATACATTAATGTGCACGAGGCTGGCCCATTTCAGGACTCCTTTCACCCTCATAGGATACTGAAATACCCTCACAAAAAATCCAGTAAGAGCTTCAACTAAAAAAAAATGAATAACTCGAAAGATGAATCTGAAAACAGACTGATAATTGCTTGGCTGAATAACAGCAACCAATTACTCTCCCTGGCGGACATGGAACCACACCTCTTGGTGGCTTTTGACTTATCTCTCTAACCTGCACAGTTAATCCTTTGTTTGACACTGCAGAGATGAATGTGACAAGAGCCCAGATACAAGAGTTTGCTCTGCTGTCTGCAAATGTGCAAAAAAGAAAAAAAAAACAGAATTGACATTTGTGGTTCTAGGCTGTGTGTATTTGAGCAGAACAGGAAGCCTGAACATCTTGAACCCTAAAAGCCATCAATGACTGTCAAGCGTGGCAATACGCCATGACAATTAATGCAAGAGGATCGATGGAGGAGCTTCTTTGCCAGTCTCCTGGCAACTAATGGATGGAGCTGTTTGATATTAATCTCATCCCAATTTAGCCTGCCTACGTGATGACCTAACATAGCCAGGATTTAACCACTTACTGCACACTTGCTGACTATACTGTTACCAAATGAAGTGCTTCTTCACTATAACATTCAATGAATTTAATGAGGACCCCACATGGAGCTGTTAATTATGGTATCAACTCCCCTAAACTGGCTTAATTAGAAAACTTTAGATTAAATAAAACAATAATCAAACTGACTGTTTGAAAAACCATTGCGTTACATAAACTTTGCGAGATATACATGCAAAAGGCATGAAGTACACCTCTTAGTTCATGGTACATTTAGATGTAGTTCTCCTTTTAATCCAGGAGATGGTGCTATTTGGTTGTAAAATTTGACAGCTATGGCTGATTTTGCAAGTTTACAGCATTTGGACATAACATTTGCAGTGATTATTTTTATGCGATTAGTTCAGCATTATAAATAATGTACTCATTGAGAAAGCATTAAACAAAATAAATCTGTATCTACAGTACTTAAACATGCAGTTAAATATGCATCAACTGAACATTCTTCATAACCTTTGAGCTGGTTGTGATTGAGGATAATGTTAAATCAGCTTAACTGACTCAGCTTGATTTTAGAAGAATTACTTTTTTATTATTTCACTCAATCAGTCTGATCACGTATTCATATAAAGACATGAACAGTCATTAATTTGTACGCTTTTTTGAAATACACTATAGTTTTACCCAATCTGTTCAAACAGTTTTTATTGAGATTTTAGCATACAACTCCACTTCCAGGTTCTGAACATATAGAACCTATTTCCCCTGGTACCACCTGAGGATCAGCTCAAAGCCAGCCAGTGTCCTACACTGATCCCCACACTCTCTTCTTTGTGATTGCAGCTTAAATGTCCAGTGCACACATGATTGGGAATGTGCTGGCCTTAGTGCTGTGTGATGCTGCCCCCCTGCAGCTCAGATCCACCATAATCCGTCTCCCCGCTTTCCAGGAAGTCTCCTTTCCAGGTAGAGCCTGTGCAGCTACTGGAATGATTTCCCTGTGGACGCTCAACACGTTTTCCACCCTTCACTGCTCTGGAAATAGCTTTCGCTCAATGACCCCAGGACACTAGACACACAAGTGAATAAGAAAGCAACAGTAAAAATCTTTAAAGACTAATTACTACCGCAGTCTGTGCTTTTTCAAAAATAATTGTTACTGGGATTTAAAGACTGGTCACAAGGACAGAGTCACCCATGCTTCAAGCTTCAGTGATAGATTGTAAGACTGTATTACAGAATCCAGGCACTGCTGTACTTAGGCCTCACATTTGAAGTGGCTGGGTTGATAGCTGAAACAAAAGTTGCAGTTTGCTTGACCTGAGTTTCCAGACAATGTTGTGTAAACAATGTGCAGGTAGCAGATATCTTGCAAGTGATAGCTTTGGGACACCAATGCTAACTTATCATTGTGAAAACATGGGAAAGTAATGTCTAAACGTGAGCTCTAAATGTGGGAGAAACTGTTAAAAAACAGTCAAAGATAAAAAATGAACTATTTGGAATGATGAAAAGATACTGAAAAACCACAATAAAAGTAAAACAAAATGATGCAAATGATTGGTTGCCAGTTAAGACCAACAGAGAATGGTTAGAATGTGATAAATGAATTCTGCTCCAGTTTAGATCCATCTAAAGGCAGCACAGCAGAGAGGAGCAGCCAAAGCTGCCAAAGGTGAGAGGCGGTACCCCTCGAATGATTTACGCCTCTGTTACTGTTTCTATGAGCCCTCCTGTTGTGTTGATTGACCTCAGAACCAGCTGGAGCTCCAAATATCCATCTCATATTACAATGCCATGTGATGCAGGCTACTTCAGTAGAGTTCACTAGTACTGTAAGTGAACTTGTGTGTGTGTGTGGGGCACACACAGCGCCCCAACTCTCTGACAGTGCACCTGCACAACTGTGCAACTACGCATCTACAGTAAGAGCTCTTGACACAGAGGACCTATGGTTTAAATATGCTGTAAGTATCAACTTCTGATGTAAGTATCAAAACCTGATGTAAGGACACATGGAGGCAGCTCTCTAATCACACGTCACTGAAACATAATTTGGAGTGAAGGAGCTGTTTCATTATGTCTGAATGCTACTAAAAATGCATACGCAGTATTCATAATAAAATGACAATGAGCCCAAGGCAAATGTTCTGTCAAGCATACCAAAGTTTTACAAAAAGGTTCATACCTTATATTACAAATTCATTAAAAAAAACTCCACGCTATAGGTGCTCTTCCTCAACTTAAAACAGTACCTTATGGTCTTATGATTGCTATGATGATTATTACAGCAGCAGATATGCAATATGCACATACATACAGTATAATGAATCCTTGATTTTTAGCATATTTTTGTAATGGATACATTGATGTATTAAATACTAATGGCATGGTGTATGAATTACATATGAAAGCCACCATGATTATGAATATAATAATAATGGCACACTTCCATGATGACTATTCCCGGCTAGGACCAAGGATTTTGACAGGATTACCCCGTGTTCTTCAGAGAGGCTGAGTAAACTGTTGCAATGTGGACCTACAGCCATAACCGGTAATGGTGTGGCTGGGATTTCAACACTGTGCTGCAGAACCCACAGCTGCCATAATCCACATTTATGGCCATCTTTTCATACACTAGTATATTAAGCTGATATGCCACACTTCTGTGGTACTGTGATCTTCTCTGTATCCTCTCTTTGTGTTCCTTTTAGACAAAACCAAATTTGGTTCATACAGAATCAAACACAAATCCAGTTCCTCTTTCTCGGAAATCACAGATACCCTAAGAACAGAAGCAAGTATTGCAGGATGGTTGCGCTTTGCAAATTTGAATTTATAGGAAATGGGTTCTCACGAAGTTTGGCTGAGTGAGGTAAGCATTCAGGACAGATTTTCCACAACATGCAGCACCATGTTGCAGTTTAACCTCTTTTTCTTTCCCTTGTGAAAGAAGGGGAAGGCTCCCATGCTAGCTTGTAGAGGGGTAGTGCACTGAACTGTGTCCATTTATAAGGACCTATGCGTTTAACAGTCTCCATGTTTGCCACAATAATCACAACCTTTGAAATTAAGTACGGAGGCAGAAAACACAGGCTCATTGTAGGCCATCACGACTCCTATGTTAATTTTGGACAGCACCGCCACACTGCTCTTCACCTGTAATCACTCCTCAGTGCCACTACAGCCTGTGTGTGCAGGGCTGAATGGATGTAATAGTATGGTTAAAGGAAATTAATTTTCCCATGAGCCATTTATATCCGGCCTCCGGAAAAAACTCAAACCTACCCTGTTTGTTCACCTTTGATGTGAATGAAAAGATTAGGGTACTTCAGAGGTGAAGGCAGGCTTTGAGGGCCTAAAAGGACTGTGTTACTCCAATTCTGCTGGCAGGAAGCAGGCGTGTGTTTGCTTTTTTTGTGTAAGTGTGCGTGTGTGTGTGTGTGTGTATGTGTGTGCGTGTGCATACGACAGTAAAGTAGACTGAATTGAAAGGCAAGAATAAACAGCCAGGAGCTAGTCTTCCATTTCTCACATGGTAACCTGGAGGACTTGTGCCATTGGATGATCCAGCCAATCATCTGATGCGATGCTTGCAGGACATAAAGAGGACCTTTCATTAGCATGCTCCTAAAGCAGGGGGAGGTGGGTGATGGAGCGTTGGGCCTTCAAAAAATATGCCATACCGCTTTAAAATAAATTAATACAAAAGGAAAAGTCCTCAACAACAGCAAAAGAGGCTACTGTCAATTTAATGATTTTCTTATTCCATGGGCACTGTGGTGCCAGCACTGGATGTCTATCCAGGGGTGGTGAGCCCCTGGTGGCAAATGTCTGGCTCTACACAAACAACTGCCTGCATTCAGTTTCAAACTGCCAAGTCATCTTAATGAAATGTGCAATTGAGCAACTGCAAGAAAACACCCAGTTTATTCCGGTACTGTCCTGTAACAAAGTGACTTTTTCGCTGTCATGACATCATGGTTTTGAACTCAGTCCAGGAGCTCAGGCACTGACATAACACAAAGCCAGATTCATCTCAAATTATCTTGTGGGTTATTTTATTGAATGGTACTTTTTTCGTAATAAAGGGCTTTGTTACTCAAAGTGTGTGGGGGTTAAATGACGTTTCCACAAAATGTGACGGAGGGATGCTCCTAGCCCCCTCTCTCCTTTCCACAAACTGCACCACTGTGACAGAACAGAAGTGAAAAACATTTAAGTTTAAAAGAGACAGAAAATATACCGGCTCCCTCCTTACAGTGTGTAAGATTAGATGAGAGGCTTTTATTTTTTCCTGGGAACAGAAAAAAGATGGTGAGATCTTAGGTCTTAGACACTTGCAGTGTTTTTTCTCAGACTTTTTTTCTCTGTCTCCTCTCAAACATTTGGCCTAACAGTCATTCATTCAGCTGAGTAAATGTGATCCACTTCTTGTAACAACCACAACAACAATAATGGCTATGGTGTTGGAGACAGTGATTATCACAGCCTTCAGTGATGATGTTTGCATCCACTTTAGCAACTTCAAAATAACATATTTCAGGTATATTTCATAAATACCTTCAGTATGAACATAAAAGTCTGGAGAATAGGTTCATGAGCCAAAATTGCTGCTGACCTCAAATCTCTTCTACGCACATACAGACTGAAAACAATGAAGTTCACATTGACCTGAGGAGAAACAGCAACCACAGAATCACCAAGGGTGACTGTGAAAGATGAGCGGGAACAGCCAGAGAAAAGAGTCAGGCACTACACGCCCAATCACTGGCAAACGCTGACCATTTGTACTGTACAAACCCATAAGGTTGCACATGTTTTATTGTTAAATGAAGCATTTTCACAGTTTGATATATGTACATAGCCCTGAAAGTCTGACACAACGGTATTTTGTGGCTGGCGATAAATACGGAATAAATGCACCCTGTAGTGAGGGTCAGGAGGCTCAGCACCACTGATCGCTCTGCAGCTGAACGCCTCTCCCTGTTTCAGAGCAAGGCCCGGTAATCCAAGCGCAGAAAAACCAACCTGCCATGCTAAGTGGCGGGTTTATTAAATGACGACTCACATATGAAAGGGTTCACACTCAAGCATGCTCTTATTTAAACAAAAAACATGGCCTATCGACGTAAGGCACACACACACACACACTCACAGTGATTGCAGTCATATCCTGGCTGCTCCTGTAAATGGAGACTGCTAAGCCATTCATCACATTTGTAATGAGGTTCCATCTTTATAGCATGCAAGGTCCCTGTGGTGTAATTGGTTTTCCTTCCTGAAAACGAGTGAACTGTAAAGCAACTGTTAGGACTGGAAAGCTGCCCGCTGTCTGAGGCCTGACTCTGTCGACCGCTTTGTTTCGTAGAATATTATGTGAGAGCCCAGGAAATCACCTGTTGCAAAAGTTTGTGTGCTGGTCGTTTATTGATGTGTTTGGCACCTCGAAGAAGTCCATCAATGAATAAGAGGATGAAAATGAAGGGCCCAGTGAGTTGCTATATCATTTAAGGCAACGGTTTAACTATTTTTTTTACTTGTCTTTGTGGTTCTACGATTCTGTCAGAGTCCCATGTGCCAACTTGTGACAATGGAGTAAATAAAACTGTGAGGCGAGGCATGCCTGTCTTATTGGCTGGTGCACCTCTAGAGACACTCATAACTGCTTAGTCGTCTTATGGGGAAATTCTCTCTGGTTAAAGAAAATAACTTTAATATGGGGCCACCATACACTAAATTGACCCCCAACTGACTTTGGACTAACAAGCCATCTTAAGGGGAGAAATTTATTTTGTTATAATAGCATGTCAGGTTTATCAGTTTATCAGAGTGCAATAATAGGAAAATATTCAGTTTACAGAACTGATGACAATGTAAATGGTTAACTTGATACATGTATCGTCCAGATTGTATTTTCAAAGATCACTATTCACAAAATCACAATGACTAGCTTTTTACTTTTTTTTAAGATTATACACTTTGAAAACTATGTATTTAAAATATTTTTTCTTTCTTTTTACCGTATTTAAGTTGCATGTTAGAATTGTAGCTGGAAAGCCCAAAGGTAGAAAACTAGAGCCTAGATGTCAAGAGACTGTGGTGAAAACTTCCTCTTTTCAAATGTTTCTCACCAAGCAGTAGACACTGTGGGCCTTCTGGTGCTTTCCATTGGTGAGTGTAACCGCTTTGTCATTTTGTTTTTTAGCTGCCTTTCCCGTGCATTCAAAATGAACCTTTCAGAGAAAACACTCTAAAATGCAGTTTAGCCATTCCCTTTCTGCATGTGGTGTGGGTGTATTTATTTCAATACTTTGCATGTGTGAGTTGTCATATATGTCTTTCTTGTGCATTTAAGTCCATGTGTGTAATTATATATTTATGCATGCAATATTCTGATCAAGTGTGTATACGTGCATGTACGTGTGTGCATGTGAGTGTGTGTGCGTGCATGGGTTGTTTGTGCGTGTGTTTGTGTTTTTTCAGTGGGGTGCATGCTTGGCTGGACAATGGCCTTGTATTCATTAGCTGTGGTTTAGGGTTTAATGAGCAGGCCGGTGCAGTGGGACTGTCAGGGCAGCACAACAGTGTGCCTCAGTCTCACCGAGAAACTGTAAATAACGCTCCGAACAAACAGCACTTCATCACCTCCCCGCTCAATAATCACAATCTGTAACCTTTTCCGCCGTGTGATCAACACACTCATACACCCAAACATACAAAGCACCTGCAGTAAAGGTCTGACTGGGACAGCAGAAGGATTTATGCTTCAGAGGTCAGAGTCTTTGGCAAGCTCAATTTAGCGACCCCAGAGAAGGATCAATACATCCATAGGGCACCGTGATGAGGCAGGACACTGGGCACTGGACTGGAAATCAAGGCCAGCGCTTCATTTTACCTGCTGCCACTTCACTCTGTGCCCGTGTGAATGTTTGCATATGTCTAGCAGTCACTGCAGATTTTCTGAATGTTTGTTTTCCCTGGAGGAGCAGATGAACTTGTGATAGAGTTATAGATAAAGATCCCCTCTAATCCTGCTACTCCTCCAACCAGATAACGCGGTGTCTTTGTCTCAGGTGACAGGTGCCTTTGAAAACACACTGACGCAGGGCAGTGCAGGAGCATGGGGTACTCCTTTGCATCATGTGACAGGAAGTTCCTTACTATGAGATACCATCACCAGTTGACTCAAAAGATTTATTCAGACGATAAACAGTGAAAAGTTGCCCGTATTGTCATATTCTAAAAAATGTTCTCAAGCTCTCAGGTATGACCTGTGCTCCTCAATGTATCTCTGCAATCAGCCGAGATTCACATTCCAGCCCTGCTGTGAACCTGGGCTCCCAGGTGGGCCCTGCACAGCACAGCATGATTCTTTTGGTGCTTTCCGTATATGGCCTCCACAGAACAACTCCAAACTCTAAACCTTTACCAATCAGGGTCAGTGCTTAAAGCATTCTTTGTCACAAGTGCAACATACTTGGTGAATGAATGCTTTGAAACCTAACTGGTGAGAGGGCAAGGACCCATACCAGACCTGGTATCAGCAAATCTGTCAGCATTGAGACATCTTACAAAAGCAGGCTCAACAAACTGGAATGAAAGATTATGCAGTGGTGAAAAACTACTCCGTTCATGCTTTTACATTTAATCAAATCCACCCTCAAATCCTGTCCCCCAACAAAACGCAACAATAAACGCGATTCCACTGTCACCTGCCATAGTGCTTTTACAGAATCTAGGGTGGCATCACAGATGTAGACTACACACGGGGACAGGTTTTGTCCTTTTAGAGGTTTTCTTCTACTCGGCAGGAGTAGAGTAAATCTCAGCTTGGAGCCATTTCTGCTTTTGGCACAATCTTTCAAAATCATTTTGTTCCCTCTCACAAATTCCCAGATTTCACATGTACAGATAGAGGTACTGACACTAGAACTCTCACTCAGATTCAATTTCACCTCTGTATTGCTCAGCCCTTAGTTGTGAGTACTGAACAGCTTACTGCTGCGTTTTTCACATTTGTATTCAACATGTTACTGCAAAGCAAATGAAATATGTGTGGTCATGATGAAAAGAAAACCTTATGGTTTTTGCTTAATAAAAGAAAATAAAATTAACTAGGCTAAAGTACAACGTCAAAAAGGGTTAGAAGACAGACGGATGAAAAGACAGCGACAGGGTTGTGGCCACAGCCACAGTGGAACATGTATATTTATCTTACTGACAAACTGGTTCGGTAAGTCCTGGAAAACCACATATTTTCTGTCCTCAATTGACATTTTTATGAGGCGATGAGTAGAAATCAGGCACTAATTTCAGTTTTACTTACAAAAGGGAGAATACTGTGGTGAATGCAATATGGGTCTAGCAGTTTTATGAACGTAAGAGGAAATACAGAGGCAGTAAACAAACAGACCATGTAGCGTGCACCGAAAGCCAACAGAGAAGAACTCAACTCGGCACGCAAATCAGGAGGGCTGTTGCTTACCTTGGCAACAATAACTGTTTCACATCACGAAAACATTATGGAGACATATTCCATTTATTTTCAATTACTTTTTTGATGCTACGATCCACTCATAAGCACATGTCTATATTTTACACAGTCCGAATGCCCAGGTGTGACAACTGTAATAGAGTACAAAATGAAGCGCATGGAATACAAATTTCCATCAGGAAACAGAATATTACGATCCTAAATTCGTTCCACAGGGAGTGATTGCTGTCAGTTTATAAAATGAATATTGCCATTTTGCTTTTTTTTCTTGTGCATGTTACCTTCTAAGTGATTTCAAGCCTAGAAATCCTATGCAAATTATAACTTCTTGGCAATATTCATAATAAATAGGGTCCATAACAATAACACAGTAGGCTATTTGTTATGGAAAAGGTTACAATAGACTTGAATATGAGGTCTGAGCAGGGCTGTTAGCTTTAGCTGCAGAAAGCTGACATATTTCCCCATTCCCTGTTCAGAAGCAGAAAAAAACACAAAAAAAGTTCTTAAAAATAGAAACTGAAAATCACTGTGAGTTCCACATTTAGTAAATGTTTCCCAAGTGTTTTGCTGAGACAAACGGAGCAATGCATGTCATTTTGTCAGCCAGTTTAAGGATCTACAATACAAATATTGTATTACTCAGTGTTAAATGACCTCAGGGCTCCACACTAACTTTATACAGTGGTTGAATGCAGGCCATTGACTTGTATGGGAACGGAGCGCCTCAATGCATGCATTGATGCTACAGTAATGCAATACAGTATGGCAGTGTGCACAAGCAGGACGAGTGACTCGAACCCGTAGTGTGACAGGCGATACCAGAACCGCCAGCACCACAACGCGCTTTGTGGCTTTTCACGCAACCCAGGCCTGCATGCTTTTATAACGCTGCGTTCATCAGCTACGGTCTACACATCTTTCTTTGTTTACCGGAAAAAAAGGGTCAAATGGTGGATCCTCATTCTATAATAACAGAGCGCTCATGTGACACATTTTATTCTTGATAAAAGGCTACACAACTGGGAACATCAGTCCAATTTCACACATTTCCTTGGATATGCCCAGAATGTTCCAAACAGGGCTACCTGCGTGCAAGCAGATACACTGCTGTGTGCATTATCACTACTGCTCAGATAAAGCAACATCAATCCATCAGCTGGATACTATAAAATATGTGACACATTCAAGAGTGGCATAATATCCTCACATCTCACTAATATTTACAATAAAGAAGCACTGACAGCATAGGGTTATGATGAGTTTTGAATTACGGAAATAACGCATGAAATAAGTTATGAAATAAGGAAATATAAATAAATAGTGGTGGCATTCATCACAGGAACTAAATATATTGTTATGTCATGACAAAGAGATGCATATCCATGGAGAACTAAATTAATATTAGATACTACAGGTGAAAATGTTCCCAAAAATCCTGTCCAATCAATGATCCTATTAACTCTTTCACAGACTTTTTAAGTAGTTTCCATGATTGGAATTCACATCCAGTGAAGGTGACATTGTTGTCATGCAGTCCACATTTTCTGTTATGTAAAAGTACCACAGAGTGCAGAAGATGAGATACCTGCACCCAGCTGCTGTTTCATTACCTTGCAGAAGCACAATGAGAACACAGGGGTGGAACTTGCGGTTACGCCTCAAGCAGTGGTGCTAGACTGACTTAGCACACCGCCACTCTGCACTGGCACAGTGTGTTCATAGGCGATGACTCACCAATTTGAACTAAAAGTGTTTTTCAGTGATGAGCCAGTCAGCCACTTGACAGCACATGTGTCCTCAGGCTCTCAAGAGTACCCTCAGTGTCACAGCCAGACCTTTCCCTTCCTTTCTCTAAATTCCGGAAATCCCACTGAATAAGGTACAGACGTCCATGGCTTTTAGAAAAACAATATTCATGGCAAAAAAGTTCTTACTAATGAGTCCACTCCTAAGGATAAGTAAAACTTAGCACTTAAATGACCACAGCCCATATGACTTGTCAGAATAAATATCACAGAGATAGATTTCTAAGGAAAATTCTTTCTATATCCCTTACGGAAACACTGATGTTTGGAGGACTTTTGGTGGAAAATGCAGTAACATAGGAATTCCAGGAACCACCAAATGATCACCTGAGATACAGCCAAGAAATCAAAAGCCCTAGTAATTGCCCTCATTTTGGACAGGACAACTGTGAACATGACATCTGAAAGAATGGTAACTCTGGCTGGCCAAATAAGAACTCAGAGAGGAGTGAAATCAGCAGTCAGAGACCAGGAAGCAGAGCCAGGCCACTACAACTGCGGATGCCCTGAGAAATGCTTCCGAACACAGGGCTTTGGACATTGAAGGTTGAGCTGCCCTTGCTTCAATTTTCCTCTCCGGCTTTACTTAAAAATATAAAAATAAAAACAAGGTTGTATAACATATGACAGGGAATGTGCTGACTGTGAAGTACTGAAGGACTGACTGCTCCAGCCTCACCAAGGCAGTGCTGTGGGCTTTTCCACTAGACCTGTCCCCAATGTTGTAGGGATGGCACGGCCCGATTCATTTCACTGAGCCTCAGAAATGTGCTGTGCACAAAGGAGGGAGAGAGAGAGAGCAGCTCAGACAACTTCAATGGCCTTCAGAACCAGGGGCACAATAGAGAGGAAGAGAGAGACAGTCAGAGGATGGGACAGAGGAAGAGAGCAAGAGACAGAGAGAGAGAATGAGAGAGAGGAAGAAATAGGGTGGGAATGGAGTGTTTTCAGATGTAGGACAAAGACGTACCTCTCTGTTTATTTCATGAATCCCATTAACTCTTCATGAGAGCTGGGACAGTGCGCTCAGAGTGATGAGCTTCGCTTGGTAGCCAAGAGATAAAGAGGTAGAGGAGCAGAGAGTGGAAAATGAGCTAACTGAAAACCTTGATTTACAAACTGACAGAGCCTCCCATGCAATGTGGAGCACAGGGGCTCACCTCTGCACCCCTTCCTCCCCAAAAAAACGCAAAACAGAGAGAAGATTACTCACTACCATCGATACAGAGGGAGGGAGACCTGCTGTAATGTAAAGGCAGCACAAGAAATGTGCAACTGGAACAGGAAGGGAAAGACCCCTCGGCCCCCGAAAAAAGGGAGGAGGAAAAAATGGCATTTATATGTCCTCTGGTGAAAAAGCCTTAAATAAGGTCTACCATGGAGTGATGTGTGGAAACACACACAGAAAATGATTGTGGCACTCAGAGGAGATTTGCTACTTAGGAAGCTTCACTGATACTGTAGTACAGTGGGGTGTTTCAGTACCACATCAGTCTCTCAACAAGCACAGCACAGAGCTGCACTGATGTATAAGCAATAAAAACAGGAGGAATTTGTGTAAATGCTAGCTGAGTGTTGAGATGCTAAAAAGACTGTCAGTTGAAGAGGAACAATGTGCTACATAGCATCTCCTCCCAGACATGCAGAACGTTTAAAAGCAGAAAGATGGTAAACAGCATGGCTTAGTAAGCCAGGATCGTGGAGATCTGGTTTTCCCCCTGCAATGTTTAAAGTGTCTGTGCTAAGAGTTAAAAGCCCTCAGTCTCTCCCACACGTGAGCTGTGTGTCTATTTTGAGCAGAGTGGGAAAGTGTGTGTGGAACATGGCTATGGCTCATTTCAGACCCCCTTTTCAGGCCGCGGGGCAGAGGCAAAACTGGACCGAGAAAAAGAGACAAAGGCCCAGACGGACTCTCAACCTCACTGACCCTGCAGTTATTGAGCTATTGAGCCCCAGACGTCTGGGCAACACAGCACCTGTTAACCAGAGCAGCAAACTGTGTTAACAAACAGACAGCATGACAGAAAGGGGACATAAAACTTGATTGCTCAACATCATGATCTTAGAAACACACACACACACACACACACACACACACACACACACACACACACACACACACACACACACACACACAGCATACAGAACTCAGAAACGCAAATTAATACAAAAATAAATACAGACAAAAAAAACATAAAACACATACAGTCAAAGACACACACAAAAACCTGCATACATAATACAAACACGGTGTACACACATATACAGACATGGATCACACCCATAAAGTGAACATAAACACGCACATACACATACACAAACTCTCTCTCTCTCACACTCACACACACACACACACACACACACACACACACACACACACACACACACACACACACACACACACACACACACACACACATTTAACATTGCTCCAGTATGTCAAACAACATGTTGCTGTGGGGACGGGGGAGGGGGTCATTAAATAAAGATAAATAGATTGATTGAGTAAACATTGCTTATTCCATTAAGCAGTGGAGATTGCAGACTCAGATGTCTCTCAATATTTTTGTGCAGCAGTAATCTGCCGAGTTTAATTCGATTCAGGCCCATGGGACACCATATTAGCGCCCACTTTTACAGCCACTTTGCCGAGACATGCAGGCAGTGTAGCGTAACTTTCACTGCCACCGAATGATGGAAGCCCACTGTACATGCAAATAGATACTTTCCTTTACTTTCACCACAGTTTCACAAGTTCTTAATTAAAGAACACAACCATTTGTTGCGATCTTCCACAGAAATCTTCCTATTCAATCTAAAAAATTTATCCAAATTAAAAAAAGCACCTGGCTTTCAATATAAGAAGCAGCACTAGGCAAGTACAGCACAGAGTAGTATGAGGAGATAAGGCATAAAACATACAAAGGCAACTTCATAAAAAAACACAGGTTCACAGACGGACTGAGTGACAGTCCATGCAGCAGCAGTATGGATTGATGGATGTGGTTTCCTCTTACCCTCCATATGCTCCAAACGTGAAGCTCCTCTTCCTTTGAGGCATACCGGCAAAGTGGAGAGTGCTCTGTACCTCGCCAAGTCAGCCAACTCTGCTGTGAGTTACTAAGAGCAGACTGAGGGCTGCCTCTGCTTCTTTCTGCCTCCCTCTCTCTCTCTCACACACACACACACACACACAGCTGAGGGAGTGCACTAGCGTGTGCCTGCGAGCAGCACACTGCCCTCTCTCTTCCACTTTGGTCTAGTTCATTCAGTCTGTCTCCTCTCTGTCTCCACTCACTCACTCTGTTTCTCCCTCTCCTTCTCTCATGCCTCATTGTCGTACGAGGGGAAGTGGGGGCCTGACCACTTCCAGTCACCCTGGTAACTGATTACCCCCTTCTTCGCTTGAGCAATTTAATTTTAAATGAATTTGCAAACAGCCAAAAGAGAACCGCCACACAGGTGTCTTATTAAACCATAATTGTTTGCGGATAGGGATTCAGTGTTTACTACAGGTCAATTAACAAACAGTAATATTCAGCCCAGCAAGCACAGTTAAGAAAACTGCCCATCTGAAGACACAAAGAAAAAACAAAGAAATGAAAATACAAGCAAAACAGCAGTCAAGAGATTTTTTTAAACACACACCAGTTTATAAGATTATTTTTTACAGTAAGTGTTTCCATGGTTGTTTTTATTTATTTTTAATGCAATTTTTTTAAAACACGTGGACATGCTTGAGGCAGTGCATGCCGAAGGCTGTGTGGGGCTGTCTCACATGGTCCAGAAAAAGCAGTCCTCAGAACCCTTAAAGGGTACTCAAGGCTCTTCTCTGAATTAATTATGAGCGCTTCGTTCTGTGGTTATCCTTTAAGACATATATCAGAGCAGGACTTGAAATCAATGTCACGTTTCTTTTGAATAAAGCCAGAGTTGTGCTTGTGAAACTAAAAACCAAAGGCACAGGGAGAGGTAGGCGCAAGCCATCAAACACTGAGGCCCCTACAGCACAGTCAAATTAGACTCCTGAATGTCTGTTACACTATGTCCATCATGCACTTTTCCTGGGTTTTCACTCTCCTTCTGCACATTACTGCACCAAAAACTGCTACCAGTGTGGAACCGAGCAGCCTCAGTTACATAAATTAACAGAAAGCTTGCAGCAGGAGATGGTCATTCATCTTTTCTACTATCTCATTTACCCCTGTATGGTTAATGGTGTCACCCAGAACTTACAGAATGAACTCTGTTTCCCCACTTCTGTGAGGTAATCTCTCTTTCAATGGATTCTCAATGAGGGAGAACCCACTGTCAAAGAGCCTAGACTGGTGGTTGAACCGCTTGCCATTTTATTGGCATGGGATTTATTGACTTCCTGATGCCTTACAGGTCCAGAGTTTCAAGTCTGTCCGAACCTTCCTGCGTAGCATTCTGCTGGACGGATGCCAAAACCACAGCCTTTTAATCAAGTGGGAGTGACAAAACGAATCCCCCTCCCACCCACAGACACACAAACCCCATCCCTCGTCCCATTCCCTCCGCTCCTTGTGTTTGAACAGAAGCTCTGTGTGGACAGACGCTTCCCCTGCAAAGGGCGTCTTGAGTGGCAGACGGAGATGGCTCGGAGATACCGGTTCTCTGAAGCCGTGCTGCCGATGCACCCTGGAGATATGCCCTATCTGCACTACACAGCAATGCAAACCCTGCGTGAACAGGAAGCCCACTATGGATAACTATAGTGACTGGACACTCAAAACGCTTGCTCACTCACTGCCACAATCTATTGAGTCAATAATGACAGAATATTCCCCTAACCCTGCCCCCCAAAAAAAAACCCTAAACAAACAAAAAAATATCATAACTGACATCTCCCATGTCCTTTTTTAGAGGGCTTAGTGAACTGTCCTACACCCAAGAACTGGAAATAATATGTTCTCTCACAGCCACATGGTCTCAAGGGGCCTCACAAATATAGCACTACTCAGGGTAACATTAAAACTTGATCAGAGCTGTGGGGGCTGAGGAGTCCTCTCTCTCTCGGAGAGGGGTTATGCACAGATTAAGGGCATTTATTCACAACCAGAAGGACCCTAGACAAAGGGGAGGGTGGAGGGGGATGGGGTGGAGCTTCTGGTTTCTAAAAACAGGAAATTTGTTCTTGAGGAGTGAGTGAGGACTACAGCACCACTGACAAAGGGAGTACTCCTTGTTTGCCAAGACTTATTTGCAGGTTTGGGGATGGCCGTCCATCATTTTGAAACCTATGCAAAGCTCAGAGGCTCATAGTCTTCTTTGACATATTGCACAGGGTGGAAAATGTTAACCAAACTATATCATTCATGGTGTAACTTGCATAGGCGGAAACAAATGTATGAAATGTTGCAGTGCAGTATTGCTTCAGAAGTGTGGAAGTGGGCAGCTGATCTGTCATTCGGCATTTGAACCCAAGATCAAAACAGTACAGCCACTGACTACTACCCAATATGTACAGCAAATTCTACAGGAGCAGTTAATTATGGGACTCACTGCACAAAAATCTGAACAAGTGATTCCAAAATTTAAAAAAATTCAAAATGAAGAAATACATGCTGTTATTATCAACATACAAATATCAACACTGTTAGGCATTTTTAAAACAAAAATGCTTTTATGCTTGTTACAGGCATTCCAGAATTCTATGAAACAGATTAGACAATTTTGCAAAGAATATTACACAATTCAAACATGAGAACAATGGTTAACCACTAATAAACATGTGATATCCACATCCTTCCCTGTCCTTACTGCTACAGAACACTAGGACTGAATGACGAGCTCCGTGTGTGAATGTGAGCTGTAGAGGAGCAGGTGGTGCAGAGCACAGGTGTGGGGGTCAGCAGTTAGGGGAGCGATGGAGGAGGTTATCTATCGGCTCCGTGTTCTCCTGTGGTCAGAGAGCCATGACACAGGCCTGCGCTCTGGGTCCTCTCTCTCCATTACTCTCTCTGCGTAGCTCACAGCTGAGTGGGCATGTGATGACTGGATGCTAGGGACCATTAAAGATTTAAGCGGGTTCTCACGGAACGAGCGCTACTCTGACTGAAAGCCTGCGCCTGCAGAGCACAGCCTTCCCGCCACGTGTCTTCCACATTAGCGGCTATGCTGAGCTTTGCAGGCTCTGGTCCGTCTCGTGTGTTAGCAGCGTGTGCTTTTCCTACATAAACTGTATCTTTAAAATCAAACGCTACGGTAAATGTCCATCCATTAGTTTTAAGGGAAAAAAAGAAAGCAAAAAAGACTTTTATTTTGCACCATCTTTATGTTTGATAGGATATTGTAATAAAGTGCATATTATGGAGGGTAGTTTTATATCTGCTCCTGAATATGCATGCAAAATCTGTGTAAACCCAACAGTTGATCCATGGCAAATTTTACACAACCCGAGGGTGACTCCAGAGTCTTCCCCACCACCTCTTATTGCATGCACCGTCACGCTGTACCCTCGGACAAGGACGGACAATTATTTTCACTCCGTCACCCAGCCCGCGATGGCCAAAAAGGTGCCAGGAAACCTCAACAGGGACTTATATCTTAGAACAATTTCATTGATTGCCTCCTCATCTTCATGTTCTTAAATTCACCTTTACGAGGCCCGCCCTCACGGTTCTGTGCGTCCTTTCCCCACTCAGGCGTCTGGAAGAGAATGGTGTGGTAAAAAAAAAAATGAACGTGTCTGCTCTGATTTACTTCAGCAGCAGAGGGTGTCCCTGCATATTTATGAGTTCTCCCAGTCGAAGAAGTGGTCTCAGGTGGAAATTCGTTAAAGGTAAATTTCACACTGAGATCAGTAAGTATTATCTTCACAGAGAATTAATGAAGGGAATAGCTTACTATGAAAATTAGCTGAGGCTCAGACCCTTCAAAAGCAGGCTTGATGCTGTGTCAGATACTCTCTATACAAAAAGGAAACTGATGAGCCGAGCTGGGCTGAATGGTCTGAATGGAAAGGTCTGGTCTGCTTAGTCATCACACATTCTTATGTTCCAACTCTCTTACACACACTGTAAGTCAGGAGCAATGTGAACCTGCAATCTGTCAGGGGCCTCAGTGGATCAGACTGACTAATGGAGACAATTAGCACATTAGCATTTTGCTTTATCGCTCCTGACAGACACACTATGTAATCTACCTGCGTATGCCCTTGGGTACTCCCACTAGGTCTGGACGCACAGAACAAAATTTACTCTTTGGAACAAGATTACTGAATTTGAAACTGAGCTGCTTGGTAAGAACAGGGTCACATACACTGGCTTGTACTGTACAGAACAAGGGAGGTGTCACTAAAATCAATGGCAATGAGCAAACTGATTGTGATGTTGTTTAGGGCATCGACATCTATTGCAAAAGAAGGAGGTCAAGGTTTTTGTAAGACAGATTTTATCATATTGGCTTGGTATTTTGATTTCAGCATGGTAACCCTGGTCATAGCATATTCTGTTGCAGTGCCTTCTGATTGACACAAAAGTAATAATCTCTATTCTATTTTGCAAAGACCTCATCCTCTTTAAATGATTTAAAGAAACTGAAAAAAACTAAAGGATTTAACTGTATGGTCTTTGTGTGATTTAAGACAGGGATCTCTTGCATTTTTCCTTTCAGTCATGTGAACAATAAAAATCGCCTTTCTGAGTTAGAATGGCAATATGGACTCCCTCCTGGACAGAAATTATCATATGGCCATAAAACTTCATATTTTCCCATGTCTTTTAAATCACCCTGGCAACTTCAGTGTGTAGATGGCAGAGAGTACTGTTTTACGAGGAAAGCTAGAAAGGCGTAATTCATAAATCTTATCTTTCAAGATGTGTTTTGATTCATATGCAACATTTTTTATATGGTGATCATATTACAGAAACATTTTTCACAAGCTTGAAGTACATGTTGTTTTCGTAGATCAGACTGTCATTTGACACGTCACTGATGTGTATCAGCTGAACTGCACTTGGTCTTTCGGTGAGGAACAAACTAAAAACAAGAGGTTTAAAAAGATACAAATCAAATGTTTTGAAAGGATGTTTATGTGGAGGGAGCTAACAGGCACTGCATTAAGGGGGCACACTGCAGACATACTCTAATTAACAAATCAAACAGAGAAGTCACTATTAGGTGATGAGACAAGGACCGCTGAATGATGTCCACCCTCCTTGGTCTATTGCTATAGCCAATAATGAAACATCAAATTATGGAGCTATGGCCAACAGTTTCTACTGGCAATCAAGCAATTCCTTTTGTGTGTGAAAGCCTGGGTTTTCTGTTTTTATGACTCGTCATGGCAGATATTACACCCACCTGAATATCTACACAAATGACTGCAAATTTCCAGTTGTGCTAATCAACCTCCTGAGTGTGAGAAATGAGCCATGGGGGGGGGGGGTTGTTGTTTACTTCTGAGACTGTGTGATGTCTGCATCCATCTCGCAAAGCTCTAGGTCCCACACTCCCATAGGCTGGCTTCAGAGCACACTGCACCCTTTCATGGGCGTTTATTACAAGAGCGGGATCTTAGGGGAGAGAAGAAGAAAGGAGGCGTTGTTTCAGGCAGGTCCTGAAAAGCACCCACACTCTCCCTCTCCCCAGGTCCTGTCCACAAGGTCTCCTCTGGGGATCAAAGGGGGCTTTGATACATGGCCAATGCATCCAGTGACCCTGACCTTTAACCCTGAGCTATAATAGTCACGTGAGGTGGTTTCACTGTATTCTCCAAATAAAAAGGGGTGCCTGAGGGAAGAGTTCTGCACCAGACTGGGGAGACTGAATGATCCTGCTGGTCATCATTCAGGCTCAGTGCTACAGCTTTGGGATGCTGACTAGATCTTCTCCTGAGCAGCTCTAGCTGGGCCTCACAGTCATATGTTAAAGCCCTTGCTTTTCTCCACACTGCAGATACATCACCAATGTGGCATGGGAAAATTGTGTCAGCATGTATTTGCTTCAGGCATTTACCCAGCCATGAATACCTGCTGGGGAATGATGACACTGACAAACCTTTACTGTTTGAATCCCTAACTTTCCCCCAGCAACCTTGAGCCAATTGTTGGCTTGCCAGCTTGCACCTACAGGAATGGCCAGCAATGGAGCGGTTGGGACTTGAGCACCCAGTGACAGACCTCACCACAATGGAAGTGATGACAATCTCTGACATGCAGCTGCAGTTTCTTAGTGATGTCCTATCCTACACAGTGAGGTAATATATCATACTGGTGCCCATGTTCTTACAAATCTAACACACTTAACACATCACAATTTGTTACTCCTCTTAAGTTGTCGAGTGACAGCTCTAAAAAGAGACATGGTATAAAGTCATTCCACAGAGAGCTCTGGGAATAGCTTCTGCATTAAGATTGGAAAACAGATATCCTGTAGATAGACAACCCTCATTCAAATGACAAGTGATGTTTGTATGTACAGACCTGGGTTATGTGGGCATGTATGTATAGGTGCATGTAAATGTGTAATGTGTACACTATATTATTAGTATATATGTTGATACATGTATTAAGGTATCCATGTTGGATGTGTGAGTGTTTGTATGTGTGGGAGAGAGAGACAGTATGTGTGTGACTCTGGATGCTCTGTGGGGAATGTGGTGATGTGTTGAAATCTGATTAAGGCAGTTGCTACAGGGAACTGTACTGGAAAATGACATTGGACACAAAAAATGATAAGATCAAGAGGCACCGTATTCATAAAAAATAACTTTGAAAGCATCCTGGAATACAAATACACAACCTAAATATAACGCCAGGCACTCCCACACACACACACACAGATAAAAAAATAAACACACATGCCTGGAGGCACTCAAACACGCAAAGACAACCACATATTTCAGCAGGGGTTCGTGAACTTGAAATTGAAGAGGCAGAAATCTTACCTGGATCTTATGGATCTCCACCAGTCTTCATTATTTTGAGTGGTCAGTATGATTATCTGAAAATGACCTTCTTTCTCTAGAGTGGCATGTTTAACATTCTTTTTTCATGGGACAATTCAGAATGAAAAGGTTCATTTTAATTTAGAATGATTGATGTAAAAATCTATCACACAACCTTTCAGCAAAAAGTTACATAAAGACTAACTTTGGAAATTATATACTTTTCATGATAATTATACTTTAGAATCTGCAAATGTCTATAACTGGATGTTAACATTGTTAGTATTCCATGAATATACATGCAAAGAAAGAAGACTTTGCTATATTTATGCACAAATTAAAATGGCACATGCTGCTCAATTTTTTCTGATGTAAAGAAAAATAATGGAACCACAAAGTTATTTCATTAGCTATGCCATACCTGTTTACCCAGCATTGATTATCCGGCTCATTAATTGCTTGATTGTTAATCAAGAGAAATTAATGAAAACAGGTTGGGAGCACTGATTAGATTAAAGATCATATTTCTGTGTCCTCTATTCCCAGTCCACCAGCTGCTCCACTAACATAAACAATAACCAAATTGGCATAACAAGAATCCCAAAGTTTGCCAACAAACTGAGAATATTTGTGTAGTTTAGTAACAATACAAACATAATGGCTGTAAAAGTATACACGTTAACTTTTTGTGAATCTTTAAAGTGTACCCTGAAGACTATCCATGGCTTTACTTTCGAGGGAAATCTCAGCTATAGAGCTCTTAATCCCCCCTAAGGCAATATTGTAACGGCAGCTTTGCTGTTTAAATATTTAAAAAGGCCTCCTGTTTTAGGAAGCAGTATTGGACTGTGTAAATGTAGCCACCATCCATCCACAGGATGTCCTTGACTTTTGTGTGCATTTACAAAAAAATGGCTTTTTTGAGTGCTTGGTTGTATTCCTAGGCCAGTGCACCACTGTGTCACTCTCCTCCATTTCTTAGAGGTTACACAGGAGTGTGATTCCCTCTGCATGCAATCCCAGCTGTGGCTTCTTTCCCTCCATGGCTCATCAGCTGTGCTGCACAGCCACTGTGCTGGACAGAGTGCTTCCTGAACGCCCAACACAGGCAGCCATCCGACAGACCATGGGAATCCATCTTGTGCAGTAGCCTCCCACCGAAACCCTCTTTCCCACACTGACACCATAGCTCCTCTGGGGGCCATTTTTCATGGGGTTTTTTGTGGTCTGAGGATACTCACAGTGTCTTTTTTTATTTTTGTATAATTTGTAGGTGAGAGTTATGGACATCGATCGATGTGGCAGAGAGATCTATTTCAGCTTTAATGGATGGATCCTTAGTGCCACAGTACAGCTCTGTCCCAGCCAGGCTCTCCAGTGATGGATGGGGTCTGAGGCCAGCTCTGCCCGCTCCATGCCACATTCTACACTCTTAAAAAAAAAAGGTTCTGAAAGGGTTCTTGTTGAGGGAACCCTTAAAGGTTCTTCTTTGATATGGATTTCACTCACAGGTTCTCTGTGGAACCTTATTCTGAGGGTTATATAAAGAACCCCTTATATATATCAGTATCTAAGAAGAACCTGCTTCTAGAAAGCCCTTTTTTTCTAAGAGTGTTCAAATGATTCAGTCTGGGTCCCAGCATACGGCCAGCAGGGGGAGTCAAACTCAAACAGCTCCTTCCTCTTTTTTAGAAAACAGATTACAACAGAGTGAAGATGACAAGGGTTTAAAAAAATACACTCTCTAAACATTATAAACAGCTTGTTGGTTCGAACAGAGAAAAAGCAGGTGTCCACTGATGTTGAATTTGGCCCTGATAAACCCGAGTTAGACTCATTCTGAGAACTCATTCTGTACTCATTAGTTGTACCTAAATTAACAGGAAAATGCTAAAATATATGGTTTATTATGTATTATACAATGCATAAATGCAAAGAGGACAGTCAGTAAATATATAGTATTGATTATACATTTATATTTGTACTTCAAATGTGCATATTTATATTAAATGTGTATTGACATATTTAGATTTCATTTATTCTTTATATAATCTATACATTTTTTATGAGAGATGTATTAACAAAATGCATGTAGACTATTTGATATTACATTAAAATGAAAATCAATAAACTCCCCATTAAACCCTGCCCCACTCAGCCAAAGCCAGTTCATACTTGGCTGTATGTAACTACTATCACAGATCTAGCCATAACACATCATCCTAGCAATACACTGCCATAGAGATACAATGATCAACCCTGCAGACAACAGAGCAGTGCTCATGTACTGAGGGCTGTACTGACCTCTGCTGCTCAGCAGAGGAACTGCAATCAGGCTGCTCTGTGCATCTGTCTGTATTTTCTAAAACTGTAACATTTAAATAATTAGTGGGATATCTGTGGTCCATCGGCGGCAGGTGAAAAACGGACCCCCTTGATGCAAACCCATGTCAGCCGACAAAAAATGTAATATTGTGCAGCAATTCACATCTTGAATATTACTTGCCATATACAGCATTAAGTGATGCTTCATTTATACCTCATATGAGCTACTGGACTGATTAAAAGGAACAGCAGTGAAATGGTCTGGCAGATCACAGATACTAAAAAACTTTGCTTCATCCTTCCCATGAAGACCTCTCAACAAACTGCACATCTGAACTCTTCACAAAATGAATTCTCATTAAGACTATGTAAGACACAGGCAAAGGTCTTTAGTATACAAACTAGGCATATATCACACTCCATTACCAGGGGACGTTGTTCTACAGTTATACCAATGCAATCTGCAGATTGTGAAAAGATTCATAAATTATGTACTGTGTGTGCAGAAAAGCTTGAGTGTTAATTCATATAATTTACAATTAAATATGTACATTCTTTATTGGACTGCCAAAGGAAAGATCACTTAATCTATTCATTCACATTTGGCAAAAACTCAGATATTCAATTTGGAAGACAATATAATACAAGTTGGGCAGCAAATAATATAAAAAATGTATCAAGCTAATTATTCACACCAAAGAAAAATATGCTTCACTGAGTGACTGCATAGAAAGTATGGTGGCAGTGGCCTTTAGCAGATCAGTGTTCATCAGTGATAAGAAGCCTGAATAAAACCAATTTCCTTCATTGATCAAGAAGGTCACCACCCACGAAAATGGTGCCGCACTCCCCATGTATTTCCATTCCTGGGCTGGCCTGTGAATGCAGGACGCAGGTCTGACACAGGGAGCACTGATGGAGAATCTCCTGTTGCGCTCTGAGAGACTGCCTGCCCCTAGGCCCCACCCCCCTGCCCCATAATGGCACCCTAATAAAGAGGGGGGCCTCTGTGAGAGTCAGCACCCCTGGGAGGGAGGGCAGAGGGAGAGCTTCTGTGACATTACGAAAGAAGCAAGCTGACCTGAGAAGCTCTGATATTATTCGCAGTGACAGTGGTGTGAGTCTGAGAGTGGCACTGACGCTGCCTCTCATAGTATCCTACAATGGGAGCTGTGAGCTGAGGAGCTTACAGGAGACAGAGGTGAGCACTGAAACAGGACAGCAGAAAGGACCAGCACTGACAGGTAGAGGAACAGACATAAGGCGGCAGAGAAGAGCACAGCTGAGAATCCACAGCACTGACAGGGAGAGGAACAGACACAGGCGGCAGAGAAGAGCACAGCTGAGAATCCACAGCACTGACAGGGAGAGGAACAGACACAGGCGGCAGAGAAGAGCACAGCTGAGAATCCACAGCACTGACACAGCAGCAGAGAGAACAGGGGCTTAGAGCCACAGGATGTACTCCACTAAAAATGCTTTTGGGGTAAAGTATTTCTTATGGCCACATTGCAGTTTTCATCAGCATCACCATCATCTTCTTTCTTTCCCTGATTATCAAGGGACCTGCACCCAAAGCCCACTGAAGCAGCACATGACCCAGCATTCATTGCAAATGTCTCTGCTGAAACTTCCATTCATTAACATCTATTGTGGTCAGATCTGCAGCGTCATCAGGGGCCCTGCGGGGGAAAACTGCAGATGGAAGGAGGGAATAGGCACAAATCGTTTTGTATGGGAGATCCACATGCATCCCAGTACAATACAGCCTTGTCAGAATAACAACCACTGTGCAGTCACAGGCTTGGCTTAAGCCACAGCAGCTTCTTCTACCACCCCGTTTATACTGCCTACATGAATACAGATTTACAGTCATAAATATTCACATGGGTGCCCACACTTATGAATAATTCAACAAGGTAAATACACTTACAGTACGGCTTAATTGAAACAATACATGTTTTTAATGCTGACTCATACTTAAGTGCATACATTAATTTTTTTGACACATTTTGCATCTTTTCATTTTGGTGATCTACAATCCTGCCAAATTGTATCTGTGAAGGAAAAACACTCATGTTTAGCTTGAAATCTAAAAAATATTGCTCTCCCTGTTAAATAAATAAAAATTCCCATGACAGTGTACTACAGTATAAAAATGGTTTGATTTGGTCACCATTCTAAAACATGGAATGGACTGGTCAAGGGCCAACCTGCAGACTAATGGATGCAAGCCTAATTCTCCAAACATTACAGAACACTGCCACACTCTTCCACTGGCTGTGGGTGTGCTGTACTCACTGTGCAACCTGATATTCCTCTTTCAGATGGACAGGACAAGGGGAGGCGTCCTCTCTGACTCACACACTCTGACCTGTACCAATGCCACGGCTAAGGACTCTGATTTCAATATAAAGCGCAGAGACAGCAGCCTGTCCTCTCTTTTGACTTCAGGCAAAATGCCTGCTTCCACCAGCTTCAGGCTGCTACATGCTCTCGCCTAGAACAGAGAGGACATCAAAGAGCTTACTTAAGATACCAGCCGTGGCCATTCATGAGAATGTCAGACATGGCTCAATGAGAGAAAGGGGGCCAGATTGTATTGCATTGGTGAGGGCCGGCCACTTTCTGCCATGTATAGAGCAGGTTGATATGTACATCAACACAGGAATGAAGGTATTAAATAACATGTGTTTTGATAATCCTGTAATGATGATTGTGTGTGTCCCCTGGTAGTTAAAGCCTTCCCTGACAGCACCAGACTATCTCTTCCTATTTCTGTGGAGAGAGAGGATTCTAGTGTGATGTAAACATCATTACACCCAGCTCTGCAAACACCTGGCGAAAGCACAGGCCCACAAAATGACACCTGTAAAAAAGTGTTTTGAGACACACAGAAGATAGGGTTACTATACACTGAGCATTCCTTAAATGTTAGCTGCTCAGGTAACTGAATAAGTTGGTTAGTTCTGGTGTTCTGCGTATTAGAGAAGGATCTTCAGTAGCAAGGACAACATTTTAAATGTAAATGTATGTGTGATTTCTTGTTAACATGACTTCTTTTCAGCAAGCTGAATTGCATTAAAATACACAGCTATGATGATTTTATAGTATTTTAAAATAATATAAAACATTTTCATAGAAATCCATTAACAACAACTGGGACACTGTATCAGGACCACGGACAGCACCCATATAACAATGAGTAAGCCAAAGGTTGTTTTCCTTAAACAAAATTTCCTTTCAATGACAGCTTTTATGATACGAGCATGCAGACATACATATAACTCATATAAAAACCATTCACCTTTTGTTTCTCATAGGTGACTGATACAATGCTCCAGGGTAGTTAATAATAATTAAAATATAAAAATGGCCAGCCAGGCTCTGCACACTATTTAATTAAACTTAATTAAAATGGCTGGTCATAGTCTTTCTTTGCAGCGCGGCACATCACAGCGATGTTCTCCCTTTCATTTCCAGGAATAGCCCTTGCAGAATATTATTGTGCATAATGGGGCTTTGGTCTGTTCATGAATGCTGAATCAGATGGAAGGGGCACAGTGTCACATTCAGCCCAATCAGGACGTGGGGTAAGAGGGATGCTGTAATATCGCCATCATCAACATCGCGGGATGGGGATGTCACATGACCCAGCGGCAGCCAGGCCTCTTCACAGTGGTGGCAGAAAGGGGCGGGGGGAGCTAGGAATGGATGAGGCAACATGTTGAGCAGGATATTGAGGTGCCAGACGCATGGCTCCATGCTTCCTTATCTCAGAAGCTCCAGCACTGGTATCAAGCTGCCATTTCAGTCCCAGTTGTTAATTATGATCTCTGCGGGGGGGACACCTTTTATCCCGGATACACCTCACATTCACAGCCATCTTATGCAGCCCCCAGGCCCGAGGACGCGAGCGGGGATTGAGTTAAAAGGACAGGATGGGAGAGGAGCCCTAACACCAAATTCAGTCCTGAGGCCTGAGCTAGCAGTACATATTAGTCACAAAGTTATTCTTGCTTTAATTCCCCTACTATGACAGTTTAATTTTTAGCAGGGGGAAGTGGACAGATGAGGGAATCCTAGACGGCTCATTAGGCCTCCAAGCGACAAGTGCCTTGGGTCTGTCAATGCAGCCGTGCTTCCATTGCGCCCCATTCCAGTCACAGCGCTATGTGTTAGAACATGCCATTTTCATCATCTGCAGTGGGTCTCCTCTGCTGGGGACAGGGCCATGGTGGAGGCACTCAGACATCGCAACGCAGCTGGGCTTTTCTTTAATCTGTGTTATTTTCAGTGACAGGCAGGTAAAAGCAGAGACAGGAGAACTACAAATGCTCCTTTCCCCCACCCCTTCACCACCCCAAAATTCCCCTCCACCAGCTGTCAAAAAACCTCTAAGCATAATAAAACAGAAGCAAAATGTGTGCCAATACTGAACGCCAATACTGACACTGAGGAATTTCATCAGAAGTGCTGAAGTTTGTGGAATATCAGTCACTGTCTTGCAATAATCAACACAGCGGATTAAAAATCAGACTCTCTCATCTTATCAAAATGCTTCTGAACCCCTCTGCTGACATCGCTCCCTCTGTAGTTCTTCAAATATCCACAGAGTAGACTTTGTAGAGAGCAAAAATAGTGATGAATAATTTATTAAAGAAACTGATATTTGTTGGTAATGCTACACAAATACCCACAAGTGTGGCCAAATACCCTGCAATATCCTTTGAGTGATAGAAAGTATACAAGTCACTTTCTTGCTCAAAAATAGAGATGTGACGAGACAGACAGGATATATTTGTACAGTTCATATGTAAATCAGTGTGAGACGGCAAAGTATGAAAACATGTACTCCAAACTACCAAGAGGACATGACAGTGATGATTAAAGCATTTTTTAATAGACATTAAGACATAATAAAAATTTGAATTACTCTAATAAATGATAACGGGCTGTTGGTAGGAATGTTTTGTTGAGAGAGTGGAATAGAGGGAGAGAGAGGCAGTCTGAATGTGCCAGTTGGTTTTTGGCAACTGTTTGACTGTCATTTTAATGAGCAGCTTGACTGCAGCCTGCATATTTCTGTTGACAAACAGACGGATGGAAGCTTAAGTTTACCGGGGGCCTATCAGTAAGTTCCAGAACTCTAATTTCCTTCTGTTATGTCTGTGCCTTTGTGTCTGCCCAATGCGTTGCTGCAGTTTCCACAAACGGCATTATCATTTTCCATCCACACCTGTTGTCCCTTCCTTCTCTCTACAGACCAATCAACAATATCCACATTTCTGATCTGACATTGACATTTGCCAATTAAATTGAAGTTCAGCATCGATTTCTTATCTCTCTTGTTAAATACCTAATCGGCATCCTGGCAGTGACCGATAACTGGGTATGGACATATCTTCATGTTACCAAAAGAAGACTGCAGTTTCATCAGCCAGGTGTGGCAATGTTGATCAGCTTTGGAATTATTTCGTAAAATGTGATGTGAGCTATTCATTTGAATTTGATGAATTTGCTGCCATTTTTACGTTGACATGAATCACAAATAAACACAATTGTGGTATGAATGCTAAGATCCATTTACAGAAAAATTGGCAGCCATTACTGGGGGCTACCCCCGTCAGTTTTGTTAATTGCACATGTCTAGGTCAAGCCAGATGGCTGTCATGAACCAATCAAATCTGAAGAATACTTACAGCATGAAACTGGCCAGCCAGGACTGCAGAGCTTGATGGGCTGCACATGCTTACTGCATTTCATGCCAATAACTAAAATGATTTGGCAGCTTACAAAATTGCTGTATTTACAACGTGTGAGTGAGCAGCATATCTCAGTCCAAATTTGTGCAACTGGTCCTAAATTAATGTGGCACAGATATGAGACCCTCCTCTAGCAGGGTGCCAATTTTTTCATACGAATCATTTAAAAACTTGCAGCCTTAAGGTAAGTACGATTTCACAATACCACCCTCCATGAAAAAGGGGTATATTTACATGAGTGAGATGCAATTTGGCATGTGGTGTGTCCTTCAGCTGCAGCTATCCATACATTCAAGGCTTCTCTGCTGAAGAATAAACACATACATGCAATGAGGTGAAAAACATGTTGATGCCAGAAATATGGAAAGCATTTTTCTTCCTATTGCACAAATCCGTGCCAGCAGTGCAGAGGCTTAAGGCACTTATGCACTTATTTATTTTGTGCTGCTAAGTCAGTCAGTTAGACCAATATATATTAAGAATATATTTGGCATGCAATTTTACACTCTTAGAAATATTCCCAAGATCTGACCAGAATGATTAACAGGTAAACAGCCATAATAGTAAAGTATTACAGCATACTGTGGAAGCTTCAGGAAAAACGAGAACATATGTATGGCACAGCAGCAAGACTCGGATTAAAGATGAAGCTGAAACCCAATGCCAAAACAAGCAAAGTGTAATGTTTTCATTAGCCATCAGGACAGGAAAACAACGTGTCTATGTCTTAATAATATTCTCACTGTGCCTAACATCTACAGGGGCAGAATTAATGAATCCAGTGCACATCTATGTTCTGTCATTCCTGTAACTAAGCCCTGCATACATTTCATTGTATTCGTACTGAATCCATCTGACTGCTGTGCTTTCATTATCTCCACAAAACTATATATATGCATAATACAATATAATCAAAAGGAATTCAAAATGTCTCAAATAAAACATTCAAGAAATATGAAAAGAGTCGTATGAAAAGATGGATTCGAGGAAACAGTGACACTCCCACAGTATGGCATTTACTAAGACTGATCTGTCAAATGACACTCCATTATAAAAGCCATATGCTTATGCTGTTTTTCCCTACCTGTGTGTCACATTTAATTACAGACAGACATTCACAGGCTTGATTGACTGTCACTAACTATAAATACAATAGATTAGGGCTCAGAAATGATGAGCTGCACTCTGTTAGCGTAGCATAGGTTTAGCTAGTAGATATACTTCCAGAGGTTTGAATGTAAATGTAACTCAGTGTTTATATATTCAGTAAATCTCTACACATTTGCAGAACAATTCCCAATACTCCAATAGTAATAAAAGGCTGAGGTGAAAAGGTGTTAAGTGCCAGACCTACCCAAAGAAGGTGCTGATATTTAAGAGCTATTATGTGAAGGCTGAAACAGTGCATTCATAAAACAGCCATTTTATGGAGTGCTACCATTACAACTGGAAACTGTTTTTTCCCGAGGCTTATATAGCGAAATTAGGCAGAAGAGTTTTCTACAGAGGAATCTGAGGGTTCTTTGCCAGGCTGAGTCAGGGGGTGTTATAATAGGGCTTTTGAAAATACTTTGTGCAGACATTGCTTTTATTGGATAAGAAATTATGAGGTCTGAGCCAGGGCTGTATCTGTAGTGAACTACTACCGAGTCACAGTTGGCTTGAATTTTTTTCCCGCCAGGTTGGGTTTAGTTTACTGCTGTTTCAGCTCCTGCTAATGACATGGCAGAGTTTCATAGAGTACCCACTGATATCAATGAGAGACACACTACTCTGATTTGTTTGTATCTCTCCTGTTGTACTTTGTAAATTTGAGAACTGCCTTTGGCATAGATGAGAACAAATTTATCAAAGAAGTGCACAGACACCCTGTATCAGTCTAAGCAGTATTACAGAACTCCATAAAGACAACAAGTCTTGTACTGATCAAAATATGTGGACAGTAGGTACAGATGGCAGGTAAACAGTTCATCTACCACCAACCTGAACCAAATCACTTAACCATCCATCCATTCTGCTCTCCCTCCATCAGCAGTCACCCTCTGGGAACATTATTTCCAGGTTGTACCCACTCACCCAACACACTAGTACAAATGAGTAAGAAAAATAGACTAATATTAAACTTCAAAATGACAAGTTTTAATTGTGTAATCATTTTGTTTTTGTAACATTTATGTCATGAACTTAATAACTGTGAGTTATGTAAGTTGAAACTCATGATAACTGTGTATTAATGGGAAACCTGCACTCATAAATGGGACAGCATAAGCCATATGAATATTCCATGCGTGTTCTCTGGCGCTCGGATTTATTAAAAATTGACTGGAAAAAAGCTCTGAGGCTTCTCTTTGACGCTCACGCTACAGCAGAATCAGGAGTAATGAGGTTCCTCCTGATGGCCCAGGGGTAAACGCTAGCGTACGTACTGACTTTTAAAACATTATAAATAAAATTAAACAAACAGGACCAGGGAGCCAAAGAGAGCCACTAATGCTATGATCACAAGGCTGATGGCAAAACATCCCTTGGAATGACGACAGATGCCATTGTAGGAAAGTTGGTGGTGAAATTGGATGTCTAAAAGGATTTATTGCTAGTTGGTGTTTCTCAGAGATGACTTACAAGTCATGATGAAAATAAAGTGCACTTATCTGAAACTGTTTGCTTTCATTGGATATTTTTTTTTACAGTATGAACAAGCAAATATCTAAGATACTCAGTGCTTCCTATAAAAGGACTACAGTCTCATGAATTCCAGACAAAGAGCTTGTAGCATGTGGATTTACATCTGATCTATAGGGATGCAAGAGGTAAACTATTACCATCCTGCCATTCTGCTTGCCCTCCATCGACAGTTGACAGGTACCTTTGAGCCCTGGGGAACATTATTCACGGGGTTGTACCCCCTCAGTCACTTTGTACTGCTTCACATCATTGTTAGCTAACAGTCCTGAACCATTAGAGTCAATGACAGCCTGGAGCAGCTTAAGGCTGGGGTGGCTCTGGAGTGTCAGTAAAGGACCTGAGTGTTCTCCAGGGTTGTTGTGATTCGATGTGCACTGTGAGTTCACAGTCAAAGGATTATTTTTGTGTCAATTTTATGTTTGTTTAAAGATTGTTTAAACCTTCTCACTCTCTCACATCCTTTCTCAGATGCTCTTGGTCTCTCTCTCTTGTGCACTCACTACGTTGGTCTCTAGCTCTCTTGATGTCTGCTCCTCCTCTCCCTCTCTTCTCTCTATCATCAGAAATCTGCTGGCACCTGTCAGACTGCAGGACATATAGGCCGGACAAGTTAGCAGTTAGAGTTCTTGTACAGTAAAAGTTTGTGATAAAGTGCCTTGATAACTTTAATTCCCTGTGTGAATATGCACATGCTTGCATCCTGATAATGATATAAATCAGGCCATTCATTGTTACACTTCAAATCCAGTCCTAAAGGAAGAGAAGAGAAAACTCTATGTTTTGTGTCCCAAAAGGTTATTCAGAATCAGATCTCCAAAGATATGTTTACATCCTGGAGCAATTCATGGCATCGGTTAACAAGACAGTCTGCAGAGCTAAGCATCTCCTTTGACTTTGAGTGCTACTTAAAAATGTAAAAAACTGAGCAGTTTTCTTTGCAATCAAAATAATTTTTCAAATTAGCTGAAAACAAGGATTTTTTTAATGTAGCTGAAAACATATTTTCAGCTTTACTTAAGAACATAAGAACATATGATACTTACACAGGAGTCCTTTTGAGCCCACCAGGCTGGCCTCTTATGAGACTCATAAACAGAACATGGATGGAGAGAATGAATTTCCTTGCTCTCTGGCAGGAAATGAATCGCAATACTGTACCTCATCACATCCTTTCAATGTTTTTGTCTGGCCTCATACACTGGGACATGAGTGAGTGATGACGATACCCAACTGCTAAGAAGTGGACAGCCTCATTACCCTAAAAGAAGTTCAATGTTCAGATGTGGAAGCTTTCTGATTAATGGACAGCTCTTTCAGTTTCTGTCTATCAAAAGACTGGATGTAAGTGCACTTACTGTGTCTTAAGCTTGGACTCCAAGGGCACTTAGGACTGGATTCAGTCAAACACACTTAGTCTCTCACAGGGCATATGCAATTAAATCAAAATGAACTTCAGTCTATTTTACGGCACATTTCACTTGGGATCTTACGATCTATAGTTTCCCTGCCTTTGTTTTCTCTTCAGGAAAATTTACAAATATTTATATTAATCTAAATGAACACTGACATGCTAAATGATAAATTTCATATTACCAAGTTCTATGACGATGGTGTTTGTATATGTGGTTGATGTACCAGGATTTTCCAGGATGTTTCAAAATGAATTATGATTGTCATGATGAGACCTGAATGAACCTGCACAAGATTCAGTTCATTCAGAAGATAGGAAGAATAGAGAATTACTCATTCATCAAGACAAACAAAAGCAAGCAGTCTATAGAACTTAGGTCTCACCAAAGTGTAATGCCCCTTAAAGAGCATATGATGTTCACTCACACTGTCCCTTATGGTCTTCAGGAGTTACCTTATGCTCAATAGGTGGGAAAACCAAGAAAAGTAAACAAATTTATTTTATTTACAAACAATAGCTACATTTACATAGGCTCGAGCTAGCTGACATTGTTAATAACAATTAATAGACAGGATTGCTTTGCATTGATACAAATACAAGCAAAACGCATTTCTGTTTGTAAATTGGTACAAATGTGCATTGCCAAACATCAAAACAGCTAACCTGATAACTGCACATACTACCTCCAGTCTACATAGTGGGCATGATTTATTATGATTAATCAATACTAAAGACTGGTACTTTCCTCCTAAATTGCTACAAATTGTTAATGTTAATTCAATAACTGGTTCAATGTGACTCAAGGAAAAATGTAGCCAAACATATAATGAAAGCATAGAACAACCATGCATGAAACTAAATGTGTGAAACATCTATGAAGCTGTGAGTATGTGCTATTTCCTGGCAACGCACAAAACAGAGCCACGAACAGGCTGTCTGTGTTCTGTGCATGCGTCCGATCCAAAGAAATGTGGACATTCTGCGATAGGATGGGCTCAGCAGGAAGCTGTACGTATGCGCGGTTTTCCCAGTGCACCATGCTGTGACACCATCCCGCCTCTCGTAAACCTGCCAGCGTGCCCGGCCCATTAAAAGAGCCTCCAGCGCTCAGCTGATGACATTACAGCTGGAGCTTCTGGCATAAACAAAAGGGCATCATGCCGACAGCAATGGAGCGCAATTTCCCTGTGCCAATGCCCGTTTTTAATTCCATTTTATTATCCTCTGACACTCTCCACATGGGGCAGAACCACAAAATTCACGAGAAAATGAAGCTTTAAGATAAGCTTTAGGTCAATTACTGTCGCAACACAAACAGCAACATGAAAAGAAGAGCAGGTTCATTCAATTAAAAAAGGGAGGTTTATTTCATGAGATTTTATAAGGTGATCTTACCTTATGCCGTTCCGCTATCAGTGTTCTGAGTGGCTGTAAAAAAATGAGAAAGAAAGTACTGAGATTAAAGCTCCTTAAATATGGGCTACATATGGACAACCATCACTTAGCATCATTGTGCATTTGTGTTTTATATTCAGAGGCATGACTTAACATTCACGAAACAGCAGCTAGCGCCTCTTTGACTTATCTTCCTATTATTATGTCAAAAGAGAGAAAAAATGAGCAGAATGAGCAACAAACACTCCCAGAATATATGTGGAGTATGTGCTTGGCATTGAAATAATGACTAAATGAAAACATGAATGGAGCCATGAGCCGCATAAGAAGGCGATGAGAATATTAATCATTCATTACGTTTAGGGGGACTGCAGAGGCAACAGTACCACAGACTCTAATTAAATCACATAGGGTTGCAATGGGTTTAAAGTGAGTGCAAAGCCTAAATGCCTAATTCCAGAAAGAATCATAAAGATAAAATGTGAGTTTTAAAAATGTTTTCCAGTTGATGGCATGCACTAAAAGATGAAGTGGCCCTTATAATCGTTGCGTTGGATTAAATAACCCGATTCTTCACACATGAAATGCCTCGTTTAGTTTTAATGAATAGGTGTGTGGAGTGTGGGCCTGTGTGATTACTTTTTTACGTATCGCAGAATTTCCTCTCTTAGCGTTAATAGGGCTGCTGAGATAGACACTGGCATGTTAATGCCATGGCAAATACCATTAGGTTGTTGAGAGAGTTTCCCTCATTAACCCTTGCTGAGCTATACTATGTCAAGCAGGACCTTATTTCCCAAGTTTTATGTTTGCAGTTGTTTCTGTTGTATTTTGGCAGGAAGTAAGAACTGTTAGAACACAAAAAGCTATTTTTACATGTGAAAAGGTTTTCTTTGTGAAAAAGTTTGAAGCAAGTGCAAATGGAATTTAATACAGTAAAGCAGCCCTTAAAACTGTCTTTGTCACTGTGATACAACAGAATAATCAAAATGTTAATGCAGAACATACATAAAAGCAAAGCAATGCAATGTACCACTGACACAATCTGATCACATATACCTGTTCTATAGAGCATGTTGTTGAATACCTGTTGAAATTCAGTTAACTGTGATTGCCTCTTCCTAAAATATATTTTTATTGCAACTAACAGGTTGATAACTTTCTTTAATTTTGTAGATAATAGGACTGATGGTTGAATTGACATTTCAATTAACTTTCTAATCGGCCAAGTTAAAAAATCCATTTTTTCATTTGTACCATTTCCGATTTCATTACTTACATCTCAATATTCACTTTAAGCTGTTCCGCTCAGTCTGAACCCTTTTTATCACCAATGCATTATGGGAACAATTCCACTTCCTGCCACGGTAAATCACGTGCTGTCCATATCCAGTGTACCCCACTGAGACTGTGGATTTACATGGAGGCAGTGTGTCATATATTTGCTTCCACACACTCTCCTAGTGATAGCTTGGATCTGTTGTGATAAAATGTGATTGTTCATGTTGATTTCCCTCTTTCCTTGATTCTTGTAATCAGAAGGAAATCGTTTTGTCATTCATGCATTCATCAACAAGGCTATTCAATGTAATTGGCGTAATTCTGATGATTTTGATTTTGATAAAGCTCTTTGCAAGCTCCTCTGTTAGAGGGAGTTGAAAGGCAATGCACAAATGCGCATTGTGCAATTTCAGAATGGCATTGTATTTTCTAGGGCTGCCTGTAAAAACACTGGCAGAGTATGAATTTTAAAATCCAAAAATGCCACGGCAACCACCTTAGTTGGTACCAGTGTTAAAATGATGGATGCTGATTATGCTGTTGGAAGATTCCACCATGCTTCCATTGGCTACCTCACAGGCACTGGAATCCCTGAATGAATGAATGTTTTATTTACGTGTCTAACACTGTATCCTGTCCCAAGCCATTCCTGAATAAAGCAGAGACCACAGTGCTCTTCCTGGTCTAGTAACCTATGGCAACTTTACTCCCTATTGCTTATTTAGAGTGCCTCCAATCTTCATCATGGGTGTCAACCTCACAAAGATGTCCCCAGTTTGCAAGTGACTCAAAACTAAAAAATTGTGGGTGTACAACCTACTTTCATCATCCCCATAGGAATTAACTACGCATGGACCAGAAAGAGAGTGGGGATTCCCCATCCTTTGAAAAGATAATGATTTGTTGAGCTTGAGTTTTTTGCTTGTTATTCCTCTGTTCTTGCTCTGGTCCTCCCTCTGGTGCTCTTGCTTTTTCTTTGTACTTTGGCTGCGTGTGGTGGGCGTATCTCACAATACTTTAGGGGTTGTATCTCATTTAATGTTCATGCCTCTAGAATTTACTGTTTGTTCAGGTAGTTAAACCTACATCAGTAGACACTGAAAATACTTTGATCAACCAGATTGACCCTTCCTATCATTATATCTGATAATAATTAATAACTTAATCATAATGAAGTAATATTCAAATGCTAGAGGACATAGCACTAGTTAGCACTTAGTACTAGTAAAGTTCAGTTCAAATTTAAGAACACTGACCTCTAAAACTGGATTTAGGAATCTTTTTTTTTTATTTACACTTTCCTGTGAACTACATTAAATAACTTTCATCAATAGCCTTACAGGGGAAAATATTTACGTAAACAAGATGGGCACTACAAAAAACAACTCAAACAAGGAGTGCACGACATAAAAGTTGTTTTTCCCCTTATGTTCCAAGCAATGTGAAAAGGAGCTATGTCAAATATGATTTCCTCAGAAAGACTCTGAAGCTTGTCTTGTTTCTCTTGCCAAAACACTGTGCTGTGTGATCGATGTCATGATAAAAGGTTTGGTGCTGACGTCTTCATATTTTCATTTTGCATAAAGTTGATAATTCACTTTTTACTTTACCCCAGTCTCATATAAGGAAGACATTTTAATGGAATCACATTAAAACCATTGCCAACTGACCAACAACAGGACAAAATTGAATCTATTTTTATGATTTTGTGGGAATGCAGAGAGGCTTAAACATTTGGACAGCAAAGCAAAGATCTATCAATTGACATTACAGGAAGGTTGTTATAGCAAATGCAGGCTAACTGTATTGAGTTGGTGGATTTGCATTGGTTACTTGCCTGATAAAATGACAATTAAATGAACCTAATCCCAGTTCTTCCAGCCTTCCTTAGACCATCACTGCTAAATTTGTCTACTGGTTCTCCAGACTTTCCATTACATAGGCAGGATCTAAATAATGTTATCTAGCCAGGTAATTAACTAGTTTGCCTCAGCAGCCTTACCTCCAAACTCACTGCACTCTTAATCAATGACTTGGGTTGGCTGAATGTCTGCGCTTATGCACTACGGTGATCTGTTAAATTAATCAATTGAACTGCCAGGTCCTTTATCGTTCATTAGAAAGCAACAATTACCAGCAGACAGCCAGAAATCTATAATGTCCAGATGCTGTTGCCTCGTTTTAAGAGCATTAAGTAATTAACATTCCCATCACACATGTGACTGTCCACTGCAGGGACTATTCTGCAGTCTCTCAGTGCACTAGTGTGCTCTCCTGCATTCTGCTACAGGTGACAACACAAATACAGCAGTAAGAGGCCAATGCAGGATTTACTTTCTGCAGGAGAATCACCCTACTGTTTCCAGTAGACACCATACTGGAAAGCTTTTTTGCCTTGTTCATACAGAGTACCAACTGCAAGTCTGGCAATGAAAATAGCTTAAGTTCTACACATTTGAGGGGTGAAACCCTGAAGTAAGTGATCTGAATATGGGTGGGTCCTTCACTCTGTGTGTGTTTGTGACAGGGGAGAAGGTTGCATATTGTGGGTGGGGATGTTCCCACATCAGCACATCCATCATGGATTCCCTAGGAGCAGCACAGCTAGGTTCAACAGCAACCCTGATAGCACATTCTGGCAGCTGTGCCCCCAGTGTCTTATCACCCTTCCTCAGGCAAGGAGGGGCGGGGTGAATCGCACCCAGACAGCCAAAAGCAGCCCCCCCCCCAAGCAGAATGATAGCCTATACACAGAGCCCAGAATGGGGTGGGGGTTGTCCACTAAGACTGCTGGCAGAGGCTTCACCTGAGATGGGCATTCACTATATATGGTGATGTTGATTGGCTGCCTGAAAGGAAACATATATCCTCTTTATCCCTATGTCACACTGTAACAGCATACTGTTTTCATTTTCAAGCATCATTGCTTTTCTATTCCTGCACATACTCACAACAACCTTTCTCCAGGGCTCAAGGTAACCTCTACCAGCTTTTCCCTCCCAACTGGAGAACATATTGTGTCCAACTGTCTGATGGTGCAATTGTAAAAATGTTTTATAAGCATAATTATATTTTGAAAAATTTCTAATATCTTTCCGTATTAGCAGGAATGGGATGGGTGAGGGAACCGATGATCAGGTCAACATCCCTTCTGGCTGGGCTCATTGAGCCCCCGTTGGGCTCCATCAGACCACCAGGACCCCTGCAGAGTTCTGACAAAGATTATAATCCTCCTCAGCATTACACTTTTCATTTGGACTGCTAAACGCTGTTGTGGACCTGAATTGCCCAGAAAATTCTTCACACTCTTAAGCTCCACCACTGCTGCCATATTACGCTCAAGCATGACTGTGCTAATTTCAAAATATAATTTTTAAAGCCATTTTCAATATACCCTGCATCTGTGTCAAGAATTTTTTTTTGTATTGTTGATACAAAACTTAACGTTATTTCCATAACTGAAGCCTGCTTCCAGGCAACAAATGGTGCCACATGAACTTGACAACAAATATGCTTTTGATATAAATATATATATGATATAAATATATGCTTATGCTCAGTTTTACCACTGAAACTTTTATCAGACATTTGGCGATACTGCAGACACTGATCTGATACTGGAAATACTGTCTGCCAAGGCTTTGAGATACAATTTCAGATTAATATAAAACTTTCCTACTGCAATTTTCAAATAACAATAATGAAACTGTACTGCAGTTTCCAAAACATCAAAAACCTTTAGCCATAATAATAAAGCCCATTCACTGCTGTACTTCTCATTTCAGATAATGTTCTATTCCCGGAGTTACCTCTGAATAATTCATCTGTAACAGTCATAATTCAGTGGTGAGTAGTAAGTAAGAAGTAATTAGCAGCAATAAGAAGGTGGGCTGGAGGAAGCCAGGGGTGCTGCCATTTACACCGGCAGTGAGATTCATAAATAGCTCCATCGCACAAACAGCTCAGAAGCCAGTCACACAATTAGGGTTTCTTCACAAAAGGTTAAGAGAGACAATGGTTTTCCATTTATCTGTCCATAGTACCTAATTACCCCGACCCAAAGGATTATCATAGTGCAATTAACATTCACTGTGCTACCAGGCATGTCTTAGTGGTACAGTTTACAGTTTCTTTTTTCCCTAATTATTTGTCTCCCTAATTAGGAACCAGCATCTGTGCCCCTAACTATCCCACTCACACACCAAGAGCCCTTCAGCAGATGCCCTCTGGTGAATCTACCTAATCTTAACAGAATGCATTACCCAGAAACCCTTTAGTGAGCTGACCCTGAGGGTGCATTTTAACGCCCCAGCACTGTTCTTCAGCAAACACGCCACTGCAAAGGGTTGCAGCTTAAAAATATGGCCTGCAAGAACAGAAGGAATTGAAGTTATTCTTTTACCTATTATTTCTCATCTTTACCAGAACACATGAATTTAATCCATAGCTGCTGTTTGCAGACACAGGGAAAACCACTACTGTCAATTACTGATGCTTCAATAGTAAGACACAATCTGAAAACACAAAGACATCCACATGTATAAATGGATGATATGCAAAATGAAAGATTTACAACTCTCTCTAGATAGGGGTGAAGGGGAGATACCAAATAACAAGAGAAAGAGTCCACCTTTGGTTAAAAACATGACTTTTTTAAATATTACAGTGAGCAGGGTAATATCAATATTTTCTATTCAGGAGGAATACTCGGTTCCCTTAAAAGAGGTGAAATAACACAACAATATGAGCACTAGACATTTCTATATGAAGTTATGACACAGGAATCAGAATGTGGCTGCATAAAGTGTTAACACTTTACACTGTCTGTCCATCAAATCTGTGTGCCATGGTGAGGTAGCTGAACAGAAGTTAGGAAGCTGGGATAGAATGACGTAGGTAAAAGTTTTTGAAACTATAGGTGAGACATTGCTCTAACCTGTTGTTCTGATTTATGTATAATAAATGGCTTCTTCAAATATTTATATAAATATTGAAATAATATTTATATATGTGGTTTAAATTTGAGTTATGCAGTGTGTCCTGAAAAAGAGTGATCGCAAATTAATAATGCAGAAAACGTAAGGCTTCTTATAAGTGGCAGAATTTATAGCCTCATTTTCCATTTATCTCACTGGCTGGATTCTCGGAATTAAGTGGCCAGCCATGAAGCCACTATGCATCTAGACTCACAATTAATGTGCCTCAGCACCTACAGTAGGTTTCATGACACAACTTGGACTCAAAATCAAACCACAGGCTGGTCCCATGGACCTGGCATTGCCTGCACTGATGTGAAGAACACAAAACTAGGCTGCCTTTCCAAGGATATCTATGATAATTAAAGCTGGACTGAAACTGGACTGTAATGGGTGACTTTGGTACAAATGAGTGAATTCTGGAAGATGGTAAGCCCTTTTGCAAATGTGGTTTCATACTCTGGCCATAGCAAAGTCAAGGACTAAGACCACCAACCCAACCGAAGCAGTTCATTCATTCTACCCCCTACACAAGAGCCCACGCTGGAGGATCGGTAATGCCAACAAGAGCTGAAAAATTGTTAATAATAAGGATGCTGTTTTCCTCCAATTGATAACGACTGCCCATTGATCTTCAGTGTGAAAGTTTAACAATGCCTATAATCTGCCTCTGAGCCATCTCCTTCATTAGAATTTAAAAATGCTGATCAGAATTAGCACAACTCCCAGTGCTGTCAATCTGGAACACAGTCTTCAGAATATCTAATGCTTTATTATCTGAAAGCAATTGCTGGTTTGTCAACATAAGGCACAATGGATAATATTGTATACTCTTCTACAGAATGTTCTCTTAATAAAGTTTTTAAGGGTTCGGGTTAACATTTGAGCAATGGCTTTAAGGGAAGTGTTGAAAACTTATTAATATGTTATCAACACTTCCCTTAAAGCCATTGCTCAAATGTTAACCCGAACCCTTAAAAACTTTATTAAGAGAACATTCTGTAGAAGAGTATGCAATATTATCCATCAATTTCAGCAATGGCTGAAATTAACGAACCATTTTGACATAACAGAGGAGAAACAACAATGCTTTTACTCAAAGTGCTTTTTACTCAAAAAAGATCCTACCTGTGGGGTTAAAATCAATATTTCATATGGCCTTCAACAACTCTACATCAGAATGAATGAAAATCAAGAACTTAAAGTTTTGAAATGTCAGGGTTGAGGACTCAAAATGAACTGAACTAAGATAGTCCTGAATGGAGGTGTGAGCCAAAATTGCTCCATAGCACCATGAAAGACTGCTCAATAACTACAGAAAGTGTTCAGTTCCACTCATTCAGTTCCAAAAATGGCATTACCAGTTACTGATCCTAAGGAGTAAAATACATTTTTCACACCAGGGCACAGGTGGTGCTCAACATTCCTTAATAAATAGATGAAATAAGAATCCTAACTGTGTGCTGCTTGTTCCCTCAAGCTCTCCTTTATCGAATATTACTATTTAGGTGAAGATCTGATAAGGCGCTGATAAGATGTGTGCACAAGTGCTATTTACACTAATGTGTGCACCATGATCAGTTCCTTTGTTCAGAGCACAAAATCTGACTGACAGCAAGGCCTGCTAATGAACCTATGGCTGCCATACTACACAGAGGACATGCAGTTCATTTCAATTATTGATTTTTTCATGAACTACACAAAACATCTGATGAAACTGCAAAGCAATTTCCCCCGAGGAAAAGGCCCCATAAATACGAATGGAACACAAGTGAAAAAAGAACACAAGTGATGAGTAAGCAATAAGCTGTAAACACGGGTAACAGGGCCTGGAATGCAGCAGTGGATGAGTGTTGGAGGGAGAGGAAATGACATGAGAGAATGAGAGGGAGACAGACAGAGAGAGAGAGAGAAAGAGAGAGAGAAAGGAGGGGTTCCTCCAAGAGGGAGCTATGTACTGAAAGGCGTAAAGCAATTTGCTTTAGCCCATCATTAAATGAATTTTTTCACCAAAGTTCCCTTTCCCATGAGGATTCCAAATGCATCCTATCTCCTTATAGCTCTATGTTTGTGTGAGTGTTTTTTCCTCTGTGTATGTGTGTGTGTATCTACGTATGTGCATGTGAGTGTATGTGTGTGTCCATATGCAAGAGCCTGTGTGAGAGTACAGAGTATGCTTGTCTGTGTATGGATACATGTGTAGGGTCTGGAGCGAGTGGTGTGACAGCACTATGCTTCATTTTCTCTTCTTTTCAGGAAGAGAGACCTGGGAATCCTCTTTTTCCATTTCTTACTCCCAGCAACAATTTCCTGCCACTGCTCTAAAAATGTCAAACACCATGCACCTTGGGCGACTGTCACAGCCCTGTCCTTTACCGATGGGAACGGCGACGGCCCAAAACTCAACTCTAAAGCTTTTAGTCCCATGATGTCACTTGCCTCAGCCTTTCATTTCCATTTCCTGAACTGACTCACAGAGAAGCCGAAAACGCTCAAATGTCAGCACTTGAGAGGCCAACTGCTGATAGTACCATCAACATTCCCAGATCCTTTTAAAAGGGATCAGCATGGCCGTCCAGGACGTCCACAGAAACCGGCTGCAGGCACCACCCAATGTGCCTGTCACTGATATACCCAAACCACTCTGGATAATGTTACAGTGAAGATCAATGTGTTTATGTGCAGAAACAAAAAGGTATCGCCCTCCTGCAGGACTGATTAGGAGCTAATTGAGTCCCCTGCTCTGCCGCAGATGCTGTGCAGAACAGCAAAATGCAGTGAATATCCCCAGGCCCTTCCTGCAATGACGGCTCAGCTCCGCCCCACCAATTCACTGAGCTAAGTCAATTACATGCAGATGAATGGAAAAATTCCTCTCCCGTTAAATACTTAAAACGATTGGTGTATACATCCTTGAGACATTCATATGTACAGCTTGCTTCGCTGCCATAAATACAGTATGTCATTTTGCTAAGTTAATGGTGCTGCACTGTTTCATGTTTTACAGTTTATGGCACTGCAGCTTCTGCTTAGGGTTCTATACAGAAGAGTTTTATTCAAATCATTCTGAAGTCTGCTGGAACAGTTCCTGACAAATATGCACCTAAATATCATACACACTTGAAAACAGACAGATACACACACATATTGGAGTACGTACATGCAAACACACACATGCCAGTTCTAGGGAACCACACAGATGTGTGCGCAGAACTGTATTAATACAGACACACTGTGTGAACTCACAAACACACACTATAAACACCCGGACACAAAATATGTGCATGCACACACATACACACACACTGTAAAACCACAGAATGTATGTAAAGTTTGGTCATTTCTGGAATAAATACATATTCAGAATAGAAATACCAAGGTTACAAGACTATTGGAGGTCCAAGACTGGTACAGACATGACGGTAACAGGTGAAGCTGTTTGTCGTGATACTTAAAGGAATGGCTGTTCTTATAATCAGTGGGCCTGTGACATAACATTAATTACTTTCAAAGACCAATAAATCTCATTTTCATTTTTAGATTATCACACCTCATAAAAATTTGTGGTTTGCTTAAATGTGGGAATAACACAATAACTTAGTCTCATTCATCAGCCATATTCATATGTAAATTTTCATGATTTTTTCTCAAGGCAAATATGAAATATTAATAATGAGACCTGAAATTTGTTTTGTTTTATCTCTTTTATCATGAATAAATTCTTCCTGCAATCTTAATTTTAAGTAAAGATTTACATTTCTTCTAACACTGAGAACTGTGTAATTTGCATATATAAATGCTTGATAAACGAGGCCCATCTAAACATGAATGTTTGTGAATACACTGACCTGTTTCCTGTTAAAGTGTATAAACAAAGTGTTCACAACAGAGTTGTAAATGAGGCGTTACAGATAAGTGTTTAATTATGTAATCAGCATGTGAGCATTTGGTATTGAAGTACACAATTCCACATAGACACAGGCCACACACACACACACACACACATTTATCTCTCACACCTTTTCTGAGGCATTCAGATGAAAAATGTGAATTTTCGGAAAAGAAGGTTCATTACTCTCGCAGTCAGTACACTTATAAAAGAAAGCAGGGTCACAGAGAATAAGAGCATTTATCAAAATCCCTACCAGTGCATCTTGATACATCACTGACAACATCAACACAGCACTTAAGTGACAGTGAAGTGGACAGCTACCACATAGGAATGGTGGAAAGCGAAAAGTAAGTAAGAAGTGAGTGTGTATGTGTGAATGTTAGTGTGAGTGTGTAATAAATGCTGCTAGAACTTCAGACTGGAGCAGCAGATCTCCATCTGAAACCCAAGTCCTCCCAGTGCACCCTGGCTTTACTCCACACCAGAGCTGTGCTGGCAAAGAGAGGAAGTGACATCCTAGACCTCTGCATAACATACTGTATGGCCTACATATATAAATGTATGAATGAATATGAATGGATGTCCTCCCATAGATACCCTGTTTTCACTACACAATAAAACAAATTCAATGTAAACTGATTTTTTAAAATATAAATAACCATTTTCAGGCATCATCTGATTGGGTCACATGGGAACTCCATATGTGAGATAAAATGGCTGGTTCTGGAACATCCTGTAATGTATCTCACCATAGTCCGAGTAACAGAAAGGGACACTTCTCTCTAATAATTCCATGCGTGTGCTTTTTTGATTACCTGGGTATGTGTTTGTCTGAGCTGGAGCCTACCGTCTTTTTAAGCTACGGAGCTATAAATATCGACTAGACAACAGCAGAACATGCCACTCAGAGGAAACTAGAGGATAAGGCATGCCGATTATAGCAGAGGACGCACAGGATGTATTGAGGCGACAGCTGTGTCTGAAATCAGCAGGAAAGGAGACTTAAAAACCAGCCATGAGATCGCACGCATTTTGAAAAAGACCATGGCAGTCAGTTAACAGTTTAACTGAAGCAGAAAATAAGGATATCACTCTCAGTGAGGCACAGTATAGATTGCATCCTCATTCGTTATCTGCAGTTCCACTACTTCTTGGATTTCCACCATTTCAGGAACAACTTTTCAAGTGTAACATATCAAAATGAGTTCAATAGCTACATTTATATTTAGAGCCAGGTTCCACATTAAATTCACCATGCTATTCTTTGGTTATTACTAAGAAGCTCTGCATGCTGTAGGCATCAAATTAATCTGACATTGCATTTGCATATTTTTGCATATATACATTGACACTTCACAGTGCACTCATAACATACTGATACAGGTGACAGTGACTGTGACTCTAATTAAAACAAAGTAAATCATACAGCTTTGATCTCTGCATTTCTGTAACCATGACAATTTTGATTCTTGGTTCTTTGACTGTGCCTTGTGGCCACCTCTCTGCTATAGGGTAAATGATGGGGTGTGCTTTGCCATAAATTTATATTTTACTTCCAACCTCCTTTAAGAAGTGAAATTAGGTTGTTGTATGTATGGTCCTTTCAGGGGCATGTGGGTCATTTATGGTTTAAAACGACAAGGTGCTTGGTGGAACTTTTCAGAAAGTACCAAACCATTTCAGGAGCACAACAGACAAGTGAAGGTTGGGGGTGGGGGAATAGTGTGACATGCTCAGTGATGGCCGGCGGCAGCTGAAGGTGTGATCTGTTCTAATCAGCGGGTCAGCTCCCCTTGCATTCACCGACAGGAGCTAAATATTCCATAAGACCCAGTCATCCTCAGGGAACGCAATTCCTTCTCTCCTCGCTCCACTTTCAGATCAGAGAGGACGAGAGAGGCTCATTCATCATGCCGCGACCAACGTGACAGAACCTAAGCGTTTGATCCCCTGTTAACAATGCTGGCCTTGAGGGGAGGGGGCAGCCGAGAAAAGAAAAACCTCCCAGGAAAAAAGGTTGAACATGAGGGAGGTGTCTGCTGAAACACAGCATTAAGGAGGGTTGGTGGTAAATGGGTTAGTAAAATGATGCCACACGTAGATGGGTAAAATGGCCTTATGGTAAGACATACAGGGGCAACTCCCTTTAATCATCAGCAGTATCTCCGCACACTCAGGATTCAATGCCACTATGACTAATTAGGTTCATTAACCTACAGGTATATTCATGCAAAATGTGGGTGCATAACGTAAAAACAAGTATCATGTACACAGAACTATATATGTGGTTGTAAAGAAGTAAGGGTTACAATCAATAAAGATCTTTGAACTGACATCACACTGTCACAAAGCTTTCAGTGAACATGAAAAACCTCTACTGCCAGTACACAGTACATCTATAATGTTCTAATTTATGAGTAAATTCACTGTTAAGGTCTGTGACTGGTGAATACCCAACATTTTCCTATAATTAGTATCCCATTACCCTGTTGCTAACACTGTTTCTGTCATTATCTCTGTCAACATCTACACAGAGACATTTTGGCAATGTCTGAAGAAATAATCCAATGGTAATATGCATACAAATAATATTGCATATGTACTAAAAAGGAATAATCACAAATTATGTGCAGAACAATGGCAGTGCATGCAGACACGCAGACACCTTGGTATGCTTTAAATCTGCCAAAGCTTTCACAGCATATTCAAGTGTACATTTAGGCATTTAGAGGACGCTGTAATCCAGAGCGAATTAACACAAGTGCATTTAAAATGCAAGCAGTGGACTTGTGGGACCCTATTTGCAATCGATAATTGCTCTTGAGCACCCCCCCCACTCACACACACACACACCCACACACACACACACATCCTGCCCTAGCCCTCATTAGAGCCACCTTTCCCTGAATAAAGGCTACGGCTCCAGCAGGGGTTGTGTCAGAAGCCAATTACCAGCTGCCCTTGGGGCTCTGCAGCCTCAGGCAAAGTGTGAGAGATGCCTGACAGTAACCCTCCCCCAATCAAATGTACCTGCACCTTTGCCTTCCCCCAATAAGATAGCGCAGTGCTTCCTGACAGAGGGTCTCTCTTCTGCAAGGACAGAGGCTTTATTAATCATGCACCACACCCCCAACCCCCCAGCCCAACCCAACCATAGACTTATGCGCAGTGGGGGAGGGGGTGGGCAACGAATAGCGCCACCGATCTGGCAGACATGCACTGTTCGTAAGTGAGGGGAAAGACGACTCAAAATGCATAACAGCCAACTGTCATTGCATTTTATTATTTACGTTTTATAAAGCTTTAATTATCATTGCAGATCTGCTTCAACCCTGTCTGTTCCTGGAGGATGACAAGTTTAAGGTCCCACTCGATGGCACAGTCAATCGCCCACACTTAGCGCTCCATATTACAGCCTGATGGCTGCCCTGAAACAGTTTAACCCCTCGCCTCCACCTTTGATTAAATGTCTGACATTCACTGTCCTTCATGATGTCAGAGAGCAAACCGTTAACATTTGAGATGAGGTATTCTGCTCTGTAAGTGTTTTTCTATCCCCTCCCCCTACCCCACCCATCCTGCCACTAAGGATAAGACCACAGGTAGATTCAGAGGGCACAAATGTCAAAAAATTCTTCTCTGCTCACATATGGGCTGCCCTGTCTGCTGCAGCGCACCGGTGTTTTGCTGGCCGATATGGTGCTATTCAGAGGGCAAAGCTCACCATGTTATTTTGAAATGGGTTTGAACCCGAGGTTGGCCTTATGGAAAGGGAGCATAAACCCCATTAACCCGCCATCTGCGTTACTTCCGATACACAAAATAAGACATTTCTGCCTCTGCTGATGAATCTGTTGGCATGCTGCTCTCTCGGTTAGGAGTCCAAGTTGTTCCGATGTCTAAAATGAGCTAAATGTAATTACTGCGGCTATTTATGGGTCGGTAATTACCGCTCGCTGGGTAGTGCCACAGTTGGTAGACATGTGTTCCCTGTTGTCGTGCATATTTAATTCCTCCAGCACATGACCTTCCGTAGTCCCGCCCAAGTCCCCCCAGGCTGCTTTCTGTCATTTATATGCACATTTTGATGGGGGAATAAACACTGCCTCCAGTCACCGTCTCTCCTAAATGAATGGATGCATTATAATATAAAATACAAGATATGATCCTCAATTTACCCCCCACAGGACAACATCCATTCCATAAAAATGAATAAATAACTAAATAATACAGTGTCTGGCCTGGACGCCGCACCCAACGCCAGACGCCGGCTTCTGATTCTCTGATAGAACCATTTTGGAGTATATTATCGCAACCTTCACTGGGCATGGCAAGAGCACAAACCTGATGGTCCATAGAGGCTTTCCTTTCATCACTTTATCATCACAATATCTCGACACTGTTAGAATTACAGAGTACTAAATTCAGAGTCAAAAATATATTCTGTAAAAATGGGAATATGCTTTATGTCCCTAAGCAATAAAATTGATTAAATACCAGATATGACAAACACAGAATTACTCTTACGTAAACAGATGTTATTCAACACAATTCTGTGATAGGAGACTGGAAACCGGAAGCTTGACATCTCTAAGATACATCTGCAGATAGAATTTTGCATGATTTTAGTGTTTGCTAGGCAAAAATATATAATATTTATATAATATATAAAGTATCTGAAACAAAAGAAGAACACAATTTTCATAACTCAAATCCCAACTAGATAAAAGACTGATCACTCAGTGGTGGTTTCCTTCAGGCACAGACCTATTTCCTCATAAGGTGGAGGTCTATATTTCTTATTGAGCTAGTATCTTTGCAAAACCTCCTTCTCCAAACCACACTAAGATAATTCATCTCTCTGGCTTTCAGACTGCTTAATGGGACCCATTTGCAGGTAAAGTATGACTGTGTAGTTCATTCTATGAGGCCCAGTCTCAAAATTCTCCTCCTGAAATAAGCCTTTGTGCAGATATCATCTGTATATTATTACAATATTCTCAGTTTCATGTTTCTGCCAGCTGGATCTTATGAATAATTAATCCAACACCAAGGCAAAGCAACACTATGAGCAAATTGAGAGAAATGAGGAATTCTAACTGTGGATGAATTCAGTTGGGGAGACTGCACCTCTGACCCTTCCTATCTTTGGTGTCCCACCGATGTAGAACACATTGAGAGGGTACAAATGTCACCCCAAATCCACGCTCAGAATAATTACCAAAGACTTTCCGTAGCCCCAACTCCGTGCCACGACACTCACTGAAAGCATATTACAAAGAAACAACCAAAACTTTGACACAAACCCACACAGAATATCAATCAAAAGCAACACAGAATTCAATGGGATTAAAACATCTGCCAAGGAGATATACACAAGAATATTCAAAAAGTCTGCCAATTTAATTACTTAATACTCCTGAGTTTAAGAGATGCAGAAAGAGAAGAGTAAGACGAAATGAGATGGCAACGGAAGAGAGGATTTGATAGGGGGAAGGGAGGAGGACAGAGGGGAAGAAGAGAGAAAAGAGTGAAAGAAGAGAATAGTGTGGTGGGGGAGAGGATAGGGAGGGAAAGGGCAAAGAAGACAGAAGTTTATAGAGGAGGGGAAGAGAAGGGGCAGCTCCTGGGATACTATGGGAACAGCTGAATGCAGTGTTAACTCTGCACTGTGCAGGTTATGGGGATCCCACTGCGGTTCACAGCAAAAGCTATTAAATGGATTAATCATGGCTTTCATTGTTCCAACTGCACCCCAAGTGAAAAGGCCTGCCTCTATAAACAATGGCTCTTACAGACAGAATCTCCTCTGTTGTTTCTACACAGGCCCTTGGAGACAGAGAACACTGGGGTAGTACAGTATTCACCTCTATCAATCTTTAATGAGCCACACACATTTTTCCACTGTGACATTTTGGAAAAAAAGCACAATCAATTGCAATTTTCAGTTGTTGTGGCATTTGCTCAGGGGAACTGGACCAAATGTCACTGGTGGCTAACCTCTTAATGACAGCTTAAACAGCACCTGTGGCTGTTTCACTGAAAATCGTGACAGCTCTAACTGCGAAATTTTCACCTGAATTGTACATCTGTACAATGTCTGTTTCAGGAATAAAACTGTGCTATAGAAAAAGAAAACGGTTAAAGGTGCTGCTAATCTACCGACTCACACTGCTCTCATGTAACTATGTTTGCATTTAAAAAGATGAGGGAATCAACATAAACAGTTTCTGACTGTATCTTTAAGCCTCTGTACAATGCTGACAGCAATGTGTCCCTCAGACATCTCAGGTGTCTTTAATGTTGTGCGCAGTAATTAAAATGTATGGATCCATCCTGCAGGACATGTGTAGATTGGTACTGCATTTTATCTGAGATGGCTATGCATAGCAGATGATCTTCTGTTGTTCTTCAGCTTAGCCTTATGCAATTAGCAGTTTCATGTTTTGTGAAGAGCTTCCACACTATTGCAAAATGCTTGGCCTGAGGTTTAGAGGCCATACTGGTGTATACAGTCTCCTGCTGCATGTTTATTTCTGTTCCTGCAGCAGCCATATTCCATTGTGCTAAAGTGTAAAGACCTAAGACTGGGCCAGGGAGGCTGACCTGATGACAGATATTGGCCAAAGTAGTCCCCATCATGGAAGCCAGTACCACAGTACCACATTACAACACAACAGGTCAAATGCATGGCCCTACAGTCAGACTCCCCAATGACACTTGGAGCACCAAAAGGATGAAAAATAACACTCTCCCCAAATGCTTTTTTTATGGATAATATGTAATGGGCAATATAAATTTGGGATGTGAGGTGGAAAGTGTTTGGTATCTCAGGCTGGCACTCCTGGCCCTCATTTGCATTCAGGGGCCATTATGCGGTTCCTGGCTCCTGCTCTGGCATTTGTTAAGGACTCCAGCTCTTTTGTCCTCCTGATGAAAGCATTTATTACCCTCTTGCGGGGCTGCTTCTTGAAAGGCCAAAGAAAAAAAACATCCATTCATTTTGTGCGATAGGCAATCAAAGGACAAATCTGTTGCCAGCAAAAAAAGCCAGGCAAACAAGCAAGTGCACTGAGAGCTTATCTTGGACTAAACTTTTCCAATCGGCTAGAACACCAGCAGCCAAAGTTAATCAATGTGAGAGCGTCCACAATATGAATTATGATGTTTTTGTGAAGAATTACCCTGCATAAATGTTATTGTTACTGCTTTAAATCAGAATCTTTGTATAATAAGGGCTTAGCTGAGGTTCCACTGAATAATAAAGTGAAGCTTTAAAGCCAGTCCACATTAAATTTGATCCTCTTTAGTCATCCTTACAAGTTCAACCAATGACTTTCTGGTGAATATAATTATATCCGGGCATGCTTCTATGGGGTGTGAAAGAGTGAGAGTGAGACAGAGAGAGCGTGAGTGAGAGAGATTATATATAATCAAATATATATACAATATATATATATATTTGACTGATTAATGAAAGATGATTGAAAGCCTGTAATATTGGAATGATTTCCTGCTTTTTTAACCGATGTCAAAATATAAAGAGGACTGACACTATCGCAAATCACCTATTTACAGAGTAATATGTTGCATGTAACCAAAAAAAAGTCATTGAACCAAAACTGGACTGCAGATAATCTTGCAGACTGTAAAAATATACTTATGCTACTTTAATGGATTAATATCCATAGCAGCAGGTGAGCATCCTGCAGATAGAGAATTTAAAAATGAGGCTATTTATGCATGGCTGAATGGGAGCACTGTGGAAAACAATAAATAATATATACTACCAATATGTAAATATTAAAGAAAACTCAGAAACTAGTCTTACATATTTTATAAATCTATTTCTTATTCCAGGACACGACACAATGGTTAAAACTCATTGAGCATTAAAGAGATACTCCAACATTTTGGGAACTAAACCCCTCTGTCTACTTATCAAGAACAGAGCAAACCACCGCTTTCCATAGCTGTCCAGTTATTGTGCTAATGTGAGGTAATCTCTGGTGTATTGATTCTGCAGATATATCCATAATACCCTGCCTCTCTCTCTGGAACTTGTAGGTTTCTCTCATCTTAATATGTAGAACAAAGGGCTCAAAATATCTGAGTATCCTTTTAAGGCAAGGATTACACATTTAACCTACCAAACTGGCATGGAACATTACCTTTAAAAATAACAATTTATTGATTGCAACCTGCCAATGGCCCCCTCCTACGACTGCATTCAATCATGTAATCAATTAAGCCTTACTGTATATGGTCCTGTGTTCCTCATAATGGTTGAGTTTGCTATAAACATGCTTTCTGTTGATTTTTAAATGGTAATTCATGTGAAATTGACATTCTCATCATGTGTATCAACAGAATATTTTGCAAATATGAACAAATATCAGCAATTCTGCCCATATTTTAGAATGAATGAAGTTTCAGGCAGCCAAACAGTTTAAATATGAATCATTAGAAAGACACACACTTGCCTGAAAAGTAATTATTGCCTCTAAGCGTAAATCTGTGCAAAGATGCCTTTGTAACATTAAATTTACATCTTCTTAGAGAAGCAAAAATTAATTTCTCCAACACCCTTAAGCATGGTTGTGAATCTGTGTGTGTGGATTTAATCCTTTTTATCGCACTTTAAGTTTCATGCAGCAATGACTCCACACACTGCACATAATTTCACCTTGTTAGGCTTTACAGCTGCATAAAACATTCTGTTCCCCATCTGCTATCTGCACCATATCTACATTCCACACCATACACACACTACCATCAGGAAAACAAATGCCTTTGGTTTGAGTATGTACTGACACGCCAGAGTTACATTAATTCTTGGCAGAAGGCTTAGCTTTTCAGGGTGCTCCCTGCCGAGGGAGCGCAGTAATTACGTGGCCAAATTAAGTGATATGCAAGGAGCAGAAAGTCTGCCAAATCCCACACATGACAGACAGAAAAGCAGGTGGAGGCAGGGTGGAAGATGAGAAAAGAGAATAGTTACATAGCAGAATCAGCAATTAGTACTGTGTTGGTGAGTTCACTTGAACTGTCAGACAGACAGCCATATCACTGTGAAGAGAGTCACTATCTGACTGGTTTAACTCTGATGTCGACACGATTAGTTAGCACACTTTCTAAAGGATGACAGCTGACATAGATCTGTCATCTGAGTTCAGTTTCCCTGAATCTGACTTGAGATATTCTGCATTACATCCATACTCCATACATTCCATTGATATTTCTGCATTGTATGAATTGTACAATACGAGGATGTAATAAACAAAGGATTCATTGTCAAAGCATAGACTTATCTGTACAAATAAATGTTTATCCTTTCACTCAGCTGGTATTGGGTTGCATCAGTGTGGTCAAACTGAATCTAAACTCAAGGCTCAAGGGAAAAATACCTGGAAAAAAATCCTATCGGTGGAAACCACATCAGGAAGATTTATGAAATAAATGTAGAAAGGCAGAGATTGTCAGGGCAGGTTGTGATGCCCAACACATAAAATCTGAGAAATCCTGTGCATAAGGGCAGCAACACACACCAGGAGATTTGCCACTGTGATTTGAGATTAGGATGAATCCGATCAAACGAACAGTCACTAATCCCCTCAGAATTATATCTGTATTGAAGGATAGGGAAGGAAAGAGAGAGAGGCAGGGATAGACAGTGATACATGGGCTGTGTGTGTGTGAGAGTGTGGTTTATGTATGATGTGTGTGTGTGTTTGTGTGTGTGTGAGATTGTATGAATATGAGCGTGACTGGGTGTGAGTGGACAGCACCCCATCTCCAAAGGTGAACGAGCCAAGAGTTTCACACAACTGTTGCCCACATCTGTCATGTTTACACACATCAGAAGGGATGAGAATGATGATGTAACCGGCAGAGGTGAAGGGACTGCAGCGGCACCAGCTGTGCTACTGCATCCCCACCTGTGCAGGTTATAGGCAGTACATGCTGGATTACCTGGCCATAACCCCACCAGCATCACTCATAGACAGGAAGAGGTGGATTACCTGACCACATCCCCACTTTACTGATCTGACACAGGAAGCTGATTTCTATATGTGTACATATACCACAAATCACAATTCCACCTTTCATTTATGGTACATGTGATTAAACACGAGGAGGCAATTACACTTTCTGTGTGAATGAAAGGGTGAAACAAAATGATGGGTGTTGGACACAGTATACAGTATCTTAAAGAGTGTGACAGCTGCCAGCAGCAGTTGTTTGGAATGAGGAGACAGCCATTTTGTTGAAAGGGCTATTTTCCGTTTCTACTGACAGTGTTTGTCCAACAATACGCCTGCTGCTTGAGATATTGGTTTACAAAGCTTTTAGACAGTGTATGATGAGGATTTTTTTAAACCTCATCACTGATTCATAGATATGGAGGGTCTTTCTTGCATGTATTTTTCTGTTTCATATTGATGGGTTGGTCTTTGTCATTGATTTCTGTTGTATGTGTTCACAGCTTGTAAGTACACACAATTAACAGAGCTACAGAGGCTTGAAACTGTATCCGAACTAAGCCATAAAGCTTTTCCCTGGTGCCAGGAAAGCCCTCACATACTGCAGTCCTTACTGCACTGGCTGTGTACCTGTTTCTCTTTCTTTTTCCATCACTTCACCAAAGAGCCTCAACTGTGATACTGGAGATACACCTAACATCAGCAACGACAGCTTTAGCATAACCTTACAGCACAGTGGTACTTTACTAGATAGGATAGCTAACTAGAGGGTTAGTCAAAGAATAGGTGAATATACATAATAATTTCAATATAGTTGGACACAGTTAACAGTGTTACTGTGGTCATATCATGGCTACCTACCTCCACTGGTAAAAAGACATCTTAAATGCCGTTATCAATAATTTCACTGCAATAACTTCACTCTCACACACACACACACACACACACACACACACACACACACACACACACACACACACACACACACACACACACACACACACAGACACATACACACAGGTTAGAATTTTTCACACTCTTTGCCAGTCAAGTTGCAGCTATCATTCTCCAGGAGATGGAAAGCTAACAATAGGGCTAAATAAGGAGAGGTGCCAACACTATGTACAATCATGTCCCTAACAGGGGATGGAGCTGTTTTTGAATGGTGCCACTGGCGTGTCCACTCACCTCCTCTCCAGAGACAAAGCCCAGGAGTGCTGAGGGAGTGACAGGGTGAAGTGTGGAACTCCACTGGAAGCTAGAGAAGGGCTGGAGTTACAGCGCCTGCAGCAGCCAGGAGGAAAGAGTTTTCAGAAGCACTTCCTCTTACTGGGGGTTATGTGCAAACATTAAAGTAAGATATTAAATCATGCCCTGACCACAGCGGCCACATCCTGGACTGTGGGAGTTGAATTTCATAACCGAATGATTCTTCTTTCTTGTATATTTTATTAACATTGTCCCCCGTTCTCCACCAAAAATTAATCTTTGTCATCATCCCAACCCACCAAGAATCTCCACAAAAGTGGCCTCCTAGCAATTTTTCACACTGATGAAATGAGACCAACTGCATACTGCTGCTGTGCCAGCAGAGGAACAAAGTTTAGATGAATATGAAGTTCACAATCCTGCAGGCCCATAGCTAGCCTGCAGAGCTTTCCAAAGAGAAACAAGTGTTCATACTAGTACCCCACAATTTTTCCCTTGTAAGCATTACCAATTTAGACCTCCAGCCATAAGCAGCTTCGGCATATAACAGATAACTTCAGAAAAAATATGTACCTTTACAAGTATGCACACCACCTGAAACCCCATATTGAGTGACATTGAGTGAATTGTATTTTACATGCAAAATGCTTCATTGTCTGTTATGTTTGCTGAATGTATTATGCTTCATGGCCAAGGGGACCAAAAAATTTCCCTGAGGACTTCAACAGTAAAAATAGTCTAGCCTATCCTAAAAAACAATTGAAGAAATGTTCACAAACATCACTTCCTGCCTTTTTGCACTGACAATGCAAGATGCAGCCAGCCCGACTGGGCAGAAACAGCCTGCGCCGCTGCACTGGAGACTCCACAGGCCAGGCCAAAAGGCACAGCCACTGCGGGAGGGCGCATTATTAATACAGGCTCTGCCCCGCATCAGGACCAAATGCAATGGGGAGGGAATTACAAACTTGTCAGGTCCGATCACCAAGATATGCTACACTTGGAACATCGCCCCCGGGGACCAAGGGTGCTCCAGAGACACAGCCCCCACCTGACCCCACCAAATTACCCCTCCTCCTTAGATATGGCCAGAAATCCCAACAGGCTCTGGGGACCAAGGAGGATTTTACTCTCTTTATACAGAGAATCTGTGATGAGGGAGCGGTGCAGCACAGCCCCCCCCCAGCAGTAATGTATTCCCTGATTATTGTTCTGGGGGTGCTGTACTGCTCCCCTGGCCACTGCGCATGAATCTGAAATATTTCTGCCTGACTGTTTCATTGCTCCTGGCCCATGTGCTCTGAGGCCTGAATATTTCCATTCAACATCCACATCAAAGGCACCTTATCTGACCTCACGTGGTAGCTAGCTAGCATAGCCTGCCAGACAACAGGGCTTTCAGGCTCTATCTAAGTTGAGGAGCTTTGTTCTGTTTTAGTCTTGTAAAGTGTTAAATCTTGGCAGTGCCAAAGAAATAACCATATTGACAGCCTGAATCAAGGAAAATAGAAGGTATTCAATAGTTTTATTACACTGTATGACAAATTAAAATAATAATGCTTATATGTGCTATTATTTTCAACTTACATCAATATCTTATTCATCTTGAGTCAGTGAATGTGTGGAAGCTGTAATTGGCCCAAAGTGTCAATAAAAAAGCCCTTTAGAAATGGTTCAGATTGCCAACGGTCAATCTCTAATTGACGGTCAGCCAATCATGAATGGATTTTAAGGCTTAGGAAGCCTGCAATCCAATTTGTGCCATTAGATCAATGAGGGTGGGTTTCCTTGGCCGAGGCAGTAATTTCACAGACACCCCTCTCCAACCTTAATATAAATAGCACTGATGGATGATAACTTTGTGCTTCGCTCAAACAGAGGTTTCAGAATCCAGTAATGAAACGCATATTTGGAACGTTCTCTATGCCTCTACTTTACGGTCACTGCAATGCCTTTGTATGAAAATGGGTCTCTCTCATCAAGACATCCTTTCCTGACAGTCAACAGGATATGGAAAATGTTTGATCTGTCAAGCATGGTCAGTACAGTAATGCAGTTTGTTGACATGGTTGTTTACAGAGATAGCCAGAGAATGCTATTGTTTGGGCTACATGTATTCTTATTAAGGACCGAGTGAAATGTTTGAAGGGAAAGAGTTTATGAGCTTAGTGGATTTCCCACCCTTTGGTTCATGAAGAAATGTGATCAAAGAAATCTGATTCATATGACAAAATTTTCCTTTAACAGTGAATTACAAACAAATCTCAATAAAGACTGAGGCTGAGGCTGACTAACCAGGCCTTCAAAGCACCAAAACCTGCCTGCCAAGTCAAAAATGAACCTGTTTTTAAATTAGATGGATTCTGACTGGCCCTTCAACATTTACTCCATATACCTGCATTTCTTTGTGTAATTTTGGTTGAATTTGCATGTAAATGTCTTATTTTATTTACATTATATGCCACATGGAATACCTCAGTGCTCTGAAGCCTGGTTTCAGCCTCATTTCCCCCTTTGACTCACAGTTACTTACAAGTGTTACTTGCAGTCAGACATTCATTTAGTAAGTGGTACATCTGCCAAAGCATGTTTGCGAAGAATTAATGCAACACATTTCATTATTTGTAAGACCTACCAACAAATACTGAACGAATCCAAACATTCTGTTGTCCTCAAGGTTAAAATATATTAAAAACATTATTGGGGTGTCTTCTATTAAACAAACAACAAATAAAAAAAAACTTCACAAATGCAATACAGTGGCATATTTCAATAAAGCAGCCCTTTTTTACCATATAGTGCTGGATGAACCAGAGAGGGTTTTTTGTTCTGATTGATCAAAGAGTACTTTCCCTAAAGATGAGTATCTGGTTTTTACTGAATTCTGAGTACTTTACGCCTTCAGGGTAGTCTTATGATGACCTTACTGTAAGTGCCAGTATTAGAGCAGCATTCTAAGTCTGCCCTGTGGGGGAGCTGCGACCACTGACATGGAGCTTCTTTTAATCCTGGAATCACATTCCTGGAAGCCAGTACCCTCCGTCTAAAAAAGCAAGAATTCAGAGCCAGGAAATCTGTGGAGATGCATGCCTTATTTTTTTTATAATTTTACGGCAAATGAAAGGAAATACAGTCATTGGCAGCTCACTGAGAGAATTTAAGTCATTTAATAAAATATGTAAAACATAAATCATTTTTCCACCAGTGTTTATAATTATAGGTGTAAATAATTTTTGGATCTCTCATCACACCATGTCTACATATACAGAGGGGGGTAAAATCAGGTTTATTAACAGTGTGAGGAAATTAAGGAAAATATTTGTTCTCTGCTGAACCTTAAATTTTGTGAAAACTTAAAATCCTTAATTACATTGAATTGCATTTAAAGTGAACATGGACCCTTTCACTTCAGCTATTAATTTATGTACTATTAATTAGTTGATATATTAGGCTTTCAGCACATGAGCATACGAGCACTTAACCGGAACAAGAATTTGGATTTAAGGCCACGCAAAAACCCATCCATTTCCCATAGGAAGAACGTGAACAGCAAGTTCAATAACAAAACATGAACAGAATAATGCAACAAATATATGGTACAAAACTCAAACTAGAGCAAATAATAGTGAAACAAAGTTGTGAAGGACAAATTTTGAATGAATCTAGGCCTTTGTTTCTTTTCCATTGTGCAAAGCTTCCTGTTTGAAACACCCAGCCCTGTCGGACACCTTAAAGGCAACCAATGCTTAAATATTAGCAACTCACTAGCCCCCCCTCTGTACACTTAACGCCATTTAGCACTAATTATTGCCATTACTGTGGCCATTCTCACCATAAGAACTTTGGCTGGAGAGCAAAGTGCAGCTTTAATAATGTATAGCTACACTATATGCTACACTATATATTAGGATGTTGAGATTGATTACTTATAGTACTTCCCATTTATACGTTTGAAATGAACTCCTACTGTCGGGCAAAGGCAGTTTTTCTTAGCACAATCAATAAAAACACTGCCATCTACCAACACAGCCTACTTCTCTCATCTCAAAATATGGTTGGCAAAATTGTCACATTTAAAAGCTGTATATGACACATAATAAAACGACAGGTCTACACTTACAATAAAAAGGTATTCAAAATCACCATATGGTGCATTCACTTGGAAGCAGCTTGTTGTGGAAATGAACTTTTATGGAACCATTTCTGTGTATATTGAGTCAGTTATAGTTTACCTATTACTACTTTATAACTACTGCATTATGGTAAAACATTACAAAAACCTTGCTTATTTGAATATTTTGACACATTTACATATACACAACCACAAAAAGACACATATAATTGCACACACACACACACACACATATATATATATATATATATATATATATATATATATATATATATATATATATATATATATATATATATATATATATATATATATATACTGTGTTAGCTATCCGTAAAACTCACTCTGTAACTTGCAGTAATATGACACTTCTATTTTAGATCTCTAGAATTATTATAAATTTATCTTGCAGTTTTACCAAAGTTTTAAACTGATTCAGTAATTTCATATTGGTAAAATCATTTTCTTTCTAATGAATGACTATTTCCCTCCCATGTGTGGTTTTTCCTTTACTTTATATTAGGCACAATATGTACACCCTACCATTACCATTAACACCTATTTGTTCTTTTGTTTCAAAAGCCTATTTGGAAAAAGATATTATCTTACAGTCTATCAAACACTGAAGAAAATGTCCTATCACGATACCAAATAAATAAAAATAGTGCCAGTGCTATGAAATATTTTTTGGAAAATGCAGTGGACCGCCTCAAGGTATCTCCTCCCCTGGTGCCGTGTGGGCACCTGGTGAATAACTTCTATTTACACCCCCACACAAGTCCACCCCACATTTTTTCAGAAAGCCCACTAATCTGACCCATTTAATCAGTGCTGAAAAAAACAACTGCATTTGGAAATAAACAACTACTTCAAAAAAAAAAAAAAAAAAGAAAACAGAATGAGGAAGAAGCTTTGATTCATCTGGAGCATTCTGTCCTACCCATAGTTATTCATCATTTGCCAAATAGGAGTCTTTAAGTTGCAATCTTCCTACAAATGGCATAGTTCACCAGTGCATGCCTTATGCAGTAAGTGGTGCCAGGAGCTCAGGTGGAGATGGGCTCCCTGCAGGACCGGGTTCAGCCGGCAGGCCTCCCCGCCGGCTACAGGTTTCCCACTCGTCCACCCTGTGCTCCCGCACAACGCTGTTCAATAAACACCTTCCCATTCCCTGGCCTAGAAACGCTTCCCCTTAAAATATCACAGACACAGCTATGGGGAAAAAACAAGTCAAAGTCAGAACCAGATGTACATGTCCTTGTCTTAAACTATTAGATTCCTGAGGTAACAAATTCCAAAAAAAGTCCTCCGTTGACCTAGTTGTCGCTTTGAAGACAAGCCTTCCGGGGAAATGAATTTCTTTTAAGGTGCCGATTTTCAACCGAGGGAGGGGGGCAAAGTCTAATCTTAACCATAAAGTGCTGTATTAAAACTATTGTATGTGATTAAACCCAATTCCGTATTGAGTTTCAGCTTGAAACAATAATTGACTTACAATACATCAATTACAATACAGATCGGTCTCTGTAAATGTCGCCATGTTAAAAAAAAAAACACATGATCATCCTGAGCAACACAAAGCAGGAAACAAATGTGCTTCACAGAGATCATCATTGCCTTAATTTGTGTAAGACAGTACACCCAGGAGGGTGTACTTGTCATTCTCAATGAATATCATTTCAAACAAACCATTTGGACGACATCACTGCATGTGGAAAATGAAATAAATAATGGCCACAGTCTGAGTCATAATGGTGAGAACTGTACCATCAAATACTACAATAAGACAATATGCCATGAAAACAAGGCCAATTTACAAAATATAAGCAAGGCTCAAAATTCATCTTGAAGACCAGATCCAAGACTTGCCAGGGCACCGTTACTTTACAAAAAGCTGGAGGTTAATTAGTGCCACTGGAATGATACTTAACAGTATGCAGGCAAAGACAGAGTATTCCTCATCAGAGGAAAGAACAGACCAAACCCCAGTTTCTGATCAGTGGTTACTGTTAATATCACTCTTTAGACCCACAGCACTCTTTAGACTCAAGCAGCACTTTCTTTAAGTGATTAGGCTTATAAAATCTAGCACCTGAAGATTTCTTGTTTGATGCCAAGCTGAGGACCCACTTTGCACACTTTCCTCGGAATACGTGCATAGTCACGGAAATAACACATCATTTTCCATAGTGATCTAGATGAAGGCATGTGCTAACTAAATTATATAATATGGAGACTACAATGTGAATGAAAAAAAGGCGCATCAACATCCTGGATTTAACTCTAAGACTTATTCAACAACAGACAAACCTTATGATACATATTGTTAATTAAACTGAACTGGTCAGAGGAACTAAACACATATCAATTTTTCATAAAGAAGCATTCATAAATAAATAAACAGAATCAAACTTCCAGCATCTATAAACAAATCTGATGTGCAATTCCATCGAGTCTGCGCACACAGAACTGACACTTCTGTTTTTTTCATATTACATAAGACACAGACGGATCTTAAAGCCCCTGATGAATTGCATTAATAATGAAACTCAAGCTGAAACTGTGCTCCTCATTTCCTGTGAAATATGAAGAGGAAAATGCTAAAACATGGACGCTCACAGTTATTTGCTTTCAGAACGAGAGAGAGAGAGAGAGGAGAGAGAGAGATAAGTGGAGAAAGCAGGCTGATGAGAGAGCCATTATCCGTGCAGGTGTGAAGCTGTCTGTTGCAGAAACCTGTGTGGATCACCAGCCCGACTGGAATACCAATGGGCAGTGCGTCAGAATGGACGACTATACCATAGCCTTGCCCATTTGCATTGGGAACATGGCGCGGCGAAGCCAACTGCCACCCTGAGCTCTGCCAGTGTCATTAGCGGTGTGGTGGAAGCGCTCCCGGTCACAACAGTGGCTTCCCCACCAGAGCGGAAACCAATTTCATCTCCCCTCACCAGGTGCGATTCAATTAAAGTTAACCGTGAGTCATAGGTCCTGTCATGACAACTGGAAACTGGCCCCCTGGGGAGTGGGAGAAAGAAAGTCAAGTAAAAAAAACACAATCTGGGAGAGGTTTCACTTTCAGGGCTGTGGTTGTTTGCCATAATGAATGCTAAGTAACCTAAACCTAAACACATAAAACTTCTAAGCTGTGATGCCACTGGATATTTTCCATCCCAAGCGTTTTACTCAAACCAATTGCCATTAAAGGAGAAGGACATCCCCTTCTGTCAATCCAACCTAATCAGCTAATTGAGAGATCGATTCCTGTCACCACTGCACTTGAAAGAGGAATAAAACACAGCTCCACACAGCTCCAGCCCATCTGCTCACAGAGCAAAATACCTCAATTGTAGAGGGGCAATGGGATTATGTTTAGGGTGACAGGACTGCACTGGATGAGGTTTCTGTGATTCCACCATGGCTGTGTCAACAGTGCTTGTTTTCGTGTTTCAGGTTCACATTGTTGAGGTAAAAACGTAGGACTATCAAAAATATCCGACCCCCTTTCATGCCTTACCGAAATCTTCTTCTGGCTTTGCAGACGTATTCTCATTAAAAGTGCTTGTCGTGGGCTGGTGGCTCCTGCATGGCTGTCTGATGTGGTTACAGCAGCCACTGAGAGTGCCCGCACCCTTTATGTGAACAACACTGAATAAAAGAGCTTTGGCGGCATGCGTGAAACATCAGCTGACGGGAATCACATCGGGAGTTTTGGGAACCTTTGAATTCGGCATAAGGATGAGACTCAATGTGTACTGCGATTCACAATAAATACAACACAAAATGTACAAAACCTAGCCTTTAACCACTGATTCTCCTAGTCTAGTGTTGAAATGCTACTCAAATTCCTCCAATACATATGGCTCTTGAGCAGTTTGTTAATGATTGCACATAACTTTTTCCCTCATTACGACAATCAGTTTTCTATGCATTTAACTTTTACTTACACACTCCGTGGGCTCTCCTGTGAAAGTCAATGGCTGGCACTATGTGGGGACAGGACTGAAAGCTACATTATGCTCTAAGCCTGACCCTGATCCAAACCTGTCTGGACCAGAGATAGGTCAAAACACTGAATAATCTGGATCAATGAAAGTTAACTTTGACTATAATTAAAAGATTTTATTGCTTTGTTGATTTACATTGTTACACATAACTGTTCCAAATTTTAAAACGGGCTGCTCTAATTCTGTAATGACTAGCAATCAAATCATCAGCAGGGGTTCCTGTCAACTGTCACCCTAAAATCAAGAGTACTGTAGCTGACAACTTTAAAAAAACGAAACAACACAAACCTTCAACTTTAAAATCAAAAGGAAATAATGTGTGCATATTTCCAAGAGACTAAAAGTTAAGAAAGAAAGAGCTGACTGAAGGACCAGAGAACAAGACACTCACAGGGACTATTAAAATTGTCCAAAGGGATTTTCTTAATTTTTTTTTGGAATGATAATCCAGTTTATATGGAAGTCAAAGTGGTGTGAGAGATTTCACCTGCTTGCACTCACAGACTAAATTCAACCACCACAACACTGAAAGCTAACACCACAAGCAACTTGTTTTGTCACCTAATTTGAGGGCTATCACAAAGAGACCATAGAAAATGAGTCAGTGTTAAGAACAGACTTGATGTGCATTATTTAATGTCACCTTTTCCCCCCATTTAATGTCATCTGCCCTCATTGGAACCAAACTTTGGTACCAAATTTTTAATAGTGATTCAATGATAATCTGCACCATCAAGACTGGGTCAGTACTTCTAAGGTCTAGAAATTCTGCACCCATCCCTACTCTGATTACACTTGAAACATAATCCACTCAAAACAGCTCACTCAAAACTTTAATCCTAAAATGTAGACTACTTGCCTCTGTTTCGGGTGAGATGATTTAATTTTGTCATGTCAGTGTACAGTACCCCAGGCCCCTGAGTGCGAGGACAGCCAGTTTAACTGGTGGTGTTTGGCTTGCTTTCTGTTGTCGTCATTGCCCTGTAACTGATAGTGACCACAGAGGTGGAGCAGTGTAATATCCTCTCGGACAGGTGTGACTCACTCACAGATTGTAGCTTGTCATTAATGGACTGTGTTAGGTTAGAAAGTGCTACAAGATTATACACTGCTAGTTGCAATCCCCCTGACGGTGAGTCACACCATCTTGCATTGCACAAATGGAAAGAAGGCCATATTTTCCCCGTTCATATTTTTTGTTCCTTTGTGTAGTCTAGGCTCAATCAGATTTGATTGAGATCAGATTAAATACCCTCATTCACTATGCATAGACCCCTCTCTGACAAATGATCTGGTGTATTGGTTAAGTCATCCTAGTCGTTTGCTGTCATACAATAAACTGGTTTGATCAGTTAAATGACAAAAACATTTAGCCATGAACCATGAGCTCTGTCTATTTTCCGACACATGCAAGAATATGAACGATGAGATTCTTATGATGAAATATGTTTTGAGACGTGATCTTATGTGCGTATTACAACTTAATTACACATTAAACAATTCGCACATTGTCATTTTTCATGTACCATACCCACTTCCAAATAAAGAGGAAAATTTAAAAAAGGGAGAAGTGCTCAGTATGTAGTGTAGGATCCACCAGCAACATTCATAGCTGACAATATTTAAGATTAATCATCAATATCAATCAAATGTGAGCACTGTGTTGTAATATTATTTTTTTATGAGCAATCAGACAACAGATTTCATTTAAGCATACACCCATTAATGATATATTACAACACGCTTAATTACCTTATAAGAGCTTTATAAATGATTAAGTGTTGCAGATAGACAATGGCCATAAGAATGGAACTTCAGTATTTTCTTTCAGTAAAAGAAAGGTTTGACTAAACTGGAGAGGAGCAACAAAGGAATATAAAACTAGAATTTAAATGCAACTGGAAGCTAACAATTAATGGTACACAGGAGCGACTATCTGGCAGTATTATGTAATGAGGACCAGTTCAGTGACTGTGGAATAGTCCGGCGCATGCACAGGTCATGTATCCGCACTGTTAAAAGACAGCACGACTTGATTCTCCGCAACGCCAGGTCAGTGCTCACTGCCTCCACAATTCAGCCCGCCCTTGGGCTACTAAGACACAAAACAAAACCAGAGTGACCTTTCTTAACATTTTTCACTGGTTTAAATCTGCCATGAACAAATTTAGAATATGGCTTTAGACTACGTTGGAATTAATACAGACAATGTTCTGAATCTGATTTTTAATCAAATTGCTACCATGGTGCCACTCCGACCAGCCTGAATAAACATCTCCACAATTGGCCAAGTGGGAGCACTGTTGCCACTTTCTCCCTAAACCACAATGAAGTCCATATATTAGTCAACGGTTACATTTAGTCCCCCAGGATGAACACCTAACACACAGTGCGAACACTGGGATACGTTCACAAAAATCACGGTATGTCTGTGCCAATATAGATACCTGATCTCACCGTGACTAAAAAGTGGAATGTATACATGGTGATGAGGCTTTTTTCATTTCAGTTTTCTAACGTATAACCGTTACTATGATTTTTTTTTACTTCAAAAAACCGACTGGTTATCTTAACACGCCTTTAATTAGGTGGTTTAACGAGGATCCACTTTAAAACGCCAAATTATCTGTGCTACAGGCACACATATCCCTCACTTTGCCTAATGACTAATACTGCCAGTACATCTGTTTTTTAACGTAAGTTGTGTATTTAAACCTTACCTTTACAGCAGCTGTAGCTTCCTCGTATCGTAGCTTGTAAATGTGAAAAGTCCCGTGAAGCAGGGCGTACACCTGGTAACGGTATGAACTCAGCTGGTTGGCAACCACGCGCAGATAAATGTTTACAGTTTGTAAGGCGTAAACTAAAAAACTATCCCAAAATAAGAACCAACAGATTTGCCAAATGAATTTTAAGAATTCTAAGAAAAAATTATCGGCAATATACACGCATACTCGGTTGTGCACCCACAGTTCTGTATTACAAGGTTCTTTCTCTATCTCTCTCTGTCTCTCGTTTGCTCACTCTCCTTGCCTCGCTTGGGGATGTGTAAAAAGCATTGCTTTCGACACGTGATCAGTCTCAAAAGCACGGAGCTCCTCGCGCTCAGTTTGCGGCGCGCGCTCGTATGACCCAGTACCTTGCAAGTTCCAGGAATAAAAGATGAATCATGGAGAGGAGCTGGTACCCTGTTGCGAAACAGTAATCAAAACTGTCACCAAGAGCAATGCAAATTCTATAGGGACAACTTTATTCATAATTCTGTTTACAGGAGTCTTTAGACCATTTACCAAACTCTAAGTTTCAGAAGAAATAACAGATGAAAACATAGATTTTTGGTTGGTAAAGCTTGCGATTGAGTAATGGTAAAACTAAGAAATATCCGCTACACATTTATCGGTACGCCACATTCAATATAACAGCTAATACCAGATAGACATTTCTCAGTTGAGAACATTCATATAATGAGAACAGTCTATTTGTCGGTGTGTTTGAATGCTATGCAGTCATACAGATGACATCCTGAGAGGTTTAGTCTGCCGTCGAAATTTTAAAATATAGTGAGGATGCCAGCATAACATACATTGAGGATGTAACATAACCTAACATATTTATCGTTACCAGATTAATTTTGGGCACCACTGTCACAATCAATCTACGCAGAACCATTACACTTTACTTGACAAGGCATGCCTGTAAATACTGACAGAAAACGTTATGGACAGATTTTTCTTGAAAAAGATCTAACTCAAAGATATGTGTGGGCAGCAAGACCCATAATGGATCAGGTCTGCACACAAGATTCAGGTGGGGCACTAAACCAAAAATAAAAAAATATGGTCCTATATACAATAGTTTGAAATGTCTTGCTTTTACATAGACAACTAGGAGAATGAGCAAATATTTTTTCCTCCACTTCAATTCTATTTACAAGAGGCATGTGTTTCTGAATCTCGATGAGGAAAATAAACTCAACTTCTCCCGTAAAAATCCGGCTGCATAAATGAATAACATTATGAGCCATGCATGCTATACTTGTCTCCTTGGATACAAGCAAAACAGACAAAGAACAATAATGAAACCTCTGTTTACAACAATGAATGACTGGACAAAGGAATTGAGAGAATGTTGACTATGATTGCAGAACAATATTCACATCATGTTTAAATGCTGCGCAGTGCAACAGAGGTCACTTCACTTTGCAAATGTTACATTTAAATGGTGCATCTGACTGCATTTTTCTACACTTGCAAACTCTCCAGAATCACCCAAGCTTCACAGTACTGGGATTATAGTGCACTCAACACATCCGCTAATGTATTTATACATTTTCATTCTCAAAGGATTCCAAAAAATGTGTACGGTCCGTGCACACATTATTTTAAAACCTACGGTATGATGGAGAAACACAGGCGACACAGGCATTAATGGGTTAAATGCCCAAACAAAAGCAGTGCACATTGCCTGGCAGAGATAACTGTCATATATTCCACAGATCCAGATTCCGACAGCGCAGGCACCTGCCCACACACTCTAATTAAAAGTTCACTGTGTTTGGAGTGACTTTTATGGGAACTCATCACTCTGCCATGACAACCCCTCCTCAGAAAGGGCCCCTGAGCCCATAGGAATCAGACAGCCCAGGGCCAGCCTGCGGTACTTTCACTCTGTTTTACAAAGAGACCTGCTAATGCATGGAGTAGGTTGCTGGGTTTTGTAGCCCAGCCAGAGACTCTATGAACATGCAAGATCAAACTGTGAATCAGAATGTATGTATGTGGATGTATGTATAAAAGTGATTGGTTTAACAACTCTACATTATTTTTATGACAAAATGTGTAATCTTCAAAAAATGAATATAAAGGTTCCACATATGTAAGACTATGAATGTGAATTCCCATAAATCTCTGTAACCTAGGCTTTTTTTCCAGGTTTTTTTTTTTTAACTAAAATAAGATTGCTTGAGAGAATTCTGTCAGAGACGTTCTGAGATGGGAGCTTATTATTTCGATAAACAAAATTGAGGAAGTTGTGCTGCCAAGTCCTGGGCGTAAATCAGCGAGGGGTCCTTTTCAGAGGCGTTTCTCGGCTCTCTCGCCGACTGTCTGCCAGGCTGTTTGCAGAGAGGAACAGCGGGCTTCCGTTTCTCTGCTGATAAATCATACTCCCTTTATTTAGTCCCCTCTGCTCCTCCACTCTATGCTCCCGCCTGGGCCTTGTCTGAAGCATTGCTGAGACCCTTTATTAAGGACCCGTTAGATTTCCTCACATCCTTTCTTCCGTCTCTGTGAAAATTGGATATCAAAAAGTGAAGACCAAGAGCTGACAGCACATATTGTCTGCTCCTCCAGCACTGTGAATTTGCTTGAGATTTTCTTTTGTTTCTTTAAAAAAATCCAGACCTCTATCATTTCTGCAACCTTTCCCTGTTTAGTTTTCATGTTGGATGGTAGCTCCAACTACACTTTTTTTAAGGAACAATTTATTGAGGGTGTTTTTTTTAAACATCTTTTCCATTAACTAAAGTTGCTTTTGAGGAAAGACCATTAAATCTATTTGTGTATGCTTTACAATAAACCTGTACGTCCACAGACTGACTGTTACAGTCCTGTTTCTCCAAGCAATTTAGCAGGTTCCAGAAAGAACATTTTGGACTCTACGAAACTGTGAGTGGTAATTTATTGAAAGGAAGTCCTCAGCACCCAATGTTGACCTGTAAGTGCATGCTAAGGGCAGCAGCAGCAGCAGGCTAACTGAACTTCATTGTGTCACGGTGGCAATTAGTGCACAGGTTTACTGATGATGTCATAGTAAAAACAATGATGTGCAAACCCTGCTTACCGGTCCACATATCTCTGCTGTTGCAGCTGAAATGGCCTGAAGCGAAACTTTGTCCCCATACAAGTTAGGAGAGAGCAGCTTTAGTTAACACACAAAAGCATCTGGCTTTCATTCCGTGGTGCCCTTTTTTATTGAGTAGTTCCATCTGAAAGCCTGCTCTGGACTCCCGGCTTCTAATTCAGACCTGGACAATGTCACTTCAGGGAGACATCCTGTTTTGCTTCTTTGCCCCTAGCTTGCTCTTCATGCAACAAAGGCAATCCTTGCTTTGCCAGTCATTAATTGCCTTTATAATACCCAGAATCTGGGTTCCAGAGTAGAGGCTGGCAAGCAGCAAGGCCAAGGATTAAGACTGGAGGATTCTACATGCTTTCACAGACTCCATAATCCATTCAGAGTAGATCCAAGTGGCAAGGGCTGTGTTTTACAGGCTACCAGCAATGGGCCACTCCTTCAAGTGGCAAATTCTGACAAGGTGCTGGACACAAGATAAAGATATTGGTGGAACAGCAATGAACAAAAAAATTTTTTTTTTTTTCAGGTCAGTGCGCCAGGAAGTTTCAGTTGAATTAATTGTGGAAGTGGCAGCCTGTGAACTACAAGCCAGAGAGAGGCAGGGAACATTCCTTTGAAATGAAAACAGTCTTGAATGTGTTTTTCCTGATTAGCAGGCTTGCCGGTAAGTATCACCCATTTATGGTTGAAGCCATTTTAATTAGTTTTGTTTGATGTAGTGGGACTACCTTTGTGTGCACATCACATAATGTAATAAATAACTTCAATTACAACAAGGTGGTTAGGGTACATAAAACAATCTATATTGCAACAATTTGAAGAGAGGTTTTGAACTAAAACCAGTCCTTTTTTCTTTTGCTGTAATTGAAATTATTTTATATGAAATGTAAAAAAGGCAGTAAAGCTGTACTGCCTCAGATGTTGTCAAGTAGATATGAACTGGCTACTAATGAGAACAGTTTTTATTTAAGAGTTTGTGATTGCTACTCATAGACAGACATCAAAAACAGGTTCAGAATCAGACTGTGGAGTAGTTTTGCACCAGTTTGCAGAGTGATGATGCCATCTGTGGTCAGTTCTGCAATGGGGTGCATGGTTTACAGTAGCATTACCCAGGGAAACAGCTTTCAGAAGGGCTGACCCTGGCATATCTTGAAAGAACACCTCTGGTTGATTGGACATCCGCAATCTGCTTGTACAATCAGAATTTGGTAAAAATGAATGTGCCTCCATTAGTTCTACACTCCCCCTGTTTCTAGCTCACTGACCCTCAGTGGCAAAGCATAACCACCCGCATGTTTTCAGATATTCCTCAAATATTGAAGTAGATTCAATAAATATCTGGTCTTAATTTGTACTTTTGTAAATAAAGGTTTTAGTTTCTTTCTTACGCTACACAGTTTGGTGAGTTCAGCAGTGTGTGCTATCCCAGCACTTTTTAAAGTCAATGTTAAGGACAAAATCTTACCCAAATCCAGGCTATCATCTTTAAGTCTAGTCATGTGTACAGACCAAAGTTCCCAACCATCTGGCTTGAAAGTGCTGAGGTTTCCCACACCCACTACTTGCTATTATCATTACTGATGTTATCAGCAACAGGGAGACGTGGTATTTTTTGGCAGAACTGGCTGATATCCATTCATACAGCTGTTCAGTGATACAAAGTAAAAAGCAGTGTCCAGACCAGCCCATTTGAAGCCTTATCCCTCCCTATAGACATAACCCACTATTGTACACTGTCACCTATTCACTGTCAGCATAAACTGTCCCTCGAGGTGGTCTCTCATCTCCCCCTTCACATAGTCTAAGGTCAGGGCCCAGCATGATTCTCACCCCCCATTCAGCTGCAGTAGCACCTTTTTACCTTTGAAACAGGTACAACACAAAGGTCGGGAAGGGTGAGGACCTGACCTTCTCGAAAACCGCTTGTATGGGAGAACTGTCAGAAAGTCATCAGCAAAACAGAGCCGTGCTGCGACAATCCATCTTTGAGCTGCATCTCTCTCTCTCTCTCTCTCTCTCTCTCTCAGAGGGAGGAAAGAAACAGCTTAAACTTCTCCCATAAAACACTCCTCTCGTCGGTTGACTGCACTTGTGGGGAGTAAATGAAATATGATGAGGAGCACTGAAAGGTGATGGATGAGCTGAAGAATTGAAATATGGAGGGGGATCGATGCCAGGTGCCATAGCCGTAGTGAAAGAGCCGGCGCAGTTCTGCGCCATCGCAGGCGGATAACTCCTGACAACCGTGGAGTCGCATAACTCAAGCGGTGGGTGACACGTTCGAGCTGGGAACAGAACAAACGCCGCGCTCAGCACAACGGCCTGGATGAAATAAACCTCACCCGCTTCTGTATGGAGACGTCCATGCACACCACATTTGGGAAGAGAAAACTGAGTTTCACAGTGACGTTCGCAAGATTAGTTTCAGCAATTTGACATAGGAATGATCATTTGAGAGAGAGGGAGGGGGGATTTGGCTCTAGTGAGATTAATTTATCCTTGAAAGTTTGTCTTTTGAGTTTGCCAAGACAAGTTTTATTTTAAAGAGGGGTGACACACATAACACAAAGGACATTTTTATTAAGCAAACACATACAAGTAAGATTGGCATGAGCAAAAAAGCACTGGGTTCTGAAGTGAGCAATTCAGCAAAAATTGTTCTGAAGGTAAGTGTGATAGAGGGCTTATATATGTAACTTTCATCTCTTTCAAGCATCTCAAAGCCCTTTCTGTGGCAGGGGTGACTAACCTCATGTAGTGTTCACCTGCTAGGTTTACTTACAGGACATTACTTACATTTTGCACCAGAATGTTCACCATATGTTCACCACATATCGGCCAGTGGTAATGGGGGATGGGTACATTTAGCTTGTTAATAAACTGGAAAGCTTAGATGACCAGATTGATGGAGCCCAGAATGTAAATTCTGCAAGGGTGCCAGAGAATACCAATTACACATTACCAAGGCAGGGAGTTTCCCCCCTTCTTGATTGCACCACGAATTTACCCCCCTTCCCCAAAAAAAGAATTAACCCACACCCCTCAGAACCTCCAAAATCACCCACAACGCCAATGTATCCCACATTCCTAAATAGAAAAATGAAAAAAGAAAGAGAAAAAACTCTGAAACAGTCCACTTAAATTAAACCAAGAGCTCAGAAACAGTCCGGTGAAATTGAACCAAGGTGAAAGAGCAAAACGGAAAGAAAAAAACTAAAACGCTCCACAATGGCCCCAGGGCTCTGAGAAGGCTCCAAGTGCCACACAGTGCTCAGCTGTAATACATGGTTGCCATTTTCTGAAAAATTTATCAGAGCCCCCTTTGAGAGAATGCTCTAATTTAAGACATTTCACACTGTCTCTCCTCCAATAGGAAACAGAGCTCTGAGCAACTTCTTTCCCGTTCAAGAACACCATACAATGGGCTAGCGTTAAATCAAAGGCCTGTTGGGACAGCTCCAAAAAGTATTACCAAGAGCAAAGTGTACTCAATAGGGCATTTCATTATTTGTGAAATAGTTTCAAAGACTGAAGTCCAGAATCCGGCTAAAGATAGGTCATTAGGAAAACATGTGAAAACAAGAGGATGGGACAGTCCTACAGTCTTAGATCTACCTCTGGATGTACTTTTGGCTTAAAGATCTGCACAGAGATCCTTGAACTAAATAGTGCATACAAATGAAAGTGCAGAAAACTATGTGGCTGTGCAATATGGATTCACATGAGCAATTGGGAAGTGCCACATTGAAATCCTGCTCATATGTGGATCCCAAACCAATAATCCAGATTAGAAATACAGCATCACATACAGCCTAGACATTACATTACTGTCATTTAGCTGAGGCTTTTATCCAAAGCAACTTACAGTTGATTTGACTAACCAAGGGCCAATCTCCCAAGCAATGTGGGGTTAAGGGCCTTGCTCAAGGGCCCAACAGCAATGGTGTACTTGCTGTGGCTGCACTGGGATTTGAACCACCATCCTCGGGGGTCCTAGTCATGTACCGTAACCGCTAGGCTATAGGCTGCCCCAACATCACACATGATGCCCCCCGTTTACATTACAATACGCATCAACTGGAACAGAGTTTGAAATTCCGTTATTGTTTGGATATCTGGTGAAAAGACAGAAAGATGCATCTTATATTTATGTCTGTAAACACAGTGTAGGGGCTTATAGGTTCTATGTGCATGTGAAGAAAGAGCCACGTGCAGTCAGAGCACTCTGCCCTGAAACAGCACACATGGCCGGGGTTGGGAACAAGGCCCACCCCAGGGGAGGAATGACAAACATTTGTCAAATAAGGTTATGGGATTCACCTCTCACTGAAAAAATAGCCAAGTAGTGTTTTTGTTCTTAATATAATTCTGTCACATTTGAGGATTTTTTTTGGAAAAAGCACAGGGAAAGGTTTGTGAAGAAAAAGATTAATTAATACATGCAAAATAACTTGAAGAAACATTATATATTGCTCACATGCATGGTCATTTATTCTATGTAGGTCATTCTATGTGAGGTTCTAGGCAACTTCTAGCCAATCATGAAAATGCATTTTTGTCTTCTATTATTTTCTCCGCTTTGTGAAGTGATCCATGTTGCATGCATGGACAGCAGATCACGAAAGCACACTCACAAATTACACATTTACATTGCATCCAGCGCTGACTATGTCCCCATCATTAAAATAACAACACGAGGGTCAAAATGCTTCACCCCGGTTCATCTATAGAACTTAAATCCATTAAGACTTCATTGGTGTTTGACAGAATGACCTCAGCCCTTACATAATGTCCTAATTACCTGTCCATTTTACCACAAAAATCAACCATGCCTTCATGCTTTGCATACAGAAAAGGGAACAATGCCCACACAAAATAAGCAATAATTTCCATTCCATGAATCAAGGTTAGTGGATACCATTCATCACTCCCACTTCCTTCATGGTTTGTGAATCTTACTACATTATTGGCTGCACAGGAAGGGGGTATAGTCTACATGGTAGAGGGTCAGCTTAGACAGTCTACAAGCTAGAGGGTTAGCTCAGATAGGATATGGCATGGCTGAATTTCAGAAACAGCACCATTTTCTCTGGTACTCAGCGAAGCTCTGAAGCTTGCCCCATCCTTCCAAAGCATCTGCCTGTTTTTATCCCATCACCATCAATTTTCTTCTCATGTTACAATGACTAACAACTTTGTCATGAAAAACAAACAAACGAACAATAAGCCATCAACATTTTACCCTGTTTAATTTACATCTCATTATTTCCACTCTGCCAGGATATATTTAAAAATACACCCCACAATTTACACCATAGAGGTTGCAGGGTCTTTCTGGTTATTTCCTCATGATATTTAAAATGTTAAGAGGTGCTTTAGAAAAGCATAACATGCTAAAAACCTGTGCCCTAGAGTCGCTCTGACATTTTGTTGTTGAGCAGTAGGATGCAAGAGAATGCAATTTAGAGGAGGACAGAAAAACACCAGCCCGTCTGTGGTGTGACTTGTGAAAGGGGAACCCGTCTGCTAGATTGTGATTCATTATTCAATACCCCAGTCCTCTGTGGCTAAATTTGCTGGGAAATGTCATCTTCCTTCACAAGATACCAGGCGCAATGTCCTCTAAACTTCCTGGCTCAGAAGGAAAGAGAAAATGTTCTCCCTGATGGATTCATCTCCTAAATAAAGCTTTAAAAAATAATCATAACAATCATAAAAAATGCCAAAGTATGTTTCATGTGTATTTCATGCTGGAACATTCTTTGAAGTCCCTCTTTGGGCTCAGTACTGGTTATGTCTAAGAGATGGCATGATTTTTTAAAAGTTTGAATTTGCATTTCTGTTTTTTTTTCTTGACAGTATTGTGGAAATTCTATTACTTACAATTACTCATACAAAAGTAATTTGCATTAAATTTACATATTGGAATTATGCAAATTGCTTAATAATTTTCTCCCTTACAAACTAATTAAGAATTGTTTGCGGCTTGTTTTGGTGGACACTTGGGGGTTAATTAAGGCCATCCTATCTTTTTTGTCTGCATCTTTGTTACGGCTCTGTAGCATGTGCTGCAACAATGAACAGTAACAGATGTTGTGTTAGTTCTGATCATATTGTGAAATAATTAGATCACACATATCACACTGAGCTGAAAATGGTTCCTAGGTAACACCGTCTTTGGTTTTAATTTCCTTTTCACACTGTGATGTTTTAAAGGTGGGCGAAAATGGGTTGGAAATGTCTGGAAATACGTGACACCTTTGAAAAATGTTTCCTTTGTTTGGAATGAAATGGACTTAAATCCCTACAGAAATCATTTTGCCCTTTGAATAACACTTGAGATTCTGTTTTAGACTACAAAAAACATGCAGGTTAGTTCCTGTCACAGTTTGTGAGAAGCTGCACATTTGTCTCTCGTGGAGGCCATGTTGGCCATTCTTCGCCTGTCGCTTAGAAACCAAAGTGAGACCAACCTACAAGCTGGACATGAGACCGATAATAAAATGACAAGAGGCGCAGAAGAAGCACAGGGAAAGAGGTTGACAGTAGAACAACAGGCTTCTTTATTTGCCAGTGGGGTGCTGTCTTAAAGCTGGAGCCAGAGCAAGAGAAGTTCTGCTGAAGATTGATAGCCATAACCTGGAAGATAAATGTATATGGAGTGGGGAGGAATGATGGTCAAAATCTCAGCACACAGAGTAAGAGCTACAGTGTCATACCTTGTATTCTTCAATCAATAAATCAATTTCATGAAACAGAGAGGGCTTTGCATTTTGTTTAGACATCTCAGAGATTTTCCTCAATGTACTGCATACACTGTTCTTTATGTGTGTACGTTTATATGTATTCGTGCAACAAGAAAGCCCAGTTGAGTTTATACAGCTCCACAGGGATCACAAGAGTATTGTGTGGAGGGGGCAGAGTGAAAGCATTACACCTCCTACATCTGTCTACCACATCTCTTCTTTGGGACGTTCAGGCTTGTACTAGGATTGACAGTCGGAGGGTTTAGTGTGGGAAGAGAGGCTGGTACTGAAAACATTACCTCTCAGTCACGTTCCATTCAGTCTTTCCTCTCCAGTGTGGTTGAACCTCCAGTACTGTTACAGCAAACACCAGATGAAGATATGTATGCATCCCAAATAAAGCCGATTAAAATGACGGAGTAATCTGCTGCTCAAGGTTGGACATCACAATGAATGTTCATGAGATTTCAGTTATTAATTTATGAATAGCCTTTAATATGAGGGGATGGTGGAGAGAGAGAGAGAGAGAGAGAGTGAGAGAGAGAGAGAATTCATTGGGTTTGTTGTGATGCAGTGAGCAGGCTTCAGGGGTGGATCAATCCTGCCCGCATTCATTCTGCACAGCCCCGTAATACACTCGAGCAGCCAGCCGTCCTCCGTCCTACAAAGCGTGTGGCGCTCTGAGCGCACCATCATTTCCCATCGTAAGCCCTGTCAACAGACATCAGGCCATGGAAACAGACAGGGCCCGAGCTTCCTCGTGTCAGGCTAACGGCACCATTGCAAGCACCAGGGGACGTCCCTGTTAGCATCAAGGCTAGACATGCTAAACAATGTGGACTGTACATTCAAGAAATAAATATGCCATCTCACCAAAGTGCTGAATGCACAAATTAGTGTGATATGATGTGGGGGTGGGGGGGGGGGGGGGGTGGGGTGTTGGGGAGGTGTTCTGATATCCACTTAAAATATGATTTACCTCAGAGTGTCGAAACGTGTTCACAAAATCATTATGATCATTACGTTTGTTGTGGAAGTGCTTCCCAGCTTAAACTGCTAGACCACATTTATGAAGTTCAGACTAACTGGCCTTATTTTAAAGACTCTGATATTAAGTGATATTGCATGATTGCAATCGCTGTATAGAACAGAAAGACTGTCAAGAGACCTCTTGCCCTCAAGACACCAGAGCTCTGTGCATCAACATACTGAAAGGAAACATGGAACTAATGCAGGTACAACTCCCAAAATGCACATGATATCACGAGTCAAAATACGTAATTCCTTACGGTTCAAACAAAGAAAAAGAACAAAAACAAATAATTGGTAATGAAAGGCTGCAGTGAAAAAAAATTAGTTTCTGATGACTACCTTTCCTATTTCTTTGTGGTGATTTTCGGGTGGACAGCCGGATGTCTCTCAGCATTACTGAAAAGCAGATTTCAGGAAGCTCTCAGCTGCAGTCACATTCAACACACGTCCCGTGCTGTGCGAGACACCACGGGAAGAAAATTAGAGTCTATTAGGGCTCATCAGAACTTGGGCCCATCCATCACAGGTCAGAGAAGGTGCACGTATTGATCGCAGAGCTGCAGATGGCCACAAGAGCATGCCAGGTTGAGGGAAATGGAGCCCCGGTTTGAGGGTGTCAATCCCACTGCAAAGCACAGCCCCTGATTGATCCAGATCGAATGGGCACTTCTCCGTTCTGTACATAGGCTTACTGAGAACCGAGTAGCGGTCAGGACCGGCGGAGGAGGAGGATGTGACATTTGCTAAATGTTAGGGATTAACCGAGAGGCTTGTTTTGGTGAGGCAATACCTACCATCTGCGTCAACTCCTGCACCAGACCAGTGGGCAGGGGATGTCTGTGTTGACGCGCTTTTACCTGTTTCACATTGCATTCAGTGTGGTCCTTTTAAGCAAACTTACTTCCACCAGTTTCAGCCATTTACTGCTACCTGATGCTTTAATACGCTTCCATCTCTTTGGCCACGAACAAAATAAGGCAGCAACAGTGTACCAAAACAGATGGAAAAACTGGAAAACATTTTTACTAGATATCTAGACTTGAGTGGTGCAATCGTCTGTGTGGTGGCGTGACAATGCCTCTTGCAAATTCTAGATTCTCACAGAACTGGCCCACCAGCTGCAGACTGCCTTTTAAAAACAGTCAGAAAGTGCCTCAAGCAGAAAGCATTAAAATCAATGTGCTGTTTTGAGATGGAGCGTAACATAAGGGTGCTGTGAACAATCACTTTAAGGATACGAAGTGTCAGGGAAAAGCTTTTCAGTGGAAAGCTGTGTCTGCTGACAACGGAATGGGTGTGGTTGAACAGAGTTGATGGAAAAATGGCCCCCAGCTCTGTCCAATGGTCAACCCAGGACAGCAGCAATCAAAACCATCAAAAAAGCAACTCACATGTGATCAGCGTATGGATACCAGTTGCACCAACACACAGAGGTGCTAATATTATATAGAAGGTACCAGATAGAAGTCTTTCTGTGTCATCTCTGGTGAATTATGCATTCTCTTCCCTGCGGCAGTCTCGAGCTAGGGTGGTATTATAATTACAGCATGCTTTACTTTCCAGTGACTGCCCCCAACCCCCATTCCCTCCCCTTCACAAAATTATTTATGTCTACCATACTATATTTGCATGTCCACAGACAAAACAGTGACACCAGGCTCCCAAACGTTTCCGAAACAAAGCACTAATGGAATTTCTTCTGCTTGGCCCTGTTTCGCATTGACACTGAAAAAAAAAGTTTACCTCAGAGGTCATGAGTTCCTATGAGGGAATCTCTACAGGATGTAGAGTGGAGAAGAAAGGGTTTCATCAGACTCGCCAGCCCCCACTTCCCAAGTAATTACAAGCTAGGCTACTCTACATTAGGCCAGTTCAGTGGAACAATATCAATGTTCCAGTGCTTACACTATGTGCACATTTGATCTAAGTCATCCCCCACTACTGATGAAAAACAGAATTGGGTCTTTAAGCTAAAGGGCTGGGTGTTCCAGGCAAAGTTGCTCCTCGTGTGCTGACCACAGGGCGTCACGTGCAAGCTAAGCTGCGCTACATGTGTGCGCCACGAATCAGGACAAAGGCTGCCCCCTTCGAGCAGTCGCGGGCAGCTCAGAGACAAGATGCTGCACAGTTTTCAGGCGCTACCCCCCCATCCCCCGTCACCCGTCCTCCATAAGTAGACAGAAATAGATGGAAACATATGAGGCTTTTGCTGCTGTCTTATGCATATGGTGGAGGAAGTAGAGCCGTCTAGAGCGAAGAGCAAGATTAGGAGATTTTGTATCCTGTTTCTGACCTGACATACCGGGGGCATAGTTGGGCGTCACAATGATGATGACCTCTCGTCATATATCCCTTACATATACTCTCTACACAGCAGAGACTAGTAGTGGCAGTGTATATCAAATGAAGAACAATCACGTACTATTTTAACATCGCCACGGTTTAACTGCCTCTGCCGCCCCTCATCTGAGTGCTATGGTTCAGGAAGTGGAGAGGGAGAAGATTCAGAGCAGTCAAAACAGTGCTGCTTTTGGTAAAACAATGACAGCGTTCAATGGATGGCAGCATGTGCTTTATACGTGTTTGACATTGAACTGAATTGAAATTAAATGAAAACTGCAAGGACACTGAATGCTATCACACACAGCAAATTATATTTGTATCACCCCATTTTAAATGCTTATTAATGGCACTAATTATCTGCTTATTAAATAATGAATAAATAATTTATTAGACCCTAGTACTTACCCTGTTAGCGCAATTACACAGTAATGAGAGTTAGTATTTAAATGAGAATTCATAATATTGCTTAACAATTTCCTAATTCACTAAAACACCTTTGCTGCCCATTCATGTGGCATTTCTGCGATTAACAGCAATTCGTAAGTTAATGCATTGAGCAAGATTGACTTACTAACAAGGTTGTTCAGTGCTATTTAGTCAGTTATTTTTATGCATTAGGCACCTGGTGTTCATGCCGTACTGCAGCTTCAGTGAGTAACTATAAGACATTAGTGAAAGACATTTTGCTGCAGTCAAAAAGAAGCATTTTAATAAACATCGCCTTTGAACAAACAGGCTTGTTTTAAAGAACCAAATCAAAAAAATTAGTAAATAACAAAGGTTTTGTTCTTTTAGCTAGCTAGCTGGTACATTCAGTCTGGGTATCTAGTGAGCCAAGGATTTAACTGTAGTCACCGTCATCACTGCAGCCTGTCAACTGAGCTCTAACAGCATACAGTAACTCAGCCACATATTGAAGCTCACCGCATTACTGCCATAAATTAAAACCATCCCAGAAAGAACATCAACTTACAGTTTAAAAAGCAAGGCTTAAATAGTGTGCATCATTTTGTGCCAAGTAATATGACTTCTACTGAAAACTTAATGGACGATATTATGCATCCAATCCCGCACTCTCAGCATCAGCCCCACTCCACTCCAAACCTCCTCATACTGTCTGTGAAACGGTATGCCAAATCTCTGCTAAAAGGAGCTGCAAAGCAGCTGAAAAAATGATGTTGGCATTTTGGGCACAATACGTGAATCAAACAACAAAGGCCGAAAATAATTGAGGCTGATGTGGAAGATGATGCTGGATATGAACGGTACAAGCACCTAATGGAGCAGCACGACTTTCTTATTGAGTCATTCTCTCATTCACAGCTATTCTTTCATTCAGTCTCCAGGGCAGCAATTTGGCAATGGTTACATCTAATGAAATGTTCCGGCACGTACACAGACAACAAGACGTTATTGCTGGCTTCTTATCTCTTCTTGTGCAACAGTTGGGTAATCAGCGCTGAATGAGCACGGAGGGGAGGTGAGAACTCTTGGAGATGGCGCACAAAGTGAACACAAAAGGGAAATGATGGGAAGCCACAGATGATGCAAATTGCCCTTGTAATTGTTGCCATCGAGGATGCTGAAAGCAACTCCCCAATTTTCCAGACATCCTGTTATTATCAGCAAATAATTACAAGGGGAGTTAGGAGGGTTTCATTTTTAGCATCAGTTTCACCACAGAAATGTTTTTTTCCCAGAGAGTTTGTTGAGTCCAAAAAAACTCAGCAAATATCTCATCCTGGGTATGCCCTATGATCCCTGGTCAGAAACATGACTTGTCTTTCTCATCTTCAAAACCAAACCCTGTGTTTCCCCTGGCGCTTTAGGGGTTGGAATACTCCGGGACAGGCAAACATGTCGTCATGTATATTTAATGAAAATGCATTTGTGCCATGAATTTTTGATACTGGGATTGTTGGTGGAGAGAAAAAACAGAGGCCTTAAAATTTTGACTCTCCAGAACTAAAGCATCATTGAGGGTGATTAATTTCAGTTTTTTAGGCTGGATATACAAACATCAGGTTTAAATTCTTCAATGTCACAGTTATGTCACTGTTTCAATTACACTTAAGTGAAAGACTGGCATCACACTATGCAGTACTTGAAAACAGTTAATTTACCTGCCATGTAATGGTTAGGGAGGGGTTCAAATAACATCACCCTACAACTACGTTTGTGGTCAGTTCCATGTAATGTAATTCCATGTAATTTCAGTCAATCCATCAAATGAATTTAATTGACATTCACTTAATTAATTGAGAGACATTATGACCATTTCAGTTAATTAATTAATTGATCTCAGCCATTCACAATAAACTAAGGCTGGGTTATGCCTAATAAATGTTTTTTTAATTAGTGTGGTGTGAATTGTATCTGATTAAGAACTGTACGATTTCCTCATGAACCAGGCCTACGCTGCTTGTCAGACAGATAATGCAGACATTTGATTTACCCCCTCCCCACCCCTTCAGCTTGTAACTGTCCTATCCTGTCACTGCTATATCCCCTGTAAACTTTACAGATCTGCACATACATTTTCAAATACTGCTTTCTGACTGAAAAAATGAAGGGAGAACTGACATTGTTTTGTTTTGGGAACCTAAAAGAAATAGGTAGGAAAGAGAGGCCACTCTCAATTCAGCTGGGGGAAGGCTGGTTTTGGAAGCTCTGCTATAAAGTGTAATCCACTTAGAGTGAACTCATTCTCATAATTCATAATCCACTTAGAGTAAACTCATATCGCCTAAAGTAAAGTTCATATTTATTAAGTACAACGCAAATGGTAGAGCGGTCTACTGCTCAACACCAGACATGAGCAGGCACAACAGACTGCACAGGTAGCTCTCTGAACAGACATCAAATGCGCAGTCCATGACTGGCCACAGCCATTTTAATTCAGCATGGTAATACAGTAATGCATTACAACCAGTGTAGTCCTGTATAACACATTTAAAATGATAAACATTGACAAACTATATTGAAAGGCTTGCATGGAACTCATTCTATCCTCTGCAGTGTCTCCTGCCTTGTTATAATTATTCAGAAACAGCACCCCCATTCTCATCCAAGCCACTGGTCAAAGAAAAAAGACAATTTTTGGGGGTGTGCTGGCAAGCATGTATCTATAGATGTAGCTTTTGATAAATAAATAACAAGTATAGTACATATTCATAAATAATTCATGATTGTGTTATGAGTTGTGGAATCAGAGCTTCGGGGGAATCAGGGTTCAAAGGGAGTGTGCCTATGGTGAGAATGATCGGCAGAGCCGGTATACAGTGAACCCCAGTGACATTCAGCCCATTTGCATTGCAAACAGCCTCATCCAGGGCAACTTACAGTGTCTGCATTTGTGTGTAGTGTTTGTACAGATGGAGACAGCTGGGAGGTTGTTGATGCACATAGGGACCCTGCCTGAAGGCACAGCAGTTGATGTTCCTCTCCATTCTGGAGAATGACCCTGAAACAGTAGGGTGACAGTGCCAATTCTATGACTGTGACATCATAATGACATAATAATGACAGTGTAGATTGTCAGTGGTATTTATTACTATCTGTATTTGTTAAGTATTTCTGTTCATGTTTCTCATGTAGTTAGTTTCACTACTCTGCTTGTAATTGTATGGTCATAACTCAGCCATAACAGATCAATGGATGGAAGATAATTAGGGAGGCCACTGAATATTAGATAAATGTATTTTTGTATCCAACTGTAATACTCTCTCAGATGTTAAGCATTCATAGTCAGTCAGATATCTAGTTGGCCCCAGAATGATCTGTCAGATAGGTTAAAAATATAGCCCCGAGTGGCAGCTGTGACAGTCATATAATATATATGATTTTCAAATACTTCAACTTAAATGCATTTTAAGTGCACACTTTTCATGGGCTGGTGTATGAAGGTCGACACCCCTCCCCATAGCAAAATACCCTAATGGAAAATAACCTAATTTAAATAAAGAACCATACTGAGCAATGAGTTTTCTTTCTTCATGTGCTCTCAGCCGCCATTATTCCATTTCCTCTGCATACAGGAAGAGTCCCCCTGTTTGCTGTCCTCTTCCCGGCTTATTTATTGACAATATTGAAATAAATGACAATATTGCATGAGGCCATTCATATGGCAGATGCCCATTTCAGTTATACTTCTCAGTTATACAGCCAGATGCTCATTGAATCAATTCACAACTGAGCTCAAGGGTGCAACTATCGCTAAGCACTTGAGAATCAACCCTGTAACCTTTTGTTTTACAGCTCAGCCCAATAATCAGTTAATGGCCACACTGCGTTCTGCTCTGCGACGTGCCGTCCTGCAGGGTCATACTTCACAGCTTTTTAGTTCCAAGGGTATTAGCATCACCAAGACTGTTATTTTATTTGTGTTCCTTTAGGCTGGGCCATCAAATGTTTGTCTTTGCATTGACAGATATAATATCAGATAGCGATCTGAGATGTTCCAGTTACTCTTTGCAGCTGTACCCATGCCAACCTCCCATCACCCACAGCCATTAGCACATAGCGAAGACGAACTCCCGAGTCATAACCAGACAACCCGACTCCCATCCCCCATCCACCGCCTAGTCTACAGTCTACTGTCACAGACAGAGCTGGAGATCAGTACTCTAACTGCACCCCTGAGCTCAGGGGAGATATCTTTCAACCAGTGAAAAAGAGAGGACCTACAGAAGCGAAAAAAGGAAAAACCTCTTAAAATCCCTTTTAATCAGTCAGAGAGACAGAGAGAGAGAGACAGACGAGAGACTGAGAGCTTTGTGTGTTATGTGTACTAATATTATGAGCAAGAGAAAAGGAAAGTGAGGGAGGGATAAAGAAGAGACAGAGAGAGTTTGAAAAGAGAGTGAGACCATGCTGTTTTCATTTTAGATATCATCAAGGGGGGGGTGTTGGTTGAAACATGCCCCTTGTGGTACACATCTGTGACATGAGGCCAAACCATCAGTGTTGTCCTACAGAAAATGGATCACAGATTAAAGACCTTTTAGACTCTTTTATGTGGTACACCAAGATTTGTTCTTAACAGGGTTTGATATATAGAAAATAATATTATTGACAGACTTAAACAAGCCTCTGAACATTTGCGGTTATTTGGAGCTGTACTTTGGGGATGTAAGACAACAGAAAGACCGGGGTCACTGAGGGCTTTCAGCCTGGAGGATAGCATCCAGACAAAATCAATGGCGTTTCATTTCTCTTACTGAAAAACCTTGTGCACTGAGAGAGACCATGGTGCTGTCATGTTGCCTTGCAGCGTAAGCGTTGAGCTGCAGCAAAGCACCACGCTATGGCCTCCTGTGGTCTTACCTTCACCCCGCTCCAACACAGCAGGGGGTCTACAGGAGAACTTAAGTTGGACAAACAGAGTGCTCAACGGAGAGTTTGAAAACTTTTGCCTAACTAGGGGCTCCACTTACTGCAGACTGCATACGTCTTTGAGCTCCTGCATATACTGTGTGTGTGTTTGTGCGTGCGTGTGAGTATTGAGTTTAACCGCAGACTCGGCTGATGATTTGCTGCCATTGGCAGAGGAGACAGCAATCAATGGAACAATAAAAAGTGACAGAAGCGAAACAGTAAGAGATCTGATTTACATAATTGCAGATATGACTCGTCAGTGTGACACCACCCACTGACACGCATTCATGAGGCATGTCAGAGAGTGATGAACACCTTCCCCTCTCTGAAACATGTAACCGCTCAGACGTGTTTTGTTCACTTTGATTTCCCAGCGACGCTATGAGCCACGGATGTGGCCGTAAGCTCTGATGGCCTGAGACTCAGACGCAATCCTGTAAATGCTGCTCCAGGCAGTGAGCCAGAATAGACTCACTCAGAGGACCGGCGGAAGATTCTGAACGGCTAATGATATCTCCACACGGCTAATGAACACTTTGTTGGCCTGCTGATAATAATGACCCCAGCTGTGGCCTGTGTGGACTTTTATCCAGAAATAAATTGGCAGTGGTCAACAGCTGCGGCCTTTGTGATGGCATTATCGCCCTCTAGTGGTTGAGTTCCATTACTGCCATCACGTTGGGGAGTTGCATGGCTGGCAAAACAATATCCTAATATTCCATAATTCATCCAAAGTTTAATAAAATTCCTGACTAAGACATGCAAACAGGATATTTGGGAAACAGTGTCCAGAATATATCAATGTTTTAAAATGCAGACACTTGGAATGTAGGAAGTATTGTGGTTCAAAAAGCACTGTGCTTAATAAACATGGTATTGGTAATGTAAATTAATCATATGATATTATTAAGGCATTCAGATTACTTGTCATTATTTTGCCCATGAGCTTGGCAGATTCCTGACAGTTTCAGGTTTTTAAACATTAATTAATTAATTATGTGTGTGTGTGTGTGTGTGTGGATGTCTCTGAAAGAGAAATGTGAAAAATACTCTCCTGTGTAAAGCACGTTGCCCAGACAGAAAACGTTGCAATCCCAATCAAGGCATTGCCATGCTCTCTACTGTGAGCATGTTCTTTGTATTTTTTGCTTCAAACTCACACGGGCTTCCGACTGCCTTTGATGTTCCATTGATATTCCAACAAGAGTCTGAGGGCAGTTGAGTCAGAATGTGAATTTATAGATCAAACAGCGCCAGTGTACAAAATTTCAATTTACACTTCTCCCTACTGCCTCGAATGCTCCATAGAAAAGCAAGAATGCAAGGATCCTTATCGATGTAACTGATGCCCCGCCCGTTTCACGACAACACGCACATAAACATTGTAAACGTCCTGAAAGACACAGCCATGATTCGCCAGTCTAGGATTTTCACATATCTACATCTTTAAAATTTGTAATGGTAAATGAAAATCAGGGAGCGAGCAAAACTGCGTGAACAAAGCTATTAAAATTACCATAAATTGTGATCGCACGTAGGGGGACACACTCTGGTGCATGCTAAGAATATTAAAAAACCATGCCCATCAAATATTTAAGTGCACTCGCAAAATAATCTTCACAATCTGAAATAAGCTTCAAATAAAGGAATGTTTAAAAAATATTTTCTGAAGCTCTGCACCCCCTTCAGCCTCTACAGTCAACACTGAGAGCCACACATACACACACACACACACACAGATGTCTACCTTTCTGTCATTCCCCATTTCGACATATTAAAAACTATAATACCAAGCTACCACTATCTGGGCAGAGTGAAAACACAGAAATTATTCACTGCATTAAAGTTCTGTGTTTAGAATAGTCATTATTGCTATTTACCCATTTAGCAGATTATCTTATTGGAATGAGTTTCACAGCTGACATGGTACTTTAAACTAGAAATTTGCATGAAAAACTAGAAAAAGGGTGCATAATTTCCTAATATACTGATATATGTCAGGTAATTACATTCTGCTTATAATATTTTTGAGGCAAACATTTCCTAATTTCATATTGCAAGAAGAGCAACAAGAAAATCCATGGTAAGAAGCCATAGTAATAGTTCTATCAGATATCCTCACAGTAACATGCAAACCAGGTACACTATCTGCCTTTGACAGTCAGGTACGTTAGAACACTACGCCTGACACTCACACTGGGAAAGGGTGCTGAGGTTGAGCCAGGCTGGTTCTGGAAAGAAGCTCATACCTGGAAAGCTTATGAATACTACTACAGATGAAATTCTCTCATGTTGCAAATGTGGTTTTCATTGTAATTTGTTTCCTCCATGAAACATTGCAAATACTTTTGGAAATGGCTATAAATCAGTCATATAAACCACCACTTTTCCCCACATTGTTTTCCCACCGAGTACATTTTACACTCAGACAGAGAAGAGAATTTCTTTTATAACAGTATATTTCCATGTGGCTGTCTTGGTCATGGGAGGTCTTTATAGCAGTGAGGATTACCAGGCTGAGCATTCAGCTCTATCTCTCAAAAGCAGTTCTTGGCCTGTAGAGTGAGACAAGGTTATAGCTCGTATGAGGACAAACCAGCAGCACACTTTGAAGGGAAGAGCGAACAGAGACATCTGCCCCATACAGATTCATTCCTTTTTGCCTGTTTTCCTTTTCCTTCAGCCAGATTCTGATTTGTTACACATATTTAAGTATAATAAAAAATATTAAAATCCACATTTAAGATGCTTTTCATGCTTTTGAAATTAATAGGTAAGTCTAATTACAGGGAAATGTGTTTAATCTTCTTTCAGTGATGTTTATCTTATACTTGTGGATTCAGCAGAATAATCTGAGGTGTGAGTTCTCAGCTTTTTTCCCTCATCGTTACTGCCCTGCCCCCCAGCATGGGACAGGGAGAGATCGGATTCAGAGATGTGCGACGGGCAGGTCACACCGTCGCCGCGGCAACTCTGCGGCAGTCTTTTCATCTGCCGTCTGTTTGTGTGGGCTGCTTTGTCCAGCGCTCGGACGCTCTCTGGCTGCTTCATCTTCAAAGCTGGCTTTCAGCGGGAGGCAGAGGTCATACACACGCACAGCTGCTCTGTGCCACACCTACTGTCTCTCTATACATGCATACACACACATACACACACCAGAACAGTTCCCTCCACGTGAGCACAGGTGCTTCAATAGTGGATTAACAGTACTCCGAGGTTCCTTAATCCTCTACAAGGCCTCAGGCTGTCAGTGAGAATGAATTACAGATGCATTTTCTCCCATATTTCAATAGCACAGGAAATCAATTCAAACACAATAATCATATTAACATAATGAAGCTACCTAGGGTAGCTACGTAGTTTATCATAAATTCTACAGAGGATACATTTATTCTAGCTAACATTAGCTAGCTACTGATCCCAGAGAACACGTCGCTGTCTTTACTACTATCAATAATGTAAAAAAGATAGCCAGCTGGCATGAATGCCAAGACAGCTAGATTATCACAATAAATAAAAGAGTCTGAATATAAGAGGTAATCACAGAGCCAACAAACTGACTGAAGTTAGCATCAGAATATACTAAGAATAGCTAAAATTGTATATAATGTGTTCTCTTTGACAGGACTGCCTACTCTCACGCACTCGGCAGGAGACATATGTAAATGGCCAAGGTGACACCTTTTCCCCATGAATTTACAAAAATGAAAATCCCATTCTGGCATTTTTACAGCAATACCTTAAGTTAGAATGGCAATCCTCCTTCCCTCCCAATGCTCTTTGCCTTTGTTAATATGGATCATTACAACTTGGAGTCTGATAGCAGTGAGGAGGTCCATGCTGTGAGGAGCAGGATCAAGGTAGTGCAGCCATTCTTGTATGAAATGGGAGATGAAAACACTCAGGTTTGGAGGAAGATGATGGTGCTTTTCTGATGCTGCAGCCAATCAAGTGGGCCTTCCACAGCAGTGGGTATGTTTTTACTGTGGTAAGCAAGCACACCTGATGCTGTTACTTGCTATCTTTAGCAAAGTATTGCAGCTACATTGATCCATTGAGCAAACTGGGAGAAATTTTGGCTGTATCCTTAACTTACCTTATCCTTATCTCATCCTGTGTCCTGCTACCAAGCTGCCAATGTTTCTGTAACATACTTTTATATTGGGTGAAGTTTGGACAGGTACTGAATTTGGATGAAAATGTAGACACTGCTAATGTGGTGAACTCAGCGTCAATACGTCCAATACGAAAACCCAAAATAGAAGAGAGTGACAAGTTCATTTTTAGAGGGTGTGATTCAGGTCGTGATTGTCCCATGATCATTCCTCTGCCAAACTCTTTCCTGTCAACCCTCCCGATTTCCCATACAGGCTGCACCTTGGACTGCGGCCGCAAATCGGAGTGAGGATCAGCCGGCAGCTCCACGTTAATAAGACCAATAATTAAATTGTTGGGAACTGGCTGTAGTCCATCGTCCATGCCAGCTGGGAAGAACAGAATAAAAAGGCAATTAAAAAAGGATAAGACGAGGCCTTAGCAAAGGAAAAAGGCTCAAAGATTCACTTTGATTTGACTGCATATAGCGCAGCCACTCTACCATTCTGCATGGATAAATACACAACGTTATTCTAATCATATTGCAAAAAGGTTTCTTTTCTCTAATAACTGATGTTTTTCAAACTCATCTCTCAGTCAGACCGATTTAATGCTATATTTTTGTTGTAGTTATAGTTAGTTAATGCTAACAACATCAAAGTTACAGCAATGTCCTTACTCAGGAAACAATTATAGTTTGCAACATGGACCAGGTGCTGTTGGGAGATGCTAACTGAAACTGGCCATGCTGTTGGTCATGTTGAACAGTCTCAGGGTTATTAGGGTCAAAGGCCAGCTCCCATCAGCCCCTCGTCGCAGCTCACAGAGCACTATTGGTCTACGTCCCACCCACAGATGCTTGTTAGTACCTAATGCAAGGGTTTCACTGCAACTAGGTTATGTGCTATTCCCTCAGGACCAGGGGGACCAATCTATCTTTACTGAAGGAGATTGTATCTGTATGCCTGTGGGGAACACTTCATGTGTTGCTGCTCGTTTATTTTCCTTGGGCTAAGATGTTATAGGAGGTGCGCAGCATCACCATATATTTAGGCTGTAGTGGAATATCAGATAGTGATATGGTGAAGTGGATTCAAAGGACACCCTGAGCTCCTTTTGGATCAAAAAAAAAGAACTGGTTTACAGTTACAATTCTTTAAAATACACATGTAGCTGAGATGAAGATTTAAATGAAAATTCAAGTTGAAGTAACTGAACCAACACAATAACCCAGTATACCCCAGGATAATTATGTAGATGCGCTAAACACACATCAAGCCAAAATGCTTTCAGAGAATGTGTACACCATGTTTTTATAAAAACACAACAATGAAATACAGTTTATGGGTAATATAGTATAACTACTTGCAATATGCAAGAAAGCAAACCATACTAATCTGCTCCCAACACATCACTTTACAGCTGCAACATAACACATAACTACACACTAGCTCCAAGAGTATTTGCAATATTCTCATGTGAGTATGAGGTCAACTCACTACGTATTACTGGTGTTATACTCTTCTAAGTCATAAGATTTGTTCATACACAAGGAGTATATAAACTGATCTGTGTAAATAAAAATCTCATTCCAGCCTGCAAAGCTCCCAGTTAAACTAACAAAGCAAGCTCCTCTGTCACCAACTTGCCACTCCTCCTCAGGGTTCAGACTGCAGCTGGGAAAACAGCCTGAGCAAAGTGCGCATGCAAGACAATGGCCAATGAAACACACTGTGCTCTTTAAAAATGACACATATTCCAAACAACGGCTTATTTCTCATCAATATTCACCACAGTAGCACTAGGTTAACCTGATCACCCTATGAGTCATTGCCTTGAGTCTCCTCAAACAAAGTACTTCACATGAGGAGATAAAAATTCCTTAGGGGAATATCAAGCGGTATAAATAAATAAATAATGTCAATCTGCATTAGGACATTTTCTACAAACAACAAGTATTGATATTCAAGCAGCATCAATGTGGGGTGGAGGACGAAAGGGTGACAAAGGTTATAATTGATATGTGGCTGTCAAGATGAAGAAAAAAGTCCAGTTTAAGTGTTGCAGCTGGTTCAGTCTGCTAACTTTGCCAGTTCTGCTCTGAAGATTTTTTTTTTTTAAATATGCAAAAATGTGCATATTGAGGGTTTTCTTCATTTCTCATGCTAGATGGATTGCATTAACATTTTTAAAGGAAAAAATCCTAATATTTGCATTCAATCCATCATATTTACACACATCCTTTTCCGTATGAATACATTTGTCAAAACCATTTAATGTTCTGCCTGTTTTTGTCTTAATGCCACTGAAAAACGATTTTATTTTTCTGTGCCGTGACTTTGGATTACAGAAAGTCATTTTATTCAAAATAACCTTTGTGTAAATTCAAAATGGAAATTTACATATTAAATTTAATCTTCATGTCATGAGCAAGCATGGAATTTCCATAAATAAATTACACATTTCTGACCTTTGACATCCATCCTTCAAAAGCAGTTACATTATTATTATTATTTTCCATACATTATTTTCTGCTGAACACTGCCATATGAAGGCTGTTACATAATCATATCTCCAATTTTCACCTTTCATCCTGGTGGCCAGTACCACAGGTGGCATATACTGGGCCGAAATGAAAATAAAAATAACAAACAACTTCCTCCAAAACACTTTAATTCATAAAATGAACACTAAAATATTACTCATTTCACAATTTTCAACATTCAGAAGCTGTGAATTCAGGAGTTTATGTTTCATTCCATTATCACCGAATAATTCTAATTTATTTTCCCTGTCATGGTTATGACGCCTGTGCTGCCACCTGGGATTTGGGTCATTGTAAAATTGTGGCGCTGCCCAATTTCCTAGTCCCTGCACCCCACCGCTATGCCACGTTGTGCATTTAATTTAATGCAGAGGTGTGACAGCCTTAAGCTGCTGTCTCGTCCAGACACCGACGGAACTCTGGACAGCCGGGCTGAACTTTGTGTCGCCCGGCACACTGCTGTGCAGTGAGAAGTCATCCTCACTGGCAGAAAAGCAGAAACTGGAGAGGAAGGACAGGATTTACACACTATCGAAAAAAAGGTAAGTTATTATACAGATAATCTGCATACCAGTCACCCAAGAAAAAAATAAAAGAAAGAAGTGAAGGCCATGTCTGTGATGGTAGACAGGGTGATGTATTTTGTGCAGGTCCATATGTACTAGAAGGGAAGGAGATGAAGTTTACGTGGGTGATGAATTTGTAAAGTTGCTGGTGAGAAGAGGACACTGCTGCACAGACTGGCTGTTGCATAATACCACCTGACAACAGTGAAAATGCTAAACTTATCATCTAGACGGAGCTTTTCTTTTGGTCTGAGAATGCAAAAACAGCATGAGTTCATTGTGTGAGTGCATCTTATTATGCAGACAGGCAGAACCTCACCACCTTAATGTATCCAACAGCACCTTGGCTGTCCTCTGGATCCAATTAGCGAAGGTGGAAAAGTGATGGAAGCCTGTGCCCTATAACTATATAGGACTAATTTGTCTCATTTACATGTGAATTTAATGTAACATGCTTACAATCCTGTAGCCAGTTGTAAATTAAACTTCCCTGGTTTCCATTATGAGACCCAGGTCCATCTCTTAATGAAATCAGAGATTATTACGCCTCCATGACCGGATTCAGCAACATGCCCTTTTATACTGCTGCGCACCAAACAAATCGGCTCGTTTCCAAGCATGCTGTCTGTTTTTGGGGTTTGGAACCTGCATCCTTCTGGTTGTGAGCCTGTATCCCCCCCCATCAGAGCTGGTCCTGTAAGACTGGGTAGAAAATGAAGAGCGTTGCTTGGACAATTCATTTCTCCTTAATCTCTGATGAATTCTGTGGCTCTAACATGTGTTTAAGAATGAGGGAGGGAATTAGATCAGAGGGCTGCCCAGATAAGGCCTGCCGCGTCTATTCTGCTCTTATTTCATTACACAATGTTTTCTCTGGGGGAAAAGAAACTCATTTCATGGTCCAGGGAGAGCCTGGGAGTCTGTGCCTAATTTGAGAGACAAATGTTTTTCCTTTCTTTCAATCTGGCCTGCTTTTCATCAAGAATTCACAGCGGAGAAACATTAACAATGCAACTGCGGTTTTTAATTATGATGGGCAACCATAATATGAAATTGCAATAATACTTTCTTTCTCCAAAGTTTTTGAAACTGTAAGGATCCATGTATTTTAAAACCAGACCTACAAATATCTCAAAAAGAGCCAAAGACAGATGTATGATATCAAAACAACAAATAAAAAATGTATACTATAGGGCAGTTCATTACAAACGTATTTACTTTGTGAGTTCTACTTTTTGCATGAATCTATGCCACTTTTAAGAAAGTGGAATTTATGAAGGTGATGCTATTTTACCATCAAAATAAAATTATTTATTTACACATTACATTTATTTATAATTATTTATTATACAAAAATCTGCCATTTTACATCGCACTTCTCTAGCCTGCATTACCCTAGTTACTTCGACCAGATCCAGCCATGAATGCCACATGGTGAGTTGATTAGATGAGTCAGTACATGGCCAGTCTAGGAGGCCATGTTGTTACCGACCTGGGCCACATAGAGAAAGTCGCTGCCCATTTTATAGGTGTAATGGGTATGGAGGAGCTATCTCTGTTACTTTGCAGGAAGCTGTCAAAAGTGTGGACGGCTTGATGTCCCTGCGGTGAGATAGTGAGATCACTCTAATTAAACTTCACCCTCCTGGAAATACAGCAAGAAGTTGTTACAGTCCTCATACTCAGCCTCTGAGAGACAGAGAGAGAGAGCATGTAGGTGGAATGTCTTTTGCATAGTGTCCCCCTAGCTACAGCCTCCACCCACCATCTCAGTTGCAGAGAGGAGAGCAGAGGGTTGTTGAGAGGTCAAGAGACATTCACGGTGACATTAAGGATTCTTTTGAGACTTACATCTTCTGGCCCCAGCATCAGATCAGAAGACAGTTCCAACATATCCTTCAAACCTGGGGCGTAATTTGCCAACCATGCATATGTACATAAACTACATGTTCTCAGTTCTGCTTTGACGTTGTGATTTTTGTCAGGTTTTCTCTTGGTGTGGAAAAGTGCACACCGTAGACTTCAGACGATGGTGGACAGAAATGTCATGCTTCAAGACATAGACATTTGACCTGGCCGTGGGAAATTAAGCTGATACTCATAGGATACTTATGTATGCTTGGTGTATGCAACTTAAAATACATACATTTTAAGTCTCAATTTACATTGAGCATATACTGTAAGTTTTATGGCAGTGTGATCACAAGACTGATCGTTTTCACCAGCTTGGCCCTTATCCTTCTCTGTGAGACTAAGCCAATCGTTGCCTCGCCAATGTGTACCTCCAGCCATAGCCGGTAACAGCACAGCTGCAGCCCAAACCCCCAGTGGCAAGACTCACAGCTGCACCGAGAACAATTCTCATGGTTCATAAGAAATGGACGGATGCAAGAATCCCTTAAATTTGCACCCTAAAGCAAGACAGTAGGTCAGACTGAACAGCCCTCTCCATCGCCATCTCCCCCTGCAGCCAATTATACCCTCATCGCTTCAGCCTGTCTGTAAGAGTGCCAGTTCTGAAAGTCCTTAATTTGACCATATCAATCCATGATTAAAGAAACCTGTTATTAGCGGCACAGTGTCAAAGATTCAGGACAGCAGGTGACGAACGTACGATGACAGTGATTAGGGAAGGAGATGTGAGCCCCCTTTACCCCGCTGGGTGGAAATTTGGCAGCGATTGAGTTTGGCATCAGTATGTGCCTTCCTTCAGCTGGCATGGTCCTGACCACCTGTCTCTGCCTTTCTGAAATCTTGTAGTCTCTATGGCTCTATAATGAACTGCCAACAAATTGCTTTTACATTTCAGTACACTTGGGTGTCAGAACAGGTAGATAACAAAAGCATAAAATGCTGATGCATGCAAAAAATGTGTAAATGTTCAGTCCAATATTAAATTCAAATGAGCAGCTATGGTATGTGGAAGCAGGCCAGATTTTTAACTTTTAAAAGTCATACAAGGTTATTATTTGCACTGTATGACTGCCAACAGGGGGTGTTTAGAATTTCTTTAAACTAGCTACTCTAACACATTAAGTCACATTCATATACCAATATCATTGTTGATTATCCGTCAACAGCAGGGTTTTACTGTCTGTTATGCTCTATGGTAGGCCATCTGAGTGTTTTGTTGACCGCCTAAGGGAAAATTTGAAACTATCTGACCCAAAATGGCTTATTTTGTCATTACTAAAAGAAAAAAACTGAATTTCTCAGTGGAAGAGACGGGATGCTTATGATGTGCTTAAGCACTTATTGTCACATGATTCCAAGCCCTGCAAGAGACCATTTCATTCACTCATGATCCATCTCAGTAATGAGCACTGCGGCAACTGGTGGAAATCACTACACATCAGGATCCATGTTGTTTCGGCTTTAAAACAGTACGAGCCAGCCAGCCAGGAGTCGAACCTAGAATCTTCTGATCCGTAGTCAGACGCGTTATCCATTGCGCCACTGGCCCATGTGGTCAAAAACAAAACACAGACGAAAAGCTACACACACAAAAGTAGGACGCATGGGGTGTGAAGAAGGAACTGAAATGATTCTACATGGATCCTGCTCTTAGTCTCATATTACTGAAATGAAATTGCTACACATCAGGATACATGTTGTATCGGCTTTAAAACAGCACGAGCCAGCCAGGAGTCGAACCTAGAATCTTCTGATCCGTAGTCAGACGCGTTATCCATTGCGCCACTGGCCCATGTGGTGACAAAATCAAAACACAGAGGGAAAGCTACACACACAAACGTAGGACGCATGGGGTGTGAAGAAGTAACTGAAATGATTGTACATGGATCCTGCCCGTACTCTCATATTACTGAAATGAAATCGCTATACATCAGGATCCATGTTGTATCGGCTTTAAAACAGTACGAGCCAGCCAGGAGTCGAACCTAGAATCTTCTGATCCGTAGTCAGACGCGTTATCCATTGCGCCACTGGCCCATGTGGTGACAAAACCAAAACACAGAGGAAAAGCTACACACACAAACATAGGACGCATGGGGTGTGAAGAAGTAACTGAAATGATTGTACATGGATCCTGCCCGTACTCTCATATTACTGAAATGAAATTGCTATACATCAGGAGCCATGTTGTATCGGCTTTAAAACAGTACGAGCCAGCCAGGAGTCGAACCTAGAATCTTCTGATCCGTAGTCAGACGCGTTATCCATTGCGCCACTGGCCCATGTGGTGACAAAACCAAAACACAGAGGAAAAGCTACACACACAAAAGTAGGACGCATGGGGTGTGAAGAAGTAACTGAAATGATTGTACATGGATCCTGCCCGTACTCTCATATTACTGAAATGAAATCGCTATACATCAGGATCCATGTTGTATCGGCTTTAAAACGGCACGAGCCAGCCAGGAGTTGAACCTAGAATCTTCTGATCCGTAGTCAGACGCGTTATCCATTGCGCCACTGGCCCATGTGGTGACAAAACCAAAACACAGAGGAAAAGCTACACACACAAACAGTAGGACGCATGGGGTGTGAAGAAGTAACTGAAATGATACATGGATCCTGTACTCTCATATTACTGAAATGAAATTGCTATACATCAGGAGCCATGTTGTATCGGCTTTAAAACAGTACGAGCCAGCCAGGAGTCGAACCTAGAATCTTCTGATCCGTAGTCAGACGCGTTATCCATTGCGCCACTGGCCCATGTGGTGACAAAACCAAAACACAGAGGAAAAGCTACACACACAAACATAGGACGCATGGGGTGTGAAGAAGTAACTGAAATGATTGTACATGGATCCTGCCCGTACTCTCATATTACTGAAATGAAATCGCTATACATCAGGAGCCATGTTGTATCGGCTTTAAAACAGTACGAGCCAGCCAGGAGTCGAACCTAGAATCTTCTGATCCGTAGTCAGATGCGTTATCCATTGCGCCACTGGCCCATGTGGTGACAAAACCAAAACACAGAGGAAAAGCTACACACACAAACGTAGGACGCATGGGGTGTGAAGAAGGAACTGAAATGATTGTACATGGATCCTGCCCGTACTCTCATATTACTGAAATGAAATTGCTATACATCAGGAGCCATGTTGTATCGGCTTTAAAACAGTACGAGCCAGCCAGGAGTTGAACCTAGAATCTTCTGATCCGTAGTCAGACGCGTTATCCATTGCGCCACTGGCCCATGTGGTGACAAAACCAAAACACAGAGGAAAAGCTACACACACACAAACATAGGACGCATGGGGTGTGAAGAAGTAACTGAAATGATTGTACATGGATCCTGCCCCGTACTCTCATATTACTGAAATGAAATTGCTATACATCAGGAGCCATGTTGTATCGGCTTTAAAACAGTACGAGCCAGCCAGGAGTTGAACCTAGAATCTTCTGATCCGTAGTCAGACGCGTTATCCATTGCGCCACTGGCCCATGTGGTGACAAAACCAAAACACAGAGGAAAAGCTACACACACAAAAAGTAGGACGCATGGGGTGTGAAGAAGTAACTGAAATGATTCTACATGGATCCTGCCCTTAGTCTCATATTACTGAAATGAAATTGCTACACATCAGGATACATGTTGTATCGGCTTTAAAACAGTACGAGCCAGCCAGGAGTTGAACCTAGAATCTTCTGATCCGTAGTCAGACGCGTTATCCATTGCGCCACTGGCCCATGTGGTGACAAAACCAAAACACAGAGGAAAAGCTACACACACAAAAGTAGGACGCATGGGGTGTGAAGAAGTAACTGAAATGATTGTACATGGATCCTGCCCGTACTCTCATATTACTGAAATGAAATTGCTATACATCAGGATCCATGTTGTATCGGCTTTAAAACAGTACGAGCCAGCCAGGAGTCGAACCTAGAATCTTCTGATCCGTAGTCAGACGCGTTATCCATTGCGCCACTGGCCCATGTGGTCAAAAACAAAACACAGAGGAAAAGCTACACACACAAAAGTAGGACGCATGGGGTGTGAAGAAGTAACTGAAATGATTCTACATGGATCCTGCTCTTAGTCTCATATTACTGAAATGAAATTGCTACACATCAGGATACATGTTGTATCGGCTTTAAAACAGCACGAGCCAGCCAGGAGTCGAACCTAGAATCTTCTGATCCGTAGTCAGACGCGTTATCCATTGCGCCACTGGCCCATGTGGTGACAAAATCAAAACACAGAGGAAAAGCTACACACACAAAAGTAGGACGCATGGGGTGTGAAGAAGTAACTGAAATGATTGTACATGGATCCTGCCCGTACTCTCATATTACTGAAATGAAATTGCTATACATCAGGATACATGTTGTATCGGCTTTAAAACAGTACGAGCCAGCCAGGAGTCGAACCTAGAATCTTCTGATCCGTAGTCAGACGCGTTATCCATTGCGCCACTGGCCCATGTGGTGACAAAACCAAAACACAGAGGAAAAGCTACACACACAAAAGTAGGACGCATGGGGTGTGAAGAAGTAACTGAAATGATTGTACATGGATCCTGCCCGTACTCTCATATTACTGAAATGAAATTGCTATACATCAGGAGCCATGTTGTATCGGCTTTAAAACAGCACGAGCCAGCCAGGAGTCGAACCTAGAATCTTCTGATCCGTAGTCAGACGCGTTATCCATTGCGCCACTGGCCCATGTGGTGACAAAACCAAAACACAGAGGAAAAGCTACACACAAACGTAGGACGCATGGGGTGTGAAGAAGTAACTGAAATGATTCTACATGGATCCTGCCCTTAGTCTCATATTACTGAAATGAAATTGTTATACATCAGGATACATGTTGTATCGGCTTTAAAACAGTACGAGCCAGCCAGGAGTCGAACCTAGAATCTTCTGATCCGTAGTCAGACGCGTTATCCATTGCGCCACTGGCCCATGTGGTGACAAAACCAAAACACAGAGGAAAAGCTACACACACAAACGTAGGACGCATGGGGTGTGAAGAAGGAACTGAAATGATTCTACATGGATCCTGCCCGTACTCTCATATTACTGAAATGAAATTGCTATACATCAGGAGCCATGTTGTATCGGCTTTAAAACAGTACGAGCCAGCCAGGAGTCAAACCTAGAATCTTCTGATCCGTAGTCAGATGCGTTATCCATTGCGCCACTGGCCCATGTGGTGACAAAACCAAAACACAGAGGAAAAGCTACACACACAAAAGTAGGACGCATGGGGTGTGAAGAAGTAACTGAAATGATTCTACATGGATCCTGCCCTTAGTCTCATATTACTGAAATGAAATTGTTACACATCAGGATACATGTTGTATCAGCTTTAAAACAGTACGAGCCAGCCAGGAGTCGAACCTAGAATCTTCTGATCCGTAGTCAGACGCGTTATCCATTGCGCCACTGGCCCATGTGGTGACAAAACCAAAACACAGAGGAAAAGCTACACACACAAAAGTAGGACGCATGGGGTGTGAAGAAGTAATGAAATGATTCTACATGGATCCTGCCCGTACTCTCATATTACTGAAATGAAATCGCTATACATCAGGATCCATGTTGTATCGGCTTTAAAACAGTACGAGCCAGCCAGGAGTCGAACCTAGAATCTTCTGATCCGTAGTCAGACGCGTTATCCATTGCGCCACTGGCCCATGTGGTCAACTATGTGGTGACAAAACCAAAACACCGAGGAAAAGCTACACACACACAAACGTAGGACGGATGGGGTGTGAAGAAGTAACTGAAATGATTCTACATGGATCCTGCCCTTAATCTCATATTACTGAAATGAAATTGCGACACATCAGGATACATGTTGTATCGGCTTTAAAACAGTACGAGCCAGCCAGGAGTCGAACCTAGAATCTTCTGATCCGTAGTCAGACGCGTTATCCATTGCGCCACTGGCCCATGTGGTGACAAAACCAAAACACAGAGGAAAAGCTACACACACAAAAGTAGGACGCATGGGGTGTGAAGAAGTAACTGAAATGATTGTACATGGATCCTGCCCGTACTCTCATATTACTGAAATGAAACTGCGACACATCAGGATACATGTTGTATCGGCTTTAAAACAGCATGAGCCAGCCAGGAGTCGAACCTAGAATCATCTAATTTATTGCACCACTGGCCCATATGCTCAATCTCTTAGTGCCCTAAACATGAAAAAAGTTGTATTACAAAACAGAGAGAAACAGCTGTATTCATAAAAAACAGAATGCTTCGCGCAAAGAAGTGACTGAATATCACAAATTGTACATGTTTTAGAGACCTAACTCTTCTATTCCTGAAATGAGATCACTACAATTTAGGATCTATATAGCATTGCTTTTAAAATAACATGAGCCAGCCAGGAGTCTAATCTAGAATTTTCCAATCCATATCCACCGCGCCACTAGCCTATCAATACATTTGTGGACTTTTACACAATTTAGTGTTAACGAATTATAAACTAATACATGTGGGTACTGAAAGAACAATTTTTATTTGCAATGTTGTTACAGTGCCTTAGGGTGACCCCATAAAACCCAAGATCTGGTGAGACTTGAACCCACAAACTTTGAATTGTTTCTTTCCACAGTTAAGCCAACGTAAACTTCTATTTCAGTTTGATGTCCAAACAGGAACAAAAAAACCTCTAAAGGTTTAACACTACAAAAGACAGAGAGCATGCTCTGTGCCTTAAAATACAGATCCGGAGGAGCTCGACACTTTAGAAAAAATAATGAGCCTGGCCACTGCACTGATGAGTTTAATCACAAGAATCTCAGTCACTGCTGAGAGACACATTTAGAGTTGAGTACCTGAGCCTGAGGTGAGTATCTTAAGCATTGAATATGAAGCTGAAGATAATATCTAAAGCAGAGGAGAGTACCTGTAGCAGAGGACAGTATGTGAAGCTGTTAAAATTAACCAAATGTATTGTGATTGAATATGAATTGTGATTGACAAGAAAGTGAAATCACTGTCAGCATCATACATTAGAATGTATGATAATAATGAGATCAGGCCATTCTGCTTATATAGTGTCATTATTTTCCTGTAGTCTGCAGAGCATCCAGCACTAAATCAAGCCTGAACATCCTATGGGTCTCAGCCATTATAGCATGGCCAGGAAAGCTGTTCTGAACATTGACAACTCTCAGTGTGAAAACAAATCTCAAAATCTGTGTAGATTTTGCCTTCAATTTCCACCTGTGATCCCTTGGCTAGAACTCACCCCTATTTCCCATATACAGAAATGAATAATTATCCATTCTAAATCTGCCTAGTTTCTGCCCACTCCTGGGTGCTCTTGAGGCCAGTTGTAGGTTCTAAACTGTTCCCCAAATCGTGTGTCATCAGCAAATGTAAGTGGTTTTCAATTAACTTCCAAATCAAGCTCACTTATGGAAATGAGGATGAGAAGAGGCCCCAACGGACCCCAATTTCCTCAGAACCTTTCTCTGATACAATCTGTCTAACAGTTACTCATTTTTTGCACCTCGCAGCCAATTCTGTACCCAATCTGAAATGACTTCTGTACTTCCTGCTGAAACCCAGGTGAATAACTAAAGAAGAGAGTATGCAGCAGCGGTCGATAGCTGAAGCTAGAAATATGACTTTTTTTTTTTGGGGATGAATTTTTTTATTATTTTGTTTTCAGTAGGTGAAATTACAGAGAGTACCTGAAACAAGATTGCAAACCTGGAGGGAGTATCTGAAGCACAGCTGGGTATATACATCTGAAAATACTAATTTGAGTTTATTATTTTGAGTTGAAAAGAGTGTTTCAAGCTGACATCAGCTTTTTAAGCTCAGGTGCGTCTCCTGTGAGCTTGCTCTCCTCTACGGGAAGGAGAGGTGCCAGACAGCATATAAAGAAGCTCTGCAGTTTCCCCAAAGAAAGCCAAAATTAGGACCACATGATTGGTGTCTCTCTCACAGAGATGACTGCAGTCTCTTCAGAGCATGTTGGTCTAAAGTCATTTTGTCATTGGTTCTGGAAGAAAATTTACCATTCTTTTTTTCCCGTAAGGCAATTGCCATGCGTACATTTTATTTTATGCTTACAGTCACTGTAAAACAGCTCACTGCCTTCTAATTTAAAAACAGTTTTGGTCTGAGTTTTAGTCTGAGTATCGAGAGATCAAATATACAAATGGTTTCTAGTCCAGGAAGAGCTATACTCACTCACAGAAAATCATTGTTCTGAAAGTATACATCACAGCTAAGTTCAGTAACTGCCTGTTAGGCTAACCAGCTAACTATAACTGTGTGTTAGCGCATACTAGCAATTTTGATACACTTGGGTAATATAAACAGACAACTAGCTAGCCAGCATGCAGACTCAATGTTAGCTTAACTACCTTGCCTATTGTTGCGCCACAGTTAGCTAAGGAATGATGTCAAATCGTCAGCTAGCATTTTAATTTAATATAATTGGCTGGCTGACGATGTATTTTTGAGCTAGCTATGTGGCAATGCAGTTAAATAGCTGCATACCATAAAGCTTTGTTTTATCATATTGACATGTTATCCTATTGCACTGTGACGTGCAGGAGCCAGTCGTTGTGCCTAAGATCCATTCATCAGGCCAGAGTGACATGGCCTAGTGTTCACATTTACAATAGCCATATTTATGAACATATTATTGGATCATTCTCTCGGAATTTTCAGTGTCAGTGGAAGCAAAGTAATTCTTTGCCTATAATCTAAGATACGTACAAGACAGACATGAAAAGTTAGAATGGGGCTCACCAAAATAAACACATGTTCGCTGAGCAGCCGTGTCTTCCACGACGAGGTGTTCAAATCCAATCTGTGCCAGTACTAGCTGTGCCCAGAGGCCCATGCGGAAAGGCAACAACTTCAAGTCTCATTTGTCTCTAGAAACCAAAAACAGGTTGGTTTCCATCCACTCAGCTATCGCCTAAGTCTGTGGTAGCCGATTGTCAGGTGGGGCTTATAGCACAGATGATTTCGAATGTTGAAAAAGAAAAAGGTCGCTTGCTTTTTAGTATAATTCGCAGTTTAATATCATGCCCATATTTGTAACAAAACACAACAATTTCTGTACAACTCAATACTTTACAAACCAACGAGTAAGTGAATTTCATTATGTTGCAAATTCAACGGTAAAACCACATAGGAAAAAATTCATGTGGAACCCAAAAGGTGAAGGGAAGATTATAACATCTCACCTCTCTTGGTTGAACTGAAGAGCAGCAGGGCGGCACGCTGTGCTCCTGGTGAGCTGTCATACATGTGGGGTGGCGGCAAGTCTGCTCCCCGGGGCCTCTGAGCTGACGTGACATCAAACTGTCCTTCATCCCTTTCACACATCGCATGGTTTTTTATTTTTGAAAAGTAACAGAAATGGAAAAGACATGGAAGGTTACTCATCAAGGAATAAGTACTGCATCGCAGATATTGTATTCTCTCCATCAAATAGAATCACAGGGCGAACATAAACGATCACGTGGTTCTGCTCTAGATGTCATCTCATATTCACGACCATTACAGTCATGGCTGTCCTGAAGAACACAGAAAAACAAACATTAGAAAATAAAACGACAATTAGGCTGATCTTGGTTACACTGTAACCTCCTCCAGTGTGTGTGTGCTTGCCAGTGTCTGTATTAAACAGACAGGCAGAATCTTGGTGAATGTCAGTCATGCAAGGCATCATGGGAAAAAGGCCCGACAACCGCTTGTATGTCTGCCCTCTCTAGCCACACTCCATTAGGATATAAAATGTTTATTTTTACCATATGAGTTAGCCTGAGGCAGAGAGCAACTAGGCTTCCTCCCATGCCTTAGCGCTGTATGCTAATTGCGGCATCTCTGAAATATGTATTCTTTGGACATCCAGGAAAGACGGATACACCACTGCCAGCTGCCTTTACCGCAGAGCAGGACCCGTGGCAATGGCTAACCTTTACTTCACCTCCATAGGTATATGCTAGCTGTCAGATAATGGATTCGTCAAATGCATACAATGCTTCCAGCGCGTTGTATAGCCTGTCATCTTGCGTGGAATGCTCAGCGATGTGGACCATGTAGTCAAAATGTACAACATTCTCTTCTAGTAAAATATTTTTGGGAGATCAGGTGAATCTAAATAATAAAAAACATAAAGGGGGAGGACAGCTCATGAAAAAGCAGCTCGCTGTGTTTTTTTATTAGTTCTCAGTGAAGCAAAAATGCTTTTTCATAATGGGACGCAGCATGCCGTTTGTGTGCAGTGTGGAGATTACCAAGTCAAAGCAGCCCTGCCGATAGCAATGTGTGACCACATTCACATTTACAGCGCTCATATGGGCTCATTAGGATTGTGTCAGGGCCCGCAGCCTCCGAGACACCTCCCTCACACTCCTACTCCAGCTCTCCCTACCCTACAGCCAAAGACCTTGAGATGCCATTCTGTGTTGCACCCAGACCCCAGCTCCACGCCACCAGCCATCAGAAGTACAAACTTGCAATGCCCGTTAAGTGGACACATTAATTGCTCACTCCTCTGGCATTTCAAGGCATTGCTGGTTCATTCTTAGCTTTTAATGAGAATGTTTTCCTGCTTGGGCATAGCGTGAGCTACGTATTTGACCAATTTAGTGGATGGTTTTCACCATCAGCCTGCTAAACCTTTGCATCACCATACGTATCTGGTTATTTGCAGCATTTTGCCTAGCTAATGTCCCATTGGGTTCATTAGGAAAGTAGCCAGAAGGAACCCTAATTTAAAGTACCCCCATGGGTGTTGGATGATGGTGGCAGTAGGGTCCAGGCTAATTTGCGGTCTCAGCGGCTTAATGCCATCCGCACATTTAGAGAGTCACGTAGCGCACGCTATGATTATTAGATTTATATTAAAAAAATCAAATTAATAACTAAGAATGACATGGAGTTGCATTCAATTGTTAAATATTTCATTTGAGGCTTAAAAGGGTCCAAAATCAAAAGAGAAGACTGATGATTTAGAGGATGGATTTTTATTGCAGCTTTATAAACGTATACCCACATAACTTACCTAACATAAATCCACGTAACATTACTCTACAAATAAAATGTTACATGAAGGTTCTGTCTCTCATGATATAAAAATATGTATAACCCCTGAGCGTAGCAGACAGTAAAGGTGGATACTGCCCTCTTGTGGCGAAAGTACCAATTGCATAGCAAATGGTAAATGCACAATGCATGCGTCATACATTGAGACAAAGTAAAAGACGAGGGGAGGTTTAAGATTGTATTTTTAAGGCTATATAATTTATGCATTGCATTGACATAATATGCAAGCATGATTTGTGCAATTCTTGTAAACATGTTTATTGGATAAATACACTGTTTTAAGGCCATGTGAAGCAGCATTGATGTTTGGCTGCTGAAATCATTTGTCAGAGATCAATCTCATTAACAAGGTTGGTGCAGATGATTGTTTCAATTTTTAAAGATTTCAGAGCAGTACACCTACTACATATCCAACCAAATAAATCTTCCATGACATGTTCAACCCTCATATTTACAAATATGAGGGTTGCTCAAAGCTATGAATGTACTGTCAACAGTCAGTGTATAGCCATCCATTTTTCTTCCATTCCTCTGGGATCGTGGAGGATGCACAATAATTACAAAGACATGCAAATACACACCTACAATCTCACACACATGCTCGCTCACACACACTCCATAAATGACAGAAAACGGGCGTTATCTTTCTGTAGTTTTAATTTTGATTTAAATTCCAAACTATCACATACATTTATATTACAAAAGAACAAAAGTAACTGTCAGGACAGCAGCATGTCTTGGCACATCATTTTACAAAATCTCTCAGCTTGCCCCTACCTCCCTCCCCTTCATACACAGATACTCTTTTTATTTTAGTAAATAATCAAATTCTTTTAAAACACACTAATAAATTAGGCGTCTAATAAATACTTCTCACCTGTCCCTGGTACCAGTATATAAGCAGAAGTAAGATTTCTTTAATTCATTTATTATACATTTTCTGACGTTAGAACAAAGACCAGCAGAGCAAGGTGAGTGTGCAGCTTTACACAAAAATAAAACAGTGCTGTATATAAAAAAGGTAATTATTGCCCATCTTCAGCTAAAAAGTAGGTGCCATTTTACTTTTCTTGTTATAAACATATGGATACTTTACTATTTATACTATTTACAGTACTCATCTCATTTCTTCTCAACACTGGGGTGACAGTTTATGCTATGTGTTATACAGTACTAGTATTTAATGAGCATACACGCACATACACACACACATGCACACACACACGCACACACAGAGTTATTCTAGATACAGAACCTTTAAATGTCCTGTATTTATATCTAGACACAAAAGGAATATTCTTTTCATTCTTCATGTTTGTTGTTGTTTTCAGTCAACTATTTGCATCTCGGTCATGCCACATTACAAAATGTATTCACATCTGACAGTTCTTCCCTCCTGACAACTTCTGACATCATATTTTCTGATTAAGCCCATCTAGTCACCCCCTTTGACAGCATGAGTTACAGGAAAGAGTGCGGAAGGATTGTCCACCATGACCACATATGTGTGACACAATCACTGGTCTGCAAGCCTGTCTCCCGTCTGCTTCTCGGTCAATCGGCAAAGGGAGTTTTCATGCGCACATGTCGCCGTAGAGACATGCTGCGGGCCACTCTGCACAGCATGTGGCTGCGTCCTTATTTTTTATTTTCACTTTGGTGAGGAAAAAAAAATTCTGACAGTAAGAAGCAAGCAAGGGAGACTGTAAATCTTAACACAGTCCAGTGCACGTTGATGTACAAACCCCAGAGTTTGAGCAAAGGATCAAATAATACTCTGTGTGTACACTGTGCAATGATTTTACCCGTCAGCTGTTTACGACCAGGACAAGTTACAATAGGAACATTTAAAATAAAGGCAGAGTCATTTAAAAATCATATATTTTAACTTATCAGTGATTGTCCTTTATTGTTATGCCTAAAAACTGCTGGATCTTCAGAAGATCTGAAGAAAGTTTTTACTTTGAATAAGGTTACTGATATCTGACATTCAGTTCAATGTATAGCTGTTATCTGTGACAAAAAAAGCATACAACTATACAGTTTTGCAGAACAGATATTTTGTGTGGAAATTGTATAATTTAAAAAAACAGTATCTCTGTATTAAAAAAAAACGGTAAAGGTTAACCATTATTACACAGCCTTGAATTAGTTCTGTGCATACAACAACAGGAACACAAGCATTTTAAGTGTGTAGAAGAACGATTTGGTGGGGATAAGGGTATTCTGCTTTGTCTGATCAGCAGATTATCGCAGCCAGGCGAGGCCGAAGAGCCGCAGCGTAAACACCGCTCAGAGCAGTGAAAAGTGAGACATTCGCAGTATCCTAAAGCATTCTCTCATTCCCTGGGTAAATATGGACATCCTGGAAGCCACATTCAAATTGGTCCCTCTTTTCAAAAGACTCCTCCTGTTCTATTGTCTACAGCTGAACAGGGGCTTACATTCACATGCAAAGGGAATTTTGCGCGGGTGATGAACTGACAGACAGGAACCAGGGATTGCTTCCTGTTTCCTTTGTTAAAGACGAAGCGATTTTACATTCATGTATGATCTGAATCTGTGGACCGGGCACATGACACATTTTAGTCCCTGGGCAAAACAATGTAGCAAACCAATAACAGAATACAAAATGTAATTTTGTAACCATTTTTAAAACCAATACAGCAAAATACCTGACTGAATTATAGTAACTAATAATGTGATCATTTTTCCGTTTACATTGTAACAACTAACCGACAGCACAATAAATATGGCTGATAACCTTAAGTTATTAATAAGTTACTGCATTATTGGTTAGCAATTCTTTATCATTAAATACTTCAATTTATTGTATACTTTTTTTCAGATACTGTATAATATTATTGGTCAGTATTGAGTTATTAGGACATCGGTTGTTACAAGGAGTCTTTCTTCTGCAAGTAGGCGTGAGAAAACCTGAAACCAAACAGATAGACCCTGACTTGTCTTAACTGGTCAGAGAAAGATATGTACGCCTGATGCAACATAAAATATGCCTGTTAAAAAAAAAAAAAAAAAAACACAAATCTCAATATCTGAACTACCCAAACACATGTGCAAGACCCTGGTCAAACTTTAAAATTGCTAATTAAAAATGATTTCATGTCAAAGCTGATGACGAGTTTCAGATTAACGCAAGACAGCGGGGCAGGGCTTCACTTGAGGCACTGCTGTTCTCCTGAATTTTTAAAAATGTGGTCATGGAAGAGTTCATCTCTCCTTCTGTAACAGACCCATGATCGCAATGCATGAATAAAACAGAGAAAAAACATTTAGGTTAAAAAACCTACTTCAGTAAAACTGTGGGTTCTGCTTCCTCAGATATGAAGATAATACTCTTTAAATGAACGCATTCATTTTGATACAAATGAAAAAAAGAATCATATTTTGCCATGCATGGCCAAAATCTTTGCCAGGAGCAGTTTTTTTAAAGGTTTTTGTAAATTATACTATCATAAATAGAACTTGTAACAAAGAGGTTTTTGCCGTATGTGTCATTTAGAACATAAAGAGAATTGTTTGTAGGAACTGTATTTGCAGGTTGAGAGAGCTGATATGTGAACAGTCACCTGACTGGCTATGCCTCTATAGTACCCCCTAGTGGAGAACCAATGAACATGTTCATTTGATACCATTACTGACCAGAAAAATAATTCTGCCCAATGATGGTATCATATAAGGCATACTACTCAGTCAAATTTCAAGGCAAAAGCCTACCAAGGATAGTTCATGGATATGTTTGGGAGGATGATGTCATTGACATCACTTGGCAAAATTACAAATTTAAGATTCTAAAAACAACCTCAATACATTCCTTCCATCAGTTTCCACATTTACGTACTAAAGTTTGTACTGTGATTTTTCTGAGCTAACCCATAACTTGACTTAGAGTTGGCCGCCAATCAGCTTGAAGTCTCCTCCTTTAACAGCTTTTTGGAAACATCCAAGACTGAATTATTATACGCCTGATACAGTCTAGTACAGAGACCTTGTAATGGAGTGTGTGGGTGAACTGCAGACCTGGGCTTTGAGTCAGCAAAAGAACTATCCTAAGATTAGAGGGCCTGTCAGTAGAGTGGCGAGCAGAGGCTTGGCTCTTAAGGGTGAGAGAAGGCCTCTAACCGCCTCTGATGGGACAGGATCATGGGAAGGGGAAAGCTACCCCTACTAGGTCCCAAAATGAAACACGGCATAATTAAATAAAATATGGAGCAAATGTATATACACTATACATTTCTATAGAGAAAAAAAATCTGTAACTCGAGATTTGCGGATAGAAGTCGGAACACTATGCTCTATGAATGTGGCAAACGTGTGGACAACAGAAGTCTATCAGTAGTTTTCACAGGCATGTGTGCCCAGTTCAGAGCTTGAAGGGGAAATGGGGAGGGGATAGGGGTGGATTGGCGGGGACAAGGGACAAGGAGGGGCTCAGAGCGGAGAGTCGGCCCCCAGGCTGTTCATCTCCTCCGGTGAGTACTTCTCCGCTGCGCCGCCCGATGTCTGGCGGAAGCCGGCTGAGATCTCGTCGAATGTTCGGCCCTTGGTCTCCGGCACCTTGAAGTAGGTGAAGACGAAGAAGACCAGCAGCAGGACAGTGAAGATGACGAAGACGTACGGTCCGCATTGTTTCTGATGGGAAAGAGAAAGAGGCAAATAGAGGAGTGTTGTTGCAAATGCTGAGAGGAAAGAAAAGGAGTCCAACACATTGCACTTGGTTGTGAGCGATGCTTACCTCCACATACTGGAAGCACATGCCCACAATGAAGTTTGCTGACCAGTTGGAGAAGCCAGCAACGGCGAAGGCCGACGGTCGGGGGCCCTGGCTGAACAGCTCGGCCACGATGAACCACGGGATGGGGCCTGGCCCGATCTCGAAGAACGCCACAAAGCTGAAGATGGCCACGATGCTGACGTACGACATCTCATTGTACTTCTCCTGAGACACAGAGACACACAGATTGAGCTGGGATCGATGGCTTTGGTCTGTTATGAATGACAGATCTGTTTACCAGGTGCTTCCAGGGTCTGTGTCTGAAACCACTGGATGCTCTCTTTTATGACTGCTACTCCATAGTGTTCAGAAAATGCCCTTATCTAGGCCATCTTACATTTAATATAAAATGAAATCAACATATCTACAAATAATATGCACCATCATCTTCAGCTAAACCCATAAATAAAGTGTGTCTGGTTGCCTGTTACACAGTATTAGCAGCACAGATATAAATGGATAACCATGTATCTAGATGCAGTGGTTTGTTACAGACACAAGGGATGTGAGTTGCCATAGGAGAAACACATACCAGCAGTGCCATGGCGATGGTCATCAGGATAGCAGAGCCCGCCATTCCCAGTAGCCCGATGAGGTGCAGGGACCTGCGGCCGGCACGCTCAACCACGAACAGCTATAGGAGAGACACTGTCAGTCAAACTAAAGACACTAATACACACACACACACACACACACACACACACACACACACACACATACACTCATGCACCCAGCAGACAAAACACAAGACGCTATTTACACAAACATGCACACACAAGCCTCGTTGTAATATCCTTCCAAACTTACCGACACCACGGTGAAGGCGGTGTTGACTACTCCAGCACCAATGGTGGCGTACACAGGCTGCGATACTCCAGCTTTCTCAAAGATCCTCGTGGAGTAATAGAAAACCTATACAGAAAACAATGGATTAGAGAAGCCCTGCCAAATGGATAGAATATAAAGATGTTGTACTAACACATAGATGTTCTGTACATCAGGCAGATGAGAGCTAACATAGACAGCTATATGTATGGGAGCTTGAGGCAGCTGGGATACTCACTGCGTTGATGCCGGACAGCTGCTGGGACAGCTGCAGCATGATGGCGATGAAGATGGGCTGGCGGTACAGCGGCGAGCGGAAGAGCTCCAGAATGGTCACCTTCTTCTCCCGCATCATCTGCCTGCTCTCCTCCTTCATCTCCTGCATGTCCGCACTCACGTCCGTGACCCCACGCAACTTCTTCAGCACTAAGGAAGACAAGGACACAGTCAGTATACACCTCACTGAAACACACCCTGCTCTACCATTCACCACACACCTCGCTGAAACACACCCTGCTCTACCATTCACCACACACCTTGCTGAAACACTCCCTGCTCTACCATTCACCACACACCTCACTGAAACACACCCTGCTCTACCATTCACCACACACCTCGCTGAAACACACCCTGCTCTACCATTCACCACACACCTTGCTGAAACGCATCATCCTTCCATTCACCACAAACCTCACTGGGGCACGTTGCCTAACCACTGAGTGAGTGCCTGTGCTTATGCTTACCGCTCTTGGCCTTGTTCTCCTCGTTCTTGTTGATGAGCAGGAAGCGGGGGCTCTCGGGGCAGAATGGCAGCAAGGCGCACTGCACCACCGCAGGGATGACGGTGAACCCCAGTAGCACTGGCCACAGCGAGCTAGACCCCAGGATGGACTCCAATCCAAATACCTGCAGGACCACAAGTGGGCCAGTTAACCACTGAGAACAAGCTGCTTAAGCACCTTCCCCCTGTCAATCAGGGCCACGGGGGACAGCCTGTTCACTGCTGACCCCCTCTTTAGCCAGGGATGCTGAGTTGGCTGCTTAGCTGCTAACTGCTTCAAACCAGGACACTGGAAGCTCCAGTTTGACATGGATGTAACTTTTAACACCAGGTTAGGAAATGCTGTTATAAATTTCAGCACTTATACTGAACTGGTTCTGCTAATAGATATGTGTAAAACGAATGCAATGTCAGCTATGTGCATTATTGTGGGTGCCCTGGTGTCTTCCAAACAAATTTGCAATAAGGATGATTAACCGTAGACAAGGAAAACTTGAAAAATGTCTGCAGTACACAATATTGAGGATGGTAATCCAAACGAATGTGCAAGTTAAGTGACAAGCACAAAGGGGCAGGTCTTCAGAGTGACAGCTGTGCTTTAATTCCCTAGGTCAAGTCACCAGATAAGCCACCGTCTTACCTGTGCCATGAGGATGCCGATGACGATGCCCAGCTGATGGAGGGTGCCCAGCGCCCCCCGCAGGGCAGTGGGGGCGATCTCACCCACATACATGGGCACGAAGCCAGTGGACAGGCCTGAGTAAAGCCCCACGACCAACCGGCCAATGATCAGCATCTCAAAGGACCCGGCCAGCTTGGAGAAGCCCATGAGGGCAGCGGAGATGAAGGCGAGGACGTTGGCGATAAGCATGGAGTTCTTCCTGCAAGTGAGTAATTAATCTTTAATGATTACGTTCTGAGCAATTAATAAATTGTTACTGCCTCCGTCTCCTCCATATCGGTTCTCCATGACTAAAATATAACCATCAGTGGATGTTACAAGCAAGTTTGTATGCAACAAGCTAAAACTTTGACAAGCTTTTAACACACAATGGAAAAATTAGAATGTTCTACATATTTCTTAAGATGGAATTTGTAACTCATCACCTCTGGAAAGACCCAGAGAGTGGCTTGGAGGTACTATCAGGTGTTTTTTTGCATTACAAGTGTAACAAGGAAAGGAGTGAGTCAGAGGATTTGCACCAATTTGATAGGGAGTGATCAGCTCCTGTTAAGACGTCCATGTCATGGTCATTATGAGTGCCGGCAGTGGAAAAACACGCCCATGCTAAAGTTCTGGGACTTGTTCATTGGTTGTTCAAGGGGTGACTCAAATCAGGATGCTTTCTCATCTTACCTCCCCAGGCGGTTGACGAAGAGACCCACAGAAAAGGAGCCGAATATCCCGCCCACTGAGAAGATGGCGACAGAGAGGGACCACAGGGAGGTGAGGGTGGTGTCTGGGATGGGTTCATTGTAGCGGGCTATCCACGTCTTGTTGTAGAATTCCTCAATGATCTGCCAGGGACAACAAGAGCCAACATCTGTGACTAATCCTGTCAGCCAATCAAAGAGCAGGACTCTGGTCATATGACTTTGAATTTGGCTCCAGCAGTGGTCCAGGAGAGCGACAGCCTCTGCTGTTTTTTCTTGAAACCCAAAGTTAAGATGTTAAATGAAATACCAGTGCATTTATTTTGTAGCATTTTTTGCTTTGTTTTGGTGGGGGGGGCGGGTGGATTTGGGCCCAGGCTGCTGCAGTAAGGGCTGAGCCTTATGTGGTGTGTGGTCTACCCGATGAGCTACTGGTGTACCCCATACCTGTGCATTTTTATTGTGTAGTTACAATACTAATAATTGACCAAACTAGTTTCAATTCTGTGAACTTTGCTCCCAGATTTTGCTGCTCTATCAACAATCAATATTAGGTTTCATGTTTTTTTTTCTCTCAAAAATTAACCTATAACTAAATACTGCCCTTTATTTTCTTTGAGTAGGTTGTCGGGTCCAAAGATATGTTATCCCTGCTTTATCCAGCAGGTGGTGACTTGGTTCCCTAATGGCGCGAGGCTCAGCTCCTCCCTAGGGACTCGGTGTTGACAAACAATCCCGCACAGCCACCACCCCTGATATAGGCCAGGCCAGGCAGTGAGGGCTACACCTTGTGGAATGCAGTGTGAGACTGCCCCCAACCCCAGAGATGGGCCTCATAACTCTTATACCTGGTGTCACTCTCCCCCCTCTGGCATAGCCTGTACAGAATTCTTAACACGCAAGCCCTGAGTGCTCTCTGACACTCACCCCACAAAATGTCAGGCATGCCACATTGCTGTCACATCAATTTCAGATAGTAATACTGTAGAAATAATAATATGTATATTCAAAATTTCTAAATTGATGCCACATTCATCTTGTAGTGTTATTAAAAACACGTGAAACACGTCAATTGAGGTCAGTTTGACTCCAGGCCTGAGTTATGACCCTGAAGTGAAAATTGGCAGTGTTTAGGTGAAGTTTGTGATGCTGTATTAAGGGGGGGTGGTAATCTAATCATCAGGTCATTATTTACAGTGAGGACCTGAGTCTGGTGTCGGCTCCACCTCCTGCACCCCCGCTTCACCCCCCCTTCCAAACCCCCACCCCTGAAGGAGAGCTTGACCGCTGGATCAGGGCCCACTCTACAGGCATAACTACTGGGATGAGAGGTTATCACATGTCCAGTACCGCCCTGCCCCATATTACATAAGCTCTGCCACATTTAAAGGACAGGGTCATTTCACAAGCCTGGGTCACATTGCCAGGCCAATGGGAAGCAGCCACAGGCGACTGGATACAGACTCAGATTCCTCACTCTCCTCAGAGAAGGCATGATGGAGGCGATAGTCTAGGAACTTAAACAGCCGTGTTTTAAAGCGTTGGCCGGCTAACGTAAATATTTAGAAAAGCTCATAATGTCACCCAACTGATTTCCACTGAATTTTAACCAGCTCATGGGACCCCATGAAATACCAGAGGATAATGAGTTTCAATCTCCTGAAGGCTGTGCATTTGAATCCTCACAGTGAGGCACTGCCATTGGACTACTGGGCAGGGTACTCATCCCAGAATGCTACAATAAACATTCACCTGTACCAAAAATGGTATGTAGCAGTCACCCTGAATAAGTGCACTTGGTATATTCATTTCTTCTTGTTCATTCAACTGCTGCTAACAGTCATCTATTCTACCCCACTAATAACTCCACTATGCAGGGCAGCTGCAGCAGTAATAACTGTGCTCATGACAGACGGGTTTGAGATGGCAGCTGAGATGAGTGTACCACAGACAGCGAAGGGATGGAAGGGCCTTTGTAAAGGCGGGGTGGGGGGAGGTTTAATGATACCACGTCTGTCAGTGGAAAATCAGCTAGAGTGAAGGACGTGTCCACATCTGGTGACAGACAACTCACCTGAGGGATGAAGAGGGTGAACTAGGGCTGCATTCACTATAGTTTCTAATTTCCCACCTTTCTTTATTTTTCTTTCTTATCTCTCATTGCAAAAAAACTTGAATGTTTTTGTGCTTTCTTTTATGAACCTACGGTGGGAATGACAACTGCACTGTGACTGAAACGTGAACAGCGTACAGCGTTGCTTGTATTGTCAGAAATATATAAACTATGAACTGCCCCTAAAAAAATGAAAACAGAAATGAGAGGAGGAATCACCATGAGTGCTAAACATGCCAAAGCTGAATAGAACATGGGCACGAAAGTAACAGTCATGGTACTACTCATTCCAGCAACATTACATTAATCAGCAGTACTGGAAAAAGTGACTCAGGACATGCCATGATTAACATTCCTTTCCATGTAGGTTAAAAAAAATAATTAGAGTCACATTTTATTATTGTCAAAATTGTGTGCCACACACGTGGCTTGCTTTCACTATGTACATTTTTTATGGCTGTGTAATCCTCTAATCAAAATTTATTTTGGTTTAACTGTCAACCAAGTTTATACCTTATGTGTACTTATTCACAGATCTGCCTTGAAATTACTAAAGCAACCAGATTCTGTGTTGAGCTACTCTAAACTCTAATCAGTAACTCACTGATTTGAACAACCCATTATCTCTTTTCTCCACAACTTTTGGAATTACCAATGGTGGTTGATAGTGCATTGATAATCATGGAAGCCGAACATTATTCTTCACACAACTGGCCAAAAAAGCTCAACAAAGAGTTAGCACCATGTTCTTTGGAGGTGCGGCCGATCTCTCACTGACAGCAACACAAAATCCTCCATGAAATACATGACCCGCTGTTAGACAGTTCACTCACAAACAGCATGGTGTGCAATTATTTTGGGTGAAGCTTTCAATTTCACTCATAAAAACTGACTAACAGACTTTAAAAATACTACCCCAGATACCTGGTCACAAATCTTATTCGCTACAAGCGCAAGTTTTGACACCACACCTGTCTCCAGGCCCACAGTAGTACATTTTGTGCTGATCCATTTATGGCCTGGAAAGGAGGCTTTGATCGTGATCTCGTGGAGGGTTTCAGAAAGACGCACATTTCTATAATTAGCCCAGGAACAGCCCTGACTGCCAGTATGAGACAGGACATTCGGGAGAATGCCGATCCAGCAGGGTTCAGAAAGCTAAATCCAAGACAACCGGACCCATTCTGTCCTGTGTCGTCGATCCGAATGCACAGACTCACCTTCTGTGGGGCGTTGATGACTCCCGTGTTGTAGCCAAACTGTAGCGAGCCAATCACAGCTGCACCAACTGCCAACATCAGCTGTAATGTCACTTGCTATATGGAGGAAGAACAAAAAATGTGTTAATACATGACTGTGCTTTGGAAATTTGATGATTTCCCATTCTTTCTTTATTCTACCCCAAAGTTATCTAGTTGAGTTTCTGTGACCATCTCAACAGTTTTTGTGCTTTTTTTTGTGCTGGTCAAACCATCTTGTGATAGTTCATACTGACATAACAGGTCACAAAATGGTACACCTCAGTGAGGCACAACTAATACACCCTCTAATTAGGTACTTTACCTCAGCCCCACTAGTACATTTACACTTAGGATTAACACTGCATATATTAGTCTCACTTTGGACACAGGCATCCATTTTAGGTAAATAAATTATGACTTTATGAAAATGATGGTATTGTACCACGGAGGAACTATTCCCATTGCCTCAGCTGAACTTGCATTCCATTCAAGCTAAAGCACTCAGCATAGCTTATTGGCTGCCTACCCCCACACTCAGAGCACAATCAGAAAGTAAAGTTCTGTGTTACGCAACTTTATGAATCTCCAGCAGCATCCACGCTAAGCCGAGCTAAGCCCTTGCGCTGTGCTGATTCAGAAACAGCCATTGATTAGTCACCCTCCATTTTAAAAACAGAATGGGAGTGCACACACGTGGTTCATTAGCGGCTAATCTTATTAGCAGGCTAGGTGGAACCCTGAGCGCGGACACAGGCAGTGAGCAAGCTCTTGTTGAGGGCTGACGCCATGCTGGGTTTATTTCTATTCAGATCTACCCGCCCACCGCTGCCAGCGTTTATGCAACTCTTTCTGGCTGGTGACCAGACTCTCCACTCCGACCTTCCCCAAGGAGTTAATGGGGCTTCATGGGGTGCCTGCAGATTTCAGAGGTTTCAACACGCACTATAAGTGGATAGCTCAACTTGCCAAACTGGGTTTGTGTAGAAAAAAAAATTAATTACACTTAATTGTGAGTTATCGTTATGGACAAATGCTGATTGTATCCGGGCCACTTAATTAAACTTTCATCCGGCTACACAGTCTCTGGGCTTTGTTTAATTCTGTTGCGTTGCTTGGTGAGTTTTTGGCTGGAAGTCTTTTCAGCAGCTTTAGTCCAATTGACCGATGATAAAGCTGATTGTGCAAAGCGAGAGATAATGTGACAAACCTGGCCATTGTAAACGGGGTACTGCGATTTGTAAAGAGTTTTAGGATTCGTAAATAGGAACGGCAGACAACACTTGTACAAAGATATCCAGGAGTTTGTCTGTTCCAAGAGGGTCATTCCTCAGGCTCTACAAACACAAAGCAGACACTCAAATGGATTGCCGATTTCTTTCTTTTATAAAGGACCATCTTCAAACATATGCTGTGCATGTCTGTGCAAGACATCAGAATGGTCATCTGAAATGTTTATAACTTCTGAGTATATGCACACAGGAGTACTGGCCTCGCTCCAGGCACATGTGTGCATGTTTATGAATACACTAACTGGTTACTGTGACTGTTGATTCAAAACAGAATTTGTTACTTTGACAAAGCCTTACTTTGAGTGATATGTATCATGTATTTCCCTTTTAAGGAGCTTAGCGCTTTGCATGGCAGTTGGGGTCTCTTGATCAGACCAGTTCGACCCAGTTGTTTACCGTTCTTCAGGGGTCATGGCCATTGCGAGTCAGATCTCTCCCAGCTGAGAACATTACGTCATCTGGGTTTTAATACGGCTCCTCTGGGATTCCCGGATGCTGACTGACAACCAATCAGCTGAAGTGTCACCATCCTGCACCTCCTTATCTCAGGACCCCTAAATCTGCATCTCCACCTTGGCTGGTTAGTGGAGGCTGACAGATATCGGCTCCAGGAGAGACACCCAAAATTTCTCAGATCATATTTCATATTCAAACATACTGGCTGTGCAGATGAACATAAAATAGAGCCTAGACTCACGTGTTTAGCGTTCAAAATTTAATACATGTCAAACACAAGAAAATATACTTGCAAGCACAGCCTTTAACTTGATTAATGTGAATTTCGAAATGTGAAATGTTAAGGTCTAGAACTTGTCCCTTATATATCTTGTGACAGATGGAAACCTCTCTCACGATCCGAGTTCTGTAAACAGCTCAGTGCTGAGATCGTGGTTGCAGTTGTTTAAATAGGGAGATAGGAATCTAATCAGACGAAGACCACACATGACAACCTCAGCTACACTCCTACAGATAACCAGTAGGCCTTCTTGCACACCATACTTAGAGAAATTTGAGCCTTCTAGGTCAATCATTATTCATTAATAAAGTCAATCAGATGTCACCTATTCATTGGGAGTCACTCACCAGCACATTAGTTGTTGTTAGTTGTAGTCTTGATCATTATATGTTAAAACTAGGTTTTATATTTTTTATTATATATATATGTCTGGTGAGGAACTCCTGTAAACCTCACAACTTGCAACAACTTGATCACTTACCTTAAACTGTATCCTGTATATAAAAGCAGTCTGTGCAAAAGAGATTCTAAAACCCTTGATTATACACATTGAAAACAAATCTATGTGAAGTACAGTTTGAGAACCACTAAAGGTGTTGGTTTTGTTCTTTGAATTCTTTGAATGGTCAAAATCAGGTTTAGTGCGCATTTCTGACCTCTACTCAATGACTTTGGCCTGGGCCAGGAATCAATGAGACAATGACATTGCACAGTACAAAATATGAACAAGCTCTGTCGCTACACACCCGTTTAAGCAGCATTCACTCGCCACTTTCATACCAGAGTGGTTTGAAAATACAAGCGTTCTCCCTCACATTACTGTCCACTTTGGGGTCTTGTGGAAATGATGAAAAATTGCAGCATTGTTAATGTCGGCTGGGTGGACATAACGCTCTGCATTGAAAGCATTGCAAAGGCCAGTCCTTTCTGTGAGGACCTCTTCACCCATTGTGGCCTTTTACTTTGCTGAATTAGTATTATCTGGGTTAAGCGATGTGCCAAGAAAATATCTTATGCAAGAAAGCGTTTATTACCTGTTCTTATAACAGTTACACAGAGAAGTAAACAGGTGAACACAATATATTTTAATAAATAGTTATCCATTTCCAGATGTCCCATGCTCCATTGTTTTAATACAGTTGTTACACTTAATGAGCTGGGTTTACATCCAGAAAGTTGTTTGTTTGAATACTGGCATGTGAATCTTGGCAGTGACATTGCATCAAGGTTCTTAGCCTAAATCTAACACTAACATACAATAAGGTTTAAATATACTGTAGATATGGGTGTGCTTAATATTAAAACCCATGATGGTATGCCAGTACATATGCTGGCATGTTCTTTGCTGGTGAGAGGACAGAACTATCAAGCGATATCTGTTAAGATAGTGAAAATTTGTAAAAATCAAAGTCAAATGTGACAGATAAATTCTAAAAGTGAAACAAAACACAAAAACAGGTAGCAGATGGTTCATCCATTCTGTAAAGCCCTTTAGTGGTTAAGTAACTGGATTTATAACTCTGATCTGACTTAACCTGAATTAGTTCGGTAACATACACTAAATGGATAATTTGTCCAGTATGTTAGCTGAGAAAATAGCTGTGGATATATGTGTATGCTATGCAAATACAAATGAGCTACATAATCAGTTCAATCTTGGATGAAACCCCCAGCTCTGCTGGAAGAAGAGCATACTTCTGTGAGGATGGCGATATCAAAAGTTCTCTTCATATAAATACGATAGAACATTCCTGTGCCTTCTAAATATTGTAAACAGATAGGATTGATGTGTTCCGCCTTGGAAAGGTTCCACCAATAGAGTTGACAGCCAAGTTTAGGAGGAGGTTAGCAATAAAGTTTCTGGTTACACCCATAACATAGTTTTAGCCAATCAGAGAGGATACAGACGAGGTCAACGAGTCCACTGTCATGTTGTTTAACTAGCTCCAGGAGAGGAAGCTAACCACACAGCACTGTCCCTTGAGAGTAAGGCTCTTAAAGAAACCCCCATTACCCTTACTTCACTGCTACATAGACCAATCTTTTCAACAGCTGATTGAGTATGTAGTAACCTTTAAGTTTGCTTTCAGGTGAAAGTGTGCCAGATTGATCCAGAAAGACTATTTATGTCCATCATACTTTCAATGTAAAATGCTAAAGAATGATGCCAGTCGTGTTCTGGCAGCTTGTTTACTCAGCTACAAAGACAAACATACGTATAACATGGAAACATAAGGAGGCTTTTGTCAAATTCCTGAAGCAGCTGAGTTTTTCTTGAGGAGGGGGAGACTCACACACATGTACACGCTTACAGAGCACAGAGACTGGGGCATGTGTGCTCAGCCTTGAATCAGTCCACTGTGACCTTTTACATTACCTTTCCCCCAAATACTGTGGAGAAAGATCTCCCAGCCTGCCCTACAGCTACTGCCATTAAGACACAGACACGCACACTATTCTAAGGACTTGGAAGGATGCAAGCTGAAATATCATTCAACAGTATAGGGAGGCTTTACATATGCTTTATGGAGGGTGCTACTGTCAAAAATATCGAAGACAGAAACTGAAGGCAAAATTAAAGGAAATTGGAGGACAAAGAAATACAACACCAAGTTATATGAATGCTGCCCAACATGGGCTGAATTCCCTTGGAATAATGTTCGCCTCTTTTCTTAAAAACATACTGGTAAAGGTTTAACTTCGCCTTGGTATCATTCTGATCTCATTAATGTGATAGGACAAGAATTATGTGTGTCTAAATAACAACCATTATAGACATGTCTGTGTTTTAACAGAGTTATAACAATAGGTCTGAGTAAGAGGCAATAAGGACGCATTTATTGGCTGGAATGAAAATCAGTGCATGCTGGTGTGCTGCATGGACTTTGAAACCACTGACTTAAAAACATTATCCCCTGAAGAGAGGATACTGCCCAGTGGATCTAAACATGTCTTGCAGGTTGCACATATGGCCATGTAGGTTATCCAACCTCACTCTATCAGTGTGATAACATTACAAAAGATTCCATCTAGATTACTGTGTGTTGTATTTAACTTCTGTAATGTATAAACAATTGGACGCCTATTCAACTACCTAATTTCCCAAACAGCTACATAAGCATGACCCAGCAAAAATTCATGATAGCATGCGTCATTAGCTACTATTCAGCATGGAGTAAAGACATCCAATTTAATCATTTTTTTCCCTATTCACTAAATAACTGACATAATTATCAGTTCCATAAAATGTCATACATTAATTCTGTACCCCGGCTGGTAGATGTAAGGAAAACACACGCCACCTCAGAGAGAGCAGGAATCCCAGAAATGGTGCAGTGCCAAACTCATGCATGAGAGCGGCACCCCAGGGCTCTCTGAGGGGCTCCTTTTCTCTAGACCAGTGAGGCAGGCCAGCTCAAGCCAACAGGCCCACAGAACCAAGCTGAATTCTCTGCCAACTGTCTGCCGAAACATGAACTCAACACTGGAAAATATGAAACGGTAAAAAGTTCTGTGAATGAGCAATCGGAGCCCTTGCAAAACCAGTTTGCAAACTTGGGCTTGGGCCTAAAAACACCAGCAGGGAAGACATGCTCTGAATAAGAGCCCTGGCCTCCAAACGGCAGAGCGAGAGGTCACATTCTTCACCTGTGCAGGTCACAGTCGGTGACAGTGAAAACAGGGACAGCCTCCGCACACCCGGGGGGCCTGGTCGTCCAGGGATCCAGGAACTGAGGACATCCGTTTGAATTGTAATTGTGGCGGATAGAATGGTCTGTCGGCCATACCCTTTCCTGTTATTTTGTGCACAATCCCCCTTACAGTTAACAAGGGTTAACAGTCTAGACTCAAAGCTGGATATATATTGGAGCAAAGGTGAGCCTCTTCCAACAAGGTTCCCTCGGTTAAACTTGTGACAAGTACAGAGAACACCGTAAAATCACAGCAAACATCCCAAACGCTAAAGCTTCTTGGGTGGATTATACTGTAATACACATTTTCTCAAAGAATCGGCCAACTGAATTACAAAATTTGGGCCCATTTGTGTAACATTCTCCAAAAAACATCAGAGATAATCGCCTCTTTACTTCCGCACAACTCATTAGGCCAAATTAGTACAGCCTGCCAGTTACAATTAATGGGCTAGGCTAGCGCTACACTCCAGGCATATTGATGGTGAGAACAGCTTGGTGCTAGGCCAAATGAGTTTTTTTTAAGATTTAAACATTTTAAACAAAAGCCTGGCTGTCAAATTCTAAAAACCAAAGACGTTTAATTTTGTGTACATTTTTAACTCTAGCTCTTAAGTTGAATTGGTTCTTCTTGCTTCTATTAAATGACATGCTAAAACCAATGGTCTGCCCATTGCAGAATAAGCAACAAGTTTATATTCAATGAACACTCTTTGACAGCCTGTGCTACTTGCAAAATGACATCTCTTCAGATAAGTGTTTCTACATCTATATTGAAAAAGGAATCCTTCATTTGCTCCCTCCATGTTTGGAGTTTGGGAATGAAGACAAATCTCAAGAAGCAGATGATGCAACAAGAGCTGACAATGTGCTGGCCTGAGGCTATAATGGAACTTTACTCTTCAGCTCAAAGCTCCAACACAATTACACCCACATGCAACCCATGCATTTTTTATTACCATGCAACATTAATACAGACTCAAATGCATCGCTCCCCTACTACTCCCTGAAGTAGCACAGGGGGATGACTGTGTGTGCCCCAAATAAACCGGCTACATTTTCTACTTTTTTTTTTTTTTTAAAGTTCCGTCACTAAGCCATTGCCGCAAACCAGTGTTCTAGATTCAGAAGTGAGAGCAGCTTGTAAAGGAACCCAGAATTTCCTGTAAACCCTCACCTACATTGACTACAAGCCACCAGAAAACATCTAGCCTCTGTACAAATGAGCAAGTGACAGATACTGGCTCTGCCCTCTGTCTCCTAGGTATAACTGCAGATAGGTATTCCCCGAAAATAAAATAGCTGACGTCCAAAATGATTCCAGACCTGACTACGCAGCACTGTACATCTCAGGGCTCAATGCAATCCTCCAAGTTATGAGTCTCAAACCACAACAAACAAGGAACCACGCGCCAACACACTCTCACAAACAGACGCATATGGTACAGGTGATTGGGGTTGTTGTACTGAACGGCAACCAAGTGTTCCTTATTTATATGTTATTTGTTTCAGAAGCGACAATCTATGCACCTTTCGTACACAAAAAGTGTATGCACAAAGTATTTTATAATATGAATTGAAATCTGTAGCAGACCAGAGATGAAAAACTAGAGACGAACAACTACCACAAAGAGGGGTATGGTTGGGTCGTCACTGAAGACACTGACTTGTACCCCTGCAGAGCGGTCAAGACATTCACCCCCCGGAAGCATGTTCTCTCTGCTTGGAGCTACACTTTCAGACCCCTCACATCCAGTTCTAATGGCTCTGACTGAAGCATTGCAACTCAACAAGCAACTCAGCTTGGGGGATTTGTAAAAATGAAACAGCGAGGGAAAGTTCATAAACCTATGCAAGTTCTTCGCGTCATTTCATCACCGTCTGCCATCAAAAACTTCATCGTTTGAGTAACACCACGACGAAGCTAAAAGCGGGGAGGCAGTAAGCCGCATTGAGGATCAGGTCTATTTTTATAGCACGATGTGGTAACAGGGTAGTTTTCGCTGCACGAAACAACAGTTTCGGGGACGTTTGTACGGCTTTGTGTAGTGCACGCATTAGAGATAACTATAAATATCACTTTTCTCTGTCAACAGTAATATTAATAGAACGCTGACGTTAAGTTAGGACAAATACTCAAGAATCACCACATCTGTAAATTGGTGCAGCAAACCCAAATCTTGCCAACGGTCTTTATGATGTTTTACATATCCAAACCATACATATTTTACATATTGTGATTAAACAAAATTAACTACGCTGGCTAACATCTGTCTGCGGAACAGCTGAAGTTTAAAGGCTAGCCGGATAATGCGCAACCCCTCAGATAATCCGTGGTCTCTTACACTGGTGACAAAGCACACGCACAATGCTTGCAGCAGATGCTGAGTCAACGACTGGGAAGTAAACCGTTCTACCAGAAAACCTGAACTGTTCCTGAAGATGTAACTGGTAAGCCCCTTAAACACGACACACATCATTGACATGTAGATAGTCGTATACAACTGGCTAGAGGTCCGAGTGCAAGGTGATAATGTTATGCAAGTTACGAAATTTATTTTGTTGTCACGACCAGACACGTGAATAGAATACTTCTTGAAATCCACACGTGAAACAGTTCAGTCTAACTAGTCATAACTCTCCGTGCTTGTTTTAACTAGCTTGAAAGTTACGATGTACCATTAGCCATCTTAATTATTTGTATATATCAAACATTAACTGTTAAGGTATTACCTTGCCGCCTGAATCCATCGTGGTCGATAGCTGGCTGTCTCCTTTGAAATGGTCTTTAAGTGGTTTTCAACGTGGTCTCCCGTCACTTGGTAATAATCATAAAATAAACGATAATTGTCCTTTTTTCTCTGAACAAAATGCTAAAATTCGACTAGCAGTAGCATGGAAATCAGCAAATGGTCGCAAGCCAAGGTAAATTTAACCTCTAAAAACTAGCCAACTGACCAACTGCAAGAGTGGCCAAAATGTGAAGGCTCAGTGGAAACGTCTTGAAACTCCGCGATTCATCGTACTGATCCTCGAAAGAAGTTAGCAATTTCAGTTTATTTCCTTTATTTCTTCTTCGTTTGTTTAGTTTAACTGGATGGCAAATTCAGTCCCCTTGTCAACCGTTCAAAAAATTGTTCCTGGTGAGAATAAGCCGGCTATTATAGTTGTTTTATCTTTACTGCGATTGGCTGACATTTAATATAGTTTTACGACTCTGGATGTTGATTGGCTGTGGTAGGATTGATGACGTACGCATTGGAGGTGTGTGCGGAGGTCTGTTTATATTGTAGCGCAGGGATTGGTTATGCTCTGCTGTCGTCGGAGAAATAATGAGACACAAACAAACGTCAAACCTTACTCCATTCAGCACGAGAACATGTACAACTTAAATCAAGGGTTGACTGAAAACTTTTTTTTACAGTAGTTCCCGTAGCCGCTGTAACATGTAACGACGCTGTAACTTTCTAGTTTTATTTTCTTCAGTTCAACGTGGAGTTTCATAATAACACATGCATAAGACGTGAGTCTTTCACAACTATGACATTATTATTACAATCATAATTACAACTTTACGTATTGATTTTTATGTTTCTCCTACGATCGCTAATGTGTTCTTCCCAAAACTAGAGGCATACCTCGGTAATATTAATAACAGGTAAACTGGCACAATTGAGTCAAACCACTGCAATACTTCTGTCTCTAACCCACAGAACCAGGTGGCCATCTGATCAGCTTATTTCTTTCATATTATTTTATTTCAAAAATCAAAACATAACGTTGTTTTTTTTATTCATCATTTTACCCCTCATCATGTTTTGTTTTATAGCATTTTTACAAAATAAAAAAAAATATTCAGGCAACATGAAAGATCACTCCCATTCCATTCTGACTGTGAGTACTACTCAGACATGGTACTGTGCACTTTATGCTTTTGGTAAGGAATTTGAGGTGCTGTTCATTTGTTTAATATTGGGTTCAGTGGCAGGAAGTGAAAGTGTAAAATGGTGACACAAATAAAAGTGTTAGGAAGATTTGATCAAAGTTTAGCAATGTAGATGCATTCCAGTAGGATTGAGTAGAGGCTTCTTGCAATTATTTTCTGCCCATTTCTAAGGTTCCACATTACACTGGCATTGATATTCTGAAAATTTGCAGCAGACTGCAAGTATAGTGCCATCTGTAATTTATAGTGACAACATTGAAAATGGTACATTGCACTCTTGAGATTGGATAAGTTTTTGCTAAAAAATATAAAACTGAATTGCAGACTTTCTTTGAAATGTTACAATAGGGAATTGTCTGGTCCCAAATGAATCCAAAAACATAAAGACAATAATCACTGGAAAGTCTCAAGGAAAAAGCATGTGTGAGTACAAATGAAAGCGAAGAAAGTGGAGACATTCTGGCAAATGTTGTAGAATATTGTTCCTGTGTGTATTTATGTAATTCCTTTGAAAAGTAGTGAAAACAAATACCGACAATTTCTGCATCAAAGAGAAGAGGGTGTGCCACGAAGCGCAGATGCAAAAGGTGAACGTGTTCCCCTGGGAACACATGGCATGGAAGATAATGGTGGAAAGCGGTCTTTGGGATAACATGACGTACAAGTATAAAACCTTGATCAGGTAAAAAATTAGATACTGTGTTCCTCATTGAAGTTCATGGGGAAATCAGACAAGAGTGGAGGAGAAGAAAGTATGGAACACAAAACCCAAAATGAAGAACAATTGTAATGCAAAAATGAACTTTGAAAAACTGAGCTCCCATCAAAAGAATATTCAAAGCAAAGCCTGTAAATCTGTACTTTTGTGAAGATACTTGGTCTACTCTGAGAAAACTCTAAGTGCCTGACCCAAGATATTATACTAAACGTTACAGCCAAATGTGATATGTTTTTTGAAAAACAAAAAAAAAAAAAGCAAGAAAGAAGGTTTGAACACAATGTGCTACTTTGTATATGATGTGCTCATTGTGGCAAGGGACCCATCAAAAAGATCTATAATGGTAGCTTTTCAGCAGGCTGTATACTCTCTGTAGATAATTGGATAAACTGGCATAAACTTTGTGAATGGAAGTCTAATCTGGATGATAGCCAAGGTGAAGAAGCGAGACAAGAGCAAAACCTGTGTTGAATGGTATTAAAACCTACTCAATCAAATAGGAAAGTCTTTACAACTTCCAGGACCAGGATAGAGTTTGTCTAAATGACTAATTATAATAACACTACAAATTAAGTTTCAATTCATCAACACGGTGTGGATACAAACGTCTGTTGACAACAGTATTTTTTTTAATGCAGACAGCTTGATGATCTGTTTTAGAACATGCACAAATGTTCTAATTCCAAAAATGATCAGCTTTTGGCTTTGAATGAATTTAGCTTCAGGAGAAACACAGACCTCCGTGGTCATGTGCTTTCATGCTGTAAACTGGTGATGCTTTCCACAAGGACAAACATTTTCATCAGCGATGACACTCACATAAAAGCATTACCTAGTGATAAATGTCTTTAAGTGTGAGAAAAATTGCCAATAAGAATTGTTTTGTAAGCTTGGCACTGAAACTGAATGAGGCTGTATTTCTTAAGATCTTAGTATACCAGCAGCCCAAATTTTTGCTGACTTGTGATGAAAATTCACCCATGTACAAATATAAGCACTGATACAAGAACATATGGCTAAACTTTTATAGCAGTCAAACACATAAACTGTGAATGGAACAAATCTACAACAAATTTCATTAACCAGCCACATATTGTAAAGACAGAAACTGGGAACACAAAACCAGTAGCTTCCAAAACATCTAGCTAGCTATATCACATTATCATTTGAATAGAAAGGTATGACTAGTTAGTTGCTTAACAAAGATTCCTCTAATATTTGTAGCAATCACTGCCACAAGTGGTGAAGTGTTTTTGTTCCAAGTGGTGAGCTATTACTTAGTAACAACTTGTCTTTTTAGAGAAGGCCAGAAATAGCAATGACACTTTGGGATAGCTAGGACCTCTGAATAGCTTCAACCAATATCTCATTAAAATAGTTCTTTTTCCAGTTTAAAGTTAAATGTTTTGGTTAGTGAGCTATTGTGCAAAAGCTGAAACTCTTCACAATTCTGCAGCTAAATAATTGCGATGAAGAAAAAGCTGGAAATGGAGACCACCAGAAACCAACCCACTCTCACAGTTGACCAATCACTGAAGACAGTGGACATGGGTTTACTTGCTCACCCTTGCTTGTGTTGTGGTGAAAACAATGCGGCAAATACCCTAAAATGAACTGGCAAACAATTATATCTCTGTTAAACGATGCTTTCTTCACGCATACATTGGGCTTTAGTTTTCTGCTCCTTAGTGCTTGAACAAAAGAAGTAAATGTATTGGCATCAGTTGACAGCTTCTCAGTGCAAAACAGATAATTTCCTTCTCTTTTGTTCATACTGACGGCAGTAAGCATCCTGTCCAAATACATGAAAATACCAAAAGAATAATAATCATTCATTTTTGCAGGAAGGGCACGGGATGCAATAGGCAAGTGGGAAAAATACAAGAAAATATATTTTAGCTTCTTTTTGATAATCACATCCCTTTGAAATTTTTTCTTTTAAATTGCTTGCAGAAACAAAAACAAACAAACACCAAGACAAAGAGTGGGTGTGTGTTCTGTGAGTCTCGGTATTGTGTGCTGTATCAAAATATTGGCAAGCATGCTTATCTCATACGAAATGAGTAGCGCAAGCATTCTGAACTATTGCTATTTTCCCTTTAGCTTAGAACTGGCCACTATTACATTTAAAATTGCATAAAAATATGTCATGAATTATTTGTTTTCCAGTGTATACTTGTATCATTTTTCTCCCTCCACATATGCTAATTTATAAAAAACAAATGTATTAAGTTTGTACACATGTTTGAAATAAAATGATATTGCCATTTAAAACAAAAAACCTTAACCAGACGTTGCATCCAATTTGTGGATGCTCTTATCCAGAGTGACTTTCACAACCAAGTGTACATATGAATTAAATTTTAAAAAGTGGCACTACAGAATGGTTACCACTCTTACAGCTAATAACAGTGTACAGTATACCTGTACATAATATAGTATGTTTCATGAAAAAAAGTTGTATGTTACAAACTAAAAGAAATCTCATAAGCAACAAAAATTGTCTTTTATTGGCTTCCCCTTTGTGAAAACAGTTTTAAGTAAGCAAGTTTTTCTTAAAACTGTTACTTTCTAGGCTAGTAACTGTGTGTAACTCCTTTCAGTGTCTGAAAAGTTAAGTGTTAAAACAAAATCTGCCTTTTCAAAGTTTCCTTGAATTACAAAACACAATGACATTAAAGGCTTATAAACAATTTCAAGATGACCTCAATAGATAAGACCTCCATTTGTTCAGTTATAATTTGATGGGCTTTCTGTTGGCTCAGGAAATGGTGCATTCAGCAAGATGCATCTTTAATGTTTTGTACACCATATTTCTTTTTTGCCCTTATGATCCAAGCCACAATTAGTTTGATAAGGGAGGGCATAAAGACACAGGCTTTCACATCGATGTCAAAACTAAAGGGAAGCTACTGTAGGCCCATATGAAGTAGTAGGGAATCACAAATATTATTTGATAGCAATTGCTCAACTAATTCTTTGTGTTTTACAGACCCACTCATAGATGAAGTTTTGGAAAAAGTAGCACCATTACGGACTCAACATAGAGTCTTCTTTTTTCCCAGAGATTGCACATTATTTTTCAAAAGGCACACTGGCCAGTACTGCAGCTGGAGGCCTCACAAAAACAGATCATTGGAAATCCTATACTGTACGACCTTTCCTACACAGAGGTTATTGAGGGAAAAGCACATTTTTAACATTCATATAAATAAATATATCATACAAGATAAATGTCATGACATACTACACATTGTTTCTGACTTGTGCATTCTAAAAATCATGATACACTAATTCAGCAATACATTTATATTGCTGTAAAATGGTATGTCCATACAATTCAGAAGTTTCGCCTCAGATGATGACAGCAATATTTCTATAGTATGATCTCTACGTGGAGGACTCAGAACACAGATTGCTCCTCCATGGTCCCCCATAGGGAGATAAGCTCAGAGCTGTTTCCACCGGGCTCTTATGCCACTATGGGTAGTGGGCCCTCTGAGGTGAAGTGGATGGATCACATTATACCAGGGCAATGCAAAGCAGAGACATGTGGCATCCTGCACGTACGCTCTGCGCTGAGCTCATTGCTGCTCTTTGTCTGCCTCACACTCACAGAGAGCCGAGGGAGCGAGGTCTGAGCAGGGGAGTAGGTGGGGGGTGTCCCTTACTGCTGACAGAGCAGCCTTATACTTTCTTTACATCTCTTTCCATTGCTCTTACTCCTTCTTTTCACTCCCTCCATCTCTTTTTTAGCATGCATTTGTAGTTATTTGCTTTGTTTTTATTTCTCATCCTTTGTTAAATATGAAGCATTGATATGGATGAAGGGAAAAAAAGAATATTAAAACGGACACACTGTCTAAACGAATGGGGGTGAAAGAAGTCAAACTGTCTGTTTCCTCCTCTTTTGTTCCGTCCCTCTTTCCATCTCTTTCTTCCTTTCTCTCTTTCACATTTCCTAGCTCTCTCCCCCCTCTCTCAGACCATGTTGATCTATCAATTTCAGCTCTGCCACTGCCCTCACTAACGTGCCAGAAAACTGTTGCAGCAATGAAAAGAGCAGTGAGTTAGACCTCACAGTCACTGTCACATAATCCGGCCCCTTTAATCACCTCCGTAACGGGCAGGAGGAGCAGTTATGTGATCACCCCCCTGACTTTGTCTGTCTTTCTTTCTGTCTGTCAGGAACAGGAAAACCAAACAGGTTATGACCATATCAGGATGGTACAAGGAAACAAGATACAACCACACATCCATTGACAATGAGGAGGTGAAACATTGTTTGTCAAAAATATTCATGGATAGCTGTACAACAAAAGTCTTGTTTGGATTGATTAAGCAGGTTAAAATGGACACAAATGTTGACACATTATAAAATATTGGTATCAATAGCTGTACACCTCTCACTCTTGAAGGATGAGGCTTCTCCTGTGCTTTCCAGTAAAATCATAACATTTTACTGTCATCACCCTTGTGTTGTTAGGAGCTGTTCAAATTCATCCAAAACAGTGTGTGAACTGCTGTGAAATGCAGCCCATTCTTAAGTAAAATCGCAATTATAAATCACTTTATGTAAAATCCCCTTTATTAACCATTAATAAAACATTATGAACATTCATTATGTATTTGTAGTTATCAGCTACTGGTACACCCGAGTATTAGAGATGTGATGTTTTGATTACTGTAATCACAGTGTAGTTTCTTTACAAACCATGAGTTCAAAGCAGGGGAGTACAGTGGTACTACCTAAGAGCTATGTATAGCCTGAACTCATCAACAGGGTTAAGTGGATCACCCTTATAGTCCCAACCTGACATGTCCGTGCAGTCCCCAACGTTAATATTATTTTTTCTATTAGTATGTTCAGGATCACATTATGGGTTTTGTTCACTATACTGTTTCAGTTGTAGGGTCATTATTTTGAAGGGCTCTTTGTTCCAGTAAGTCAATCTTGGAGTCACAGTGTAATATATTGAAGAGTAGTTGGCACAATGGTCACATGCATTAAGATTGCAGGTTTTTTTTTTACCAATGTATGTGGGGCTATGTACTGACAGAGCTAGATTTTATTGAAAGAAATGAAAACAGAAGACATTGCCTTTGACAGCAGTACAGGGTTGCCTTTTTCTTTCTGTGGTAGAAAGCAGACAGTGTATAAGTATGAACAGCGTCTTCTAAATAAAGGACCAGCCCAAATACAAAAATAACTACCGGCCCATGACTACAAGATTAGGTGAGCAACAGACAAGCAACTGAAAGGCTCGGTAACAGAGAGCTGCTTCTCATCAATAAAAGATGCAATGGCCTGGCACAGCTCTCGGACACTCAACACTGAGTTAGGAGGCCCATGGAACAATGCCATGTTGAGACTTTCTGGAAAGTCATGCTTACTCTTGCAGTGACACACAGCCACCTGACTGAGCAAGCGCCTTCTGAGATAGTGGTTTGGCAATAAAGATCCCATCTATAGTATAAGGGGTCTGATTGTATTGTATTGGTTTTCATGACTCTGTCAAGCCATTGAGTGCAATGTTTTTCCCATCTCTTTGTCTATAGCACTGAGTGACAGTGACTTTGAATGTACATGTTCACTTATAAGTCCTGTACCCCAACTACACTGCTATTAAATGGTAATTCAAAATGTAATGCACAGTAACAACTTCATCCTTTACAGTGTGTGGATGGTGATGGGAGGGGGTAAGAAAAAGAAAACAAGCAGTCATAAGAAGGACAGATTAACCTCCCTCCTGCAACAGCACATTTCTGTTATGCAAGAGCATTATGCTGCCTGACTTAAACCATGTGCGTAATACCTCACTCACACAAATGGGATAGAAAGCATGGTGACAAAGTTGTAAATATGATCCTGATTTGCCTTAATTGACTCCTGGTGAAGTCTTTGTGCTTGTCTTAAGCCTTCCCTGTATGCCAGTGATCCGTAAGACAGGGTGAGTCTGATCTGCATGGTCTGGGATAAACTAAGGGAGAGAGCTTTAGGGACTTTTGCATCCTAAGTACCAATTCACAGCTCATGAGTTTGGAAACATCTGCTGTAGTTCCAGCAACATAAATTGGACACCTGATGTCAAACAACCTTCTTAAATCTCCCTCCCAGTGAAGATCAAATGTAACATTGCAGATGCAGGACTAAAAATCAGCACTGTAATCCAGGATGCAAACTACAGTGGAGTCAGGGAGAGCTTGGCTCCTCTTAAGACATGAGCTCACCTGAAAACATGATTTGTGAAACTTTGGGGGTCTCTAAAATATTGACAGTATGATATTTTTGCCATGTATTTCAATATATTTATATCTTCATCATCATGGACCATGCGTAAAAATAGGCTATTATTGATGTATGATTCATGCATGAGGGTGATTCATCACTAATAAAGATGCCGGCATGCATGCTGTTCTTGCCATCACCATCAAAGTGTGGCGGCGCAATATCACAAACTTCACTGACTTAAACTGAAAGATCAGAAAAAAACTTTCCTGCGTGCTGAATCGCCATTATTCATTTCTCTGTTTTGTAGTCAGCATACAGATATGTCAAAAAGAAAACAAGGAAGCTTTGATTTACGAAAACATCTAAACCAATCGACTCCGAAGAGCAACCAGAGCCAGAGGCTTCTTCTTGTTAGCTTGACGACAACTGACACTGATGCTACACCTGCTGGGACTGCTGTCAGCTCAATCCTGCCCTGCTTTAGTCGGCCATATTGTAACATGCTGTGATGTTTAGTTTTGATACCCATGTGGAAGTTTGATATGGTCATTAACTGATTATTATTTATCAGATGTGCTGACATAAAGCAAGTAGGCTGTCATGCTGGCAGCTATGAGTGCTGGCAGCTATGGTTCTTTGAAGCATGCACAAGTGGCCCCCCATACAAAAAAAAAAGTGAGCTCTCCTGAAAGCCATGGTATAGTTTGCACACTGCTGTAACATACAGTGCCCGGACAACAGTGAGCAGGCCACAGGAGGTTAGGCACTTGTCAAGATTTTGTGGAAAAGCGAGTGCATGTTTAGTTGCTTGTATCCACAGGTTGAAATGCCAGTGGTGTGCTGACAGGATAATACTCTCACCCTTTCACCCAGTGACTCCATGCACAACACCCATGATTACAGTGTTTTCAGGTTTTCACTGGCTAAATTAAAACACGTTTCTCCTGCTGCTTTCCCGGTCTAAGTCCCCCCTCCCCTTAAATCTTTTAAGGAGCACCAAACAATCAGCCTTCTGTTATAACTGTTAAAGCCACACTTTTCTTTGTGTCGGAACATTAATCTGCACCCATGGAGATTGTTGGGCCTCTGACCTGCTTAACACTGAGGGCATTTTCCAAAGGGGTCCCTGTTTTTCATCACAGGAGCTAGTAATATGACCTGTAATATGGATATGATAATATGAAGGACATCTCCAGTCATATATTGTATTTTAATTTTACTCTTTTTATTTAATGTCCATTCTTATTTTTTTATTATATACTTCTCGCATTCAAACCATAATTAAGAACAGAAAGCATGTGGTTGATCAATACTGTGCCACATATTCCTCTACACAGTTACTCACAGATGCTGAAATTCCCCTGGGTAAAATGAATTTATTCAGCTCAGTCTAATTCAATTCAATTGCGTCTATCTCTTGTACCATAGCAATAACAAAAATGCATGCATATTTTTTAAATGACGCTTCAAGCAACTCAACAAAACTTTAATGAAGTATAAAAGTAAAGTTATCAAACTTTGCTGTGTTACATGAGCAGTGCTTGCTTGGGACATACTCCCCCATATATACATCATATATTAGGATATAGAAGCCAAAGGGAAGACAAGTATAGCTCAGTCGTACCTGTCTGTACAGCCTTCATTGGGACTAGTTCCATTTTGCATGTAAACAGAAATGACTTCCAAGTCCAAGCTAGTTTTTAAGTCTCAAATTTTTTTTGAAGTTCTGTTCAAGAATGCATTCGTAAGTATAAGATCACAGAGTAGTTGGCAGGACAGAACTCTATAGATAATTAACTACAGGTACGATGAGCTTGTGGATGCTGATTGGTTAGCCTGGGACCAACGAGTGAGATGAACCAGGAAGCATTACTCACTGATGCACAGCTTCCTTAATTCAGTGAATCCAGAGATTTCTGGGATACTTTGGTATTTAAGGGTGCACCATTTAAAATAAGTTTGGGTTACATAAAATGTGTATTTGCCTGACTGTTGTACAGAATCCCCACTGTTTCCCAAAGCAGAAAAACGCTGTTAATGAAAAGGAAAACAGGTTTTCAGCACAGTTCCTGGAATGGATGAGAGTTCCCTTAACAGTGATTGGACTCCAGATGGGTGTTGACTACAGGAAAGAGCACTCCCATGCCTCGTCCAGGAAAGAAAGAATTTTAATCAGATCTGAGCCTGAAAAATGCTATTAGCATGCATCAGAGGGATTACTGAATCACGGCCCTCTACCGCAGGGGTCCTGAACCCTGGTCCTGGAGAGCTACAGGGACTTCTGGTATTTGTGTTCAGCTCAAAATCAGCAACCTGTTCAGACCCAAGAAACAAGGTGAGGTGAGTGAACAGTGTAGTCAACTGCTTTAATTAATGATGTATGTGATGGAGCAGATTCAGAGGCTCCCAGCCCCAGAGCTGGGCCCCCCTGATCCACAGTAAAGAGGAGAGCCTTCCAGAGAATAGAAGCAGGAAGAAGAATCCATTCATTTGTTAGAGATGTTTTTGTGTGATACCAGCTTACTCTCATTGTGTGTTTTCCCTGCTTCTTAGTTACCACTGTATTGTCACATTTCAGGGAATATGCAAATATTTATGTGTGAAATTATTCTTGGCCTTCAAACTGAAAAGGTATTCTTGTTACAAAAAACAGTGGACTGAGTCCCTTTCAGTTTTAATAAACAAAGGGAAAAGTACCCTTATCTGGCTTCATTGAAACCAGACAAATGGGTAGCATAATGGCTTAGCAGCATTTTTGTTTATCCTACATACTAAAGAGAGTGGTTAACCAAACTTCAAACAGTGGGATTTACATTTTCCAGGGTAGTTTATTTCAATCAGCCTAGTTGTTTCCTAATATAGAAACGATGCCATGGTATAAGGTAGCATGGTTTTATGCAATTAAAAAATAACACTTGGTTTTGTGAGACTTATATGTCCCTCTTTCCTAACTGAATTCCTAAAAGACTATCCTTGTGTTGAATTAAGCACACCTGATTTCCACGAGGGAGTGCTTGGCTAGATTTAGTATAGCCCAACCAATGGAAACAATACAGTGGCGATCCTTTCACAGGGGCAACTAAATATTTTAGAAAGTTAGCCAACGTCCTGACAACATCAGCTAAATCCTGTTTAGAGAGAATTAGTCTGGAAAAGTGGATTAAGCTTCGTGGTAAGAGAAAATTTTGTGTGCAGATATTTTGTGTTTGTCCAGAATGAACATACTTATGATTTGAGACCTGAATTGCAAATTTAAACCAATTTGGAGACATTCATATGGCTCAACCCATTAACATTCTTGTATTGTTAGCTTTTACTTATATTAATTTTACTATTTTAATGGTTTCATGTTATTCTTGTTCATTAGTAAGCTTGTTCAAATGGTGTTATGTCTTATATTGAATGATATTGGTCTAAGATATCACATGCTGAAGTAATACTTTGATACATTTTCACCTAAATTGTACTTCTTTATTTCATTACATAATTGGGTTGGGTGTGGGTCCTTATGGAAGTTATCTCTGTTATGCCTATGCTTGTGACATTCTAATAAACTGCTGTGGTTCTAAATTGTGGTGCACAAAATTACTGATGTCTGAGTGTTCCATCAAAAGAGGTGAATATGGGATGTGAAAGTGCTTACTTTCACATGGTCATATTGTGGGTGATTTCTTTATTCACAGCTGCACCACCTTATGGCTTACTTTACAGAAGCACTTGGTGTTTAAACAAATGTCATCAACAGAGAGCATAAAGAAAAATCCACACAGAGAAATGTGATCTATGCCTGAACTGACCAAGAGTAATTATTTGCAAATAAGTCTGATTGGGTGAAAAACTCTTATTGTTTTATTTAATTATCAGCTAAAGGTGCTGGACTGGGAAAGGGTGGATGTGCCTCTGTGGCTGTGAAGGAGTGGGGAACGTACTGGAAGTGAGTGACATTTCATTGAACCAAATATGAAGGCGTTACAGCATGGTATGGTGATTTGGACCAATTAATGCACCGACAGTGGAGAGAAAAACGTGATTGGTTCAAACAAGTCAGTGATTCGCAGCCTAGTGTAGCTCCGCCCTAAAGGAGGGTTCATGAAATGTCATTTCAATCTTCAGTACTCGCAGGACCAAATGACCTGGCTGTGTGGGAAACTGACTCGAGAGGCTAGGTCTATGGCAGAAAGAGCAGCCTGAAATTAATGGAATGCTGTTTTGAGTGCAGTGATGTGGTTCCTGGTTTAAGAGGGGGTCAGAGGTTTTAAAAGACACAGCTGTATAGTCTGACCAGTACATTCCTGATGCCCCAGTGTGATGAATATGAGGGGGTGGTTGTGTTGGGATTACATTTTCAATCATTCCCACAGTAGAAGACACGGTAGAGGACGCTTGGACAACATGGTCCACAGAAAACAGCAGCTGTGCTGCATACTTCAGACGTGACTAACAGCGTCTGGTCTGGTTGTGTTTCCCTGTCACAGTTCTGGAAAAATCTCACTGACTCATTTCAGAGCCTGATTCTGTCCTCTGTTGTCACATTGAAAAGTGTCAGCAGTGCGAGACAATCCACAGCTCTGGCAGAGTTTTGCAATTTGCACAGCACTTTGAGCGGTGATTCTGGGAAAGAGCATGCCAACTGGAATGCACAGCCAAGAAATGCAACAATAGACAGCAGCCATTATGGAAGACTGAGGTTGCTTGTGATGTCATCATCAGTGTGTCTCTCTCTATTTCATATAAAAACAGTGCATTAACAGTTGATCAATTTATTGACAACCGTCATACATATGGCTCCCCATGGCACCAACTTTGAGACCACTGGTGTACACAATTCCCATGAGTCCAGAGCACTTCTTTAGCATGCACAAAAGCAGTATGGGAAAACCCCTTAAGTCAAATGTCAGTCTTTTTAAAACAATTCCTCTGGGCTGGTAATACACACAACCCCAATGATCACATACGAAGGCAGGGAGAGCAGAGTGTCATCATCTCACACACAGACTCACTCAGTTCAGGTAGTCACTCACCACAATCACAGACAGGTGACTCAAACAGTGTGGGACACATCAGGGAGAGTGGGAACAAGTTAGTATGGGATGCCAAGGGCTGCAACAAAATACTTTAATCGCTACAGGAACAATCACCTCCTCAGAACACACTGTCTCCTGCATCCGACCAAGGGTCCATTCAATTTTTAACAACTCGTACCCTAGCCAAGCTGAAAGCACAAACAACTTTTTTCAGGGGAAACAAAATGTTGTGCTTTTTGTGAAAGGAACCTTTATTTGAGATGAAAGAGTGCCCCTTTTCACACAGAAGAAATTTCACCAAACATGATTTTGCTGGTTCAAAGGGGGGAACAAGGCCTGCTTTGTCAGGGCACTGACATCGATCATTTGCCTCAACAAGCGAATATATCCATGGTGGAGAGATGAGACTTATTGAATTGACAAAATAGTGTCAACATTTTAAGATGGAAAGGAGAAATAGAAAGAGACAGGAAGAAACACACACAGAGAATAAGAGAGTCAGAGACAATGTCTTATTTGAGACAGAGAAGCTGCAGGGAACTGGCCTTTTCTGGTTGCACTGCTTAGATGTTGGAGAGTACCAGGCAGAGGTTCCTGCCTGTTGCTTCCTCCTTTCTTACCACAACACACCTACTATTTCAGGATGAGAAGGCTATCAATAGTAAGAGTCTCCTCAACCTTGTGTCATCAGCACAGTCTGAGCTGGGATCAAATCCATGACCTTCCAAACTGGTGACGCAACAAATCCCAGCCTGAGGCATGAAAACTGTATGCAAAAGACCTGGATACCCTGCACTGGGGAAGAAATTAGACCCTATGTTCAAGGAGGCAATGTCATTGCATGCAATGGACATGAAATTGAAAACATCAGCTCTTCCCTGACAGCCTAGGAGCAAGGCACCCCTGACCCTGTGTGTGGATGGAGGGTGAGAGAAGAGCACCTGTGGAAATGTATTCAAAGCAGAGCATTAGCATTTTCTCACCAAAACAAAAGTGTTGCATTATCAGAGATGGCTAACAATGAATGTTGGTCATGTTGAAGCCTACAGCTGGGACAAGCATACATTGTAGTGCCTGTGTCTTTTATTTATGTGGTCTGAAGGAAAGGATTCAAATGAAAAATGCAAAGATCACAAAAGCTTGATAAGAAAATCTATATGTAGGTGGCCATAGTTCCAGGACTATTCACAGTGAAGACAGAACAGAAGCAGTTGGGCAGCTACAAATATCTGGAGGTCTATGTCAGAGATTCTGAGCAAAACAAATAAAACAGATTTCCAATCAAATGATTTTACATTTCCTAGTTCTGTAAAGCTTCTCAACAGTATAAACATCCAAAGCCTGCAGTGTTGATCATTTCATCTCCTTCACCACATTGTCTTGTGCAATTGTAATGTGTACTATCTGTGTTTATACTACACATGATGTGCTGTATTTTTTGTAGTTTAAGAAGTTTTATGTACTGTTTTATTGTTGTGTAAGTCTGAATGCCCACAAGCTACACCCGAATATCCATGATAAATTGGGGACACTGAAATGTATCTTATCTTCCAGCACTTCCACAAAATATTGTTGGGCACAGACAAAAGCCCTCTTTATCTCTGTGGGAAATAGTCACTTTCCATATTAAGGAACATAATACAAAGAGCAGAGAGACATTCTGAACAAAGTTTAATTCTCCCAAATAAGAGTTCTTGACTGAGTGACACAGTCCAAACTTCAATTGGCTAAGGTTTCTGTCACTTCATCTGACACTTATGAATCTGTCAGAATCTTGGTTTTCACTGGTGAGCGTTTCATTATGTATTGGATATTTTTCTCAAATAAAGGTGCTCCATCTGACTTTGACTGTTAGCACTCTGTGGAGGTAAAGGGCAGTGTGCAGAGGCCTCTGGCAGGGTGTTGTGTTTGCATGCTTCACCACACAGTGGGGAACATGATCCTGCATAAGAACTGTGTGTGCCATAATCCCACTGGTCGCGTGACGTTCACCGTTGCCATCTCATTGAGCTTGAGGCCACTCCCTCCCACCCCCCCACAATGAGTCACTCTCACATGACGGGAACCCAATCCCATCCTCTTCCCTTCAGCCGTGACACCTGAGAGACCTGCTCACGGAGGTCAACTGAGCAGCTAATCCGAACCCTGCTGAATGCAACACGGTGTCCGGGATATACAAACGCTGTGGCAGGGTGTGTCCAATGCACAGGACGTGGCCTACGTGTTCATCCGCTGAACAGTGCAACTTAATGAAAGCACAGCAATATAACTGAAGATGCAGTTGTACATGAAGATATGTATGCACATATATGCACATCCAAACACAGGCACTCGACGCCTATATACACTGACAAGAACACAAATACACACAACCTTCTACAATTGCACACATACATAAACACAAAAATTATAAATGACTGAAAATAAAATATCAATGACAAAACATGGATAGAAAATGGTCAAGTGAAGGTGTTCAAAAGGTGAAACCATTATGCTAATTCTCAAAGCATTGTGTGGTTAATGGATAGTGGCTTTGGTCTCCTCAATGGTTCAGCGCAGCCCTCCGCTCTCAGAATAATGCCACAGTTCATTCCCATCCCTCTCCAATTGTGCAAGACAGAAAAGGGGGAACATTTGTCCAACTGTACCACTGCATTCAGTGACCATCAGATACCCCCCCATTCCATCTGAGAGATGGAGATGTAGCTTAGCAACTTCAGAATACTGCCACACTAGACTGGACAGAACAGGTTTGATCAGGTCAAGTAGTTCACTCCAATGACTTTCAGTGTAAAGTCACCATTTTGTAAGGTTATACTGTGGTCACATCCTTAAAGAGAATCTCATGAGAGGTTCCTGAGATATTAAAAAAGTATTTTGAAACATGCCTTTTTAATTGCGGCATTTCAAGGACTCAGACAAGTTCATCATGAAAACATCATGTCATGCAGTATAAAATCCATTAGAGCACTGATCTGCAGCCTGCTCTGTCCAGGTCTTTGGTGGTGCAGACTGTGCCAGGTTTTCTGAGTGAATGACCATGATGAGTCATCATTTTGGAGACTTCACTGGGCTTTGCTCTCTGATTGAGGCTGAACTCAGACTGTGGGCCAGGGCCTGGCAGGGTCTGAGTGTGTGAGATGCCAGTGTGTGTGACCCTGCTGAACCCAAAGTTCTGTCTCACGGGGGCCTGACTGTCACCGGTTAAGGCCAGTTTGGTACGGCGTTTGGGTTTTGGTTGGGGGAGCTGTCCCCCAATTACCAGCACTATTTCTTCACAACAGTGGGCCAGATCTGAGTGGCCCCTCACGCAAAGGGAGAGCCCTTGTGTCTGAGGTACTAATGGGATCGGAGGGGGAGGGGAGTGGGGGGAGGCAGGCAGCAGCGGCGGCATGATGGGTTATCACAGATTAAAAACCTGACTCATTAAGGGGAGGAGGGCATTCAGCAGAATGTTCCATCAGGTCAATTCTAATATCCTGTGTGAAAAGGGTGAAGGGCATCAATGTGTGTGTGAATGTGTGTATCCATCTCTCTATGTTTTGTCTGTGTGTATATGTTAATCTGCCTATGTAGTATAAACATGCTGGCTGTATTTATGTTTGTGTCTGTATGTGTTGAATGGGTGGGTCACATGTAATCAGGGCAAGGACAAGATGTAGATAGACTGCACCTCAACAGTCAGTATCAAAAAAATCTCCCCCAACCCACCCCACCTGTGCACACATATTCCCCTCTCAAAACTGAGTAATTCTTCTTGGTTATGTTTAGACATACATAACCTTTCACTGTACTGAGCAACATTATCACTCCCCTGCCATGTTACCCCTCTCTCTCCCACTGGCACTGCTGCTTTCTGACCATGCCAGGGACTCTGGTTAGCTTTGTCAGGGACATCTGAGTCTCCTTGTTTAAGGGCCAATCACATGGAGGTAAAACCCAAACTCGAGGCTGATGGGAACGCCGATAACACAATGCACTGCCCATCCTTGGCGCTGGCACAAAGCAAATCCATCTCTGTCCCCCCTGAAAGCCAAAATCTCCTTCCAGCAGGGCTTGCCTACATCCCATAATTCCTTCAGGCTAAAGACACCTCTTTGCAGTGCTGTCATGGTTTCTGTCTAGCTTTGCAGGGCAATGGGGCGGTATTTACACACTCTGGTCAAGGGCCAGCCACAGATATACATACCAATGAACAGAAAAGGGAACCAACCACTCTATCCTGTGACGGTTCTCTGTCAAATGACTGCAGGTACTGTAGTGGACTGCTTTGGAGAGGAGGCTGTTGAATGGGGTGAATGTAAAACACTGAAGCAACTAAAGCAACTCAAAATTAGCCTAATTATAATGGTTATATGACGGTTTTGACATGTTGCATTTACTTCCTTTGATTTAATTGTATTTATTTTTTTAAGGAAGTGAGCCACTGAATGTTTCCTGGGATAAAGCTGTTTCCCTCCTTGATTCTGGTCTTTCTTCAGCTGAAAATCTGAACCACTTCATGACCACATGAAAGAAATGTGCACATATGAAAATCAATAAAAACTGTTAATTTGAACACAAAACTGCTAAACTAACCAATGTGTATTGCATAGCCTATCCATTTTTTTTAAAAGAAAGGAAAAGCATAAACAGGCTGAAAACTCATCCAAACAGAGATGAGATCATTGTAGCCCTGGGACCCATGTTCAGAATGGCTATCGGGACAGAAGTGCTCTCTCTCCCCCTGGATAACCTTTCTCGTTCATTATGCTCAAATTAGGGAAGCATCACTTCTCTGTTCCATTAAAACAGCACACAGTGGAAAAAGTGGCTGTCGCCCCACATTAGGTTAGAGCCAGTGGCTTTCTAAAGGCCCCGGCGAGGCCCAGCTTAGGAGAGTGGGCTGACGTTTCCAGTGAGCAGAGAGGCCAGCCAGACAGCCCTTTGAAGGAAGCTCTCTGTAGACTCATCCTATTCCCCTACCCAATGCCATGCCCCCCTGCCCTCTGCTCCCCTGCTCTGTGGGTGCTGACCTGGGATCAGCATGGACCCTTGTCTGTGTTAACCAACCCTAGGGGAAAAAGCCATCAGAGAAGCATGGAAAAAAACTCTGCAGTAGGTTGTGGGCGTCATTTTAAACAGATCAAAGAACAGACACAAACAAAGGGCAACCTTTTCTCCCTTTGAAATATAGAATGGCTACAATATGTCTCTAGAGTCATTGCTATGTCGCAAACACCAATCTAAAAATGCAGTCTGAAGTATGCAGAAAACACGAACCAATGAAATCCTCCACTCTACAGGCCACAAAGCACTACAGAACAGCAGGAGCCAAACAGATGAGAGGTGTAATTCTGACAAAATAAAATTAGAGCACAGTAATGTACTGTGTTAAACAAACCCAGCCAGGATTGATTCAGGGAAAGTTACAGTAGCTCTGAGCCTGTACCTCATACTATTACAAGAACACAAAACTCAGACAGAGAAACCTGAGAAAGCTGATACCACAATGCACTGCCCATCCCTGGCAGTGGCTCTTAATTTAATCTTAATGACACAAGTACTGTTAGTTCATTTCTGTTAATTATTTTCATTAGTTTGTGCCCATACATAAAACTGGCCATACAGGCAAATGTATTTTTTGTTGCAAGCAATTACCTGTTTAATGGGTCTTAAAATAACTAATTACACATCTAAGTTGCCTTTAATGAGGCAGTTGCACTAAATCTGAAAGAGGGGCAGATATAATTATGTTTATATTAATATGAAAATATCTCCAGCTGCAAATTGATTATTTTACAAATAATTTAAGACAGATCAAATGTAAGGATGTGAAACCAAGGTGCATAACTGATCAATTAAACATAATGAGCTCCACTGGAGGACAAACAGCAAACACGCTGCATCACCAGCAGGGTCGGGAGACACTGTCCTCAAAGACAGCTGAACTTCAACTTTGATTTTGAGAGTGATAACGATTTCACCCACCAGGGCTGGATAAATCTGAACAAATAAATATCTACATGAAAATTTAAAATACATACATCTCAGCATGAGAAGAGACTCAAAGAAAGATGTTTTTAAGGCTTGCAAATATGTTTTTTTCTCAGAAAGGGCTAAGCCTCTTGCAAAAGCTTTAGCCATTCATGTGACAAGCCATTCCTAACTAACATTAATAATTATGTTTATAAATGGCTTAATATATCAGTTATGACTGTTGACATCAGAATCTCCTCACAGTGCAATTAGCAGTTCCTCTACCTATTTCTCCTGGCCTTCAGCATCAGCTGAGAACATTTGGCTTAAATCGGTCTGCTTCAACAACACATAAAATCCTGCTTTAGCATCCTTTAACAGTGCCACAGACATATAAATTCAGATGCATTCCTCTGCAGTAACCTTGAGCATAGGCATAAATGACTGCTAGATTTACAGTGTGTTTCTGTCCTTGACTTAAGTAAGTGGTCTATATACGTCACGCCATACCGTGTGAATGTAATGTGTCAGAGAAAGCTTTTAGCTGTAGTAAAAGGCAAAGTTTCTCATTCATCTTTGATTACCGTTCCCTAATTATGTCAACTAATGTCCTTTCCTGACCTGGTCCTCCATGAGAATTTGGCTGGAGCTGGGGGCTTGCTTTAGAGGCTCTAGAGTAGCACATGGAGCTGGAGGGTAGGGGATAGGGAGAGGTGGTGCTGGGGAGGCTGGTGGGAGGGCGGGTGAGTCAGGATCAGGCTGGTTTGTGGCTGCCGGATTAAGGGAGGTTGGAGGTGGGGGGAGGGTTGGGATGGTGTGTGAACGTGTGTGTGACGTGCCAGGGCTGTGCTGCGTGCGCTGGGACACGTCGCTAGAGGGACAGGCACACGTCCATGCGCACGTTCTCTCAGGCCCGTCTCTCCTGCTTTTATGCGCTCTCCCTCATGATTTGTCCCTCTCCTTCACTCTGTGTGTGTGTGTATGTGTGTCTTTTCACTTGCCCTGAGAACGCTGTATTATAGCGATTCACCGTAGTTACACAGTTGACAGGGAGTTTTACATCATCAGTAGAGCATTGTGCACCCCTCCCCCAATCTCTATTTTGTTCAGTAATAAATAACTAAAAAGACAAAGCATTAAAGGCCAAATGAGAAAAACAAACATCCAATGAAAACCCCTTGGAGCCTTGTCACATGACCAGGGGCACGTTAAGCAGTGGGGTGCTGTTTTGGATTTCTCTTCAGATCCATTACAGCTTCCAGTGCTGCATGGGCACATCCTACACGTAGGGCATGGCCCATGTCCACAAGACCCGGGTCAAAAGCCTGTCCAATTTTTTTCCAAGTTCTGCTGCTCTGTAGAGTCTCTCAAGAAAAGTAGTTGTGTGAGGGATTTCATTTTACACAGCTCTGGCCTGTCGCATTTTCACAAATACATACAATCATTATACAATACATACATAATTTCTTCCTGCTGTTATCCAAGGTTTATATCAGGTTTAATCTGTGTCAGTGAATGTTTGTGTCCTGCCCAGTGCTTATTTAAGTTTCTAAAGTTTCTAAAGTCTATGGTTTCTGGGGGGGTGCTCCAGGCCAATGAAGAACAGGGCCTACATTCATATCTCAGAACAGAACCCAATATTATAACTCGATAAATATACTGACATTTGTCAAGTAATTATATCTTCAGCAATGGTTGGTTAAACTTGTAAACTTAATGTGATATGATCTTCTGTTTGCGCAGCCTGTCCTCAAGCATGACAACGACACTAAAAGAAATTCTACTAATGTGCTGGAAGCCAAAAAACTAAACCTGCAGGACCATGAATTCTTTATTTACACCTTTTGACCATCCAGATGGTCATTCCAATGTCAACATATGCTTTTCTCTATAATTATAAGGTACTGTAAAAGTTCAAAAAGGTCCTTTCGGGCAAAATGTCTAGAGGTGTCTTGCTACACCTGTTTTCAGGAGTGGACCATTCCCACACTTCCCCGTCCCCTTCCTCTAAACCACAACACTCACATCTCACAACCACAGAGAGGAATCCGGACACTGACACATCAGTGGACATATGCAAAAATACACAGCATGATGTACATATAACCAGTAGGCGATTTAAGGGGGTTATGTATGCCTTGTTAGCAAAATGACCAAAATCCATCTGCCTTGATAACCTGCCATCCCCATTTGACACGTGTGCGTGTTGGTTGGTGGTGTGGGGGCAGGGGAGTGCTCCCATTGGGCCATCCCCCAGTTAAAAATTAACAAGTCACCTACTGTATATAACTGCATGTATACGTGCATACACGTAAAGTGAAACATGAACATATGTGTAACGGGGGTGTTCACCTTTTCTCAGTATTCATATACTTACATCTATAATATTTAATTAAGCTAGCAAGCTACAAGCTAACCCCTAATGCCGCTTTATGCTACTGATCTATCTTCAGCGCTGTGTTGTTGTGCGGACGGCGTATCCAGCGAAGAAACGCTAAGTCTCCGATGTGAAAAGCTGGCATTTATTGATCACAGAAGCACTTCGGGACCGTGAGGGATACACGCCCGGATTATAAATCGATATGTAGTAAATAAACATCCAAAGTAACACAAGCTATGGCTGTGAAACATGTCGGAAAAATGGCTAGTACATTGGCTGGCTAGCTAGCTTGTATAAGAGCTAGAAGGGAACTCTCGACCGATATGGCAATACATTTGATTATTTAGTTACAAATTCCAGAACCGTATTGTCATTAGTACATTACACAATGAAGCCAGAAAACAATTTTGAATATAATAAAAAATTATGTGAAACCTACATTGATTCAATTCCTGTCAGAATATCAGTGTTTGGGTGCTCATTAATATTCAACACTCACCTGAGGGATACAAGCCCGGTCTAACTTGATCCTTCAAGTGGCATGACCTCTACTCTGGCCCACAGAAAACATAAAATATTGTAAAATTCAGAAACAAAATGAAAATATGATTAAATCGAGGAAATAGCAATGTTCAAACCATTCGATACAAAGAAAATTATTAACAACCATTAAAAATCACATTACAACATTAGGAATATCGCTGTATTAAGTAAAAGCAGTCATTTATTTACTGTAACGATGCAACATGCATATGAACTGTTACATATGCATACACACATAGCAAAACATAAGTAAAACATGAGGTTACTTGCAACAATTTTATGTTCAGGAGTGGACCTTCATTACAATATGTTGTGCAATGTTATACAATATACAGCATGTTGGCATTGTTGCTGCTTGCCAGGGTTGTAAACTTTAAACGAACAGTTGTTGCAAAAAGCTCATGGTTCTTGGGTACAGTATAATGCAAATATTACTTTTATCTAATTATTGTATGCTATTTCTCTCCTCTGAGCTTGAACTGGTTTATTGGAACCTGAAAAGGCCCCACTTCTGTTTAAATCAGCTGCAATCCTGATCTCCTTGTGTGAAATCAAGTTATGTAAAAAGCTTTGTCAAAGTTTGTTTATGTGTCAGTTCAATCTTTTCATGCCATGCTTTTCTGTAGACCTTGTGGCTAAATTGGGTTAAAGCCAAAACCAGGTCATATAAAGTTAATCTTACAAGTGGGACTACAACCCTGAAAATCCAGCTCAGATCTTATAAACACCATGAAACTGTTACAATAGTGTTATAAACTGTGTGCAATCTGTTCAGTAATGCTGCAATTTTATCTTTGAGTCAGCTCAAAGCAGTCATCTAATCTATACTGAGCACTCAAGGCAATGCTGATCAGACACTTATGGAGTGTCAATGGCAAAATATTCCATATTATACTGATGGCCTTTGTGAAGAGCTGAAAAAATTGTTGGTGTCAATTGAAAATTTCTGGTGTTTTTACTGACAAGATCCTGTCAAACAGAACTAAAATAATAGAAACAGCCACAGTCTATATTGCTGTTATTGCCACAAAGGCTTGGAGCAACCAGATTTTACAGAGCAGGTTATTTTAAACACACTGGAGTGGACCCTGGCACATTTCTCTGCATTGCACAAAAAACCGAAACTCCAACCTACATTCATTCATATCATCCCTCCTATAAGTATCACCCCTCTCCTCTCCTCTCCTGTGCTCTGCTCTGCAGTTCTTGCTCATTGCTCACACTACAGAGTCACAAGACATCCCTGCATCCACCCCCAAAGGGAGAATCACCTGATTTTACTGCAGTGCACTGTGGCATTCCACCAACTGCTGGATCACAGATTCGTGCATCCTGACATCCTCTATCTGAAACCTCCAGTTAACAGATAAAATATAGGGCTATACGGTTATACAGAGCTGGACTCGGCCACATTACATTATCTGACTATCCTCAATGTGAAATAATTCAATACTGTTATGAAATTTTATTGAAGGATAGGCTCTTCGTTTTCAAGGGGGTCCAAAAACACAAGTATACATCAGGCATAATGCACACATAAACACATCAGATAAGACACAAACATGTAACATACACACATAACATATGGGTCGTGTTGGCTGTAATTTCAAGCATGCAAGGCCTTAAAAGCCATAAAGCCCAAAAGAATGAATTCTAGTGTGCTAAATATAGCATGGACCTTCATTAGCAAATAAACAATAAGCCGAATCAAGCTAGCAGAAATGTGAAGAGTAATTATGGATTGATCCAGTGATTACCAGCCACCTAAATCTAAAGCAATGTAATGAAAGCTGCAGTAATGTAATGAAGATGCAGTTTAACTACTTGCACTGGAAGGCAGAGGTTATGAGCAGTGAGGATGAATGAAAAACAGTAATGTAATAAAGATGCAGTCTAAGCACCTGCAATGGAAGGTAGACCTTATGAGCAGAGAGGATGACTGAAACACCCCGCGTTTTTCAGTTGACTGTAAATGTGGTGTTTGAATCCTGCTCAGTTTCAATGGGCTGGAAGTGAATCGCAGTAATGACTCCCCGCGGGGTCAGTGAAGCGTGCTCGGACTGGCATAAACACCATTCCCATGCTCCTGAGCTCGCAAAAACAGAACCCATCGTCCAAAGCAGGTACTCTTCTGCCATGAAGATGTTTTTTTCTTGGTGAAAATCCCCAAAACTCAGCGATCCGTGAAGGCTTACTGTTCATGGAAGCAGCAGGGCACAAGCGGCAGTTCCTAGAAATCGATGCCCACTTACAATAGAATTAATTCTCCCTTACAACATAATCAATGCTCATGTCCATCAGATGGATGTGCGCTCACAAAAGCAAGCATACTTACAGCACCATCAAAGAATTGGTGCTACGACATGTGCTACATTTTTGAAAGATTTCCACTCAAGCCTCAAGGATCTGAATGTTTCAGAGTACAGTCTTCTGCAGTCAACTGGTGTTATACAGAAAGGATGATGCTGTGTACTGAAATGTGTTGATGACTAGCCTCGTATGTAAATGTGTGTCCAGTTATATTTTAAAAGTATGATTCAACATACATGCACACTGTTAAAATCATAAACTGCATATTTTATAAAAATATTTAATTTGAGTGGTAAATAGTGGTGATGGGCCCACATTAGAAGAGCAACCTCTCAAACATACATCACAGCAAAACCATTTTTGAAACAAAAAACAAACCATGGCACAGGCAGATGGAACAGATTTTATATTTGGAATATGACCAAGATCAAGAAGGAAATGTGGATTTGATAGTGGCCATTGAAAACATTTCATGTTCCCATTGATTACGAAAAATGGCAAAGCATCAAAACGTTTTGAAAGTTTCATTGTGAAGTTTCAAAGAACATCCTATTTTTTGTTTGCGCACTGGTAGACTGGAATGGAAGCCGGTCCAGGTTCACAGGAGGTGAATAACAAGAGCACACCAGCCATCCATATTGTCTGTGGGTAACAATAGCCCCTCTGATTTTTTGTGAAGGGAGAAGTGTACCTATATTTTGGAAATTTCATGCTTGTTAAAAATGATTGTGGTTCAAACCATCACCTGAAGCAAAGAACAAAAGATATAATCTTCTTCGGACCGATTCAAACTATAAGAAGGCCTGAATATTTACATCAGCGTTGTTACTCCTACTCTTGAAAATGGCTTGAGAACTGTGCATGCCCAGGGGAGAAGTGCGAGAGTTATTTACGACTTTGTCTAGGGATTTAACTCAAATAAACCACACACAATCTACACAAGTTCTCTCTCATTCTGAAAGCCCCGGGAGCTCAATACATTAACTAATTTAACTTACAGCTAGTATAGATCATAATAGCGGTTTATTTACATCCTGAGATGAGTGTTTCTTTTGGCCCCATAGAAACAAAATGGAGCAACAGCTGCATGCTGTTCTGATTCCATAGTTTGAGTTGAAGTAAACATCGCATGAAGAGGAGTAGATCCACTCATGTCATTTAAAAACAAGTGTAAAATAAAGAGCATTATGTAAGAAAACAGACTGAAATAATACCACATTGTCTGGGGGTGGGCTGTGGAGTGCAAATGGATATCATACAGAAATCATACTGACAGACACTGAGCCTGCAACTCCACCAGAGGTTGACGGAACCTCATACCTGTGTGTGGCAATTTCAGTGTAGTACTGCCGCCCCCTAGTGGAAAAGAAGTGCAGCACATGATGCTACATGAACATACACTATTTGGACTGTTACTAGATGGTAACTCCATGTGGAAAAGCCTCAGGTAAATTTAATTTCACAGATGTCACTTGAAAGAGAATGACTAGTTTGTAACAACAAAGAACTGTTTATGTTTTTTTTGGTCTAAGTTTGTCTAAATTTAACTTTGTATGGTACTCTCTAGACAACATTATTCCTTTGGCTAAATATCCATTAGCTGCTGTTTTAACCTTTTCCAAGTCTGTCACAGATTGTGACTTGAGGAGTCTGACAATCTTACAGAACCAAGCATTTCCCTGCACATGTGAATCTACAGGTGGTGTTCCCCAGAGGAAAATGAGTGACTCTAAGTACAGACCAGGCTCCCAGCCACAGGATAAGAGAACACATTTGTGCCCATCACTGACTGACTGCCTAAAAACCACCAATGGCCTCATGGCATGTTGTCATGGTAACTAATGTGTGCTGCTGCTTTTAAGGAACCTTCTGGCTGAGGTGAAAAACCACAGCCTGAGAAAGTAGAAGTACTCCTATGTATTTGTTCCACCCACACACTTAACCAACTGATTTCACTAATTAGTTCCTTAATGTGGCTGAAGAATTGTGCTTATGTGAATTGTGTTCAGTTTGTTTTTGTGAATAGGTGGCACAAACACATGGTAATACTTCTACTTTCTGAGGCAAATGTACACTTGACATTACCTTTTACATAAGCAAGGCATATTAAGTTCAAAAATTTAATTTTAGCTCTTATTTCAGTATCTTGGATACATGAAATCAAATTGGAAAAAAAAATATACTTTTATCTTACTTAAGCATTGTGTTTAATGTATAAAAACACAAGCGCATGCAAGTGATATTTTATATTGGTTTGAGACAAAACGGTAAGATAAATGCATGAAGAGCAAATGAAAGTGAAGCCTGGACTCTCTGTATTGCCTCTGGCTCTGCTGTGGGGACTGGAGAGTAGCATAATTGCATTAGACCACCTTGGTTAAAAACAGCCATCTGATTTTGAGCCATGCTGACCCTACTCTGCAATTATATTAGATTAATATAATGGATACCTAGGAATAACCCATACATTTTCTAAAGGACAGCTTGTCCCCAAAGAATATTGTACTAAATATCACTTTTATAGGAGATTGTTTGTACTAGCACACTGATTTCTTGACATAATTATTATAGTAACTTACAGATAAAACGATTCAATTTAAAGTGGTGCATGCCTTTCAAACAATGCATGAATAAAATGTATATTTAATCAAACAAATAATTTTGTAATGTGCGAAGCTGAAACCACACAAATTCAAGCCTTCATTTACACTGAGCTGTGAAATGTGTGACAGAATGCCATGATCTGGTTGCAGTATGACCGGAGATTGAGACATTTGGGTATCTGGTGATGCAGTGAAACTAAACCCGCTCAGTCTTGCTGCTCGTGGTGGGCTGCACAGGGGAAACACCAGCGGGTGGTGTATACTTAACACGGTCAAAGCAACAAGCTCTGTTTTTACTGCCACGTTAATCTGCTGAAGGTGACAGGCGGAGACTGTTTTCCTTGGGCAGTTGAACTGACCCTTAGTGAGCTCTCCAGGGTCAAGGGAGTTGGTCCCATGCGGCTGTCACCAGTCGCTTCAGTAACTTGCAGCTCATCATTTTCCATGCTAATAGTAGGGCTGTGTTTGCTTTTGGTTCCTTTCCATGGAACAGGAGACTGTCAAAAGGCTAGCATCGCTGCTGCTGACCTCAGCTTCATAAACGACATCCCACATCAGAGAGCCTCTTGCTCATTGGTGTGGCAGTTTGTATCTGAGCGAAAGATTCCTTGTGCTGGTGAGTGCCGAGGGCTTGGACCAACCGCCGGCCGAGGAGTTTTTGTCAATGCGGATCCATACCTTTGATGTAATCTCTCACACAACCTGCACCAAATCTCCTGCATTTGTTGGTATCCTGGCAACGCAATTGGGGGGAAGGGGGTAGGGGGTGGGATGAGTGATTTCCTACTCACACGTGTCAGCAGTTAGGTAGCTGTTGTAGAAATGCTGCCATACTGTTTTATGAGCTCTCCACGGCACATTCTCACTGGGATGTGTGCAGTGTCTCCCCTGAGCAACAAACTGTTTGCATGTTTTTTTTTTCCCTACTGTGCTAGGGCATAGGGCCGGAGTCTGAGCAGGAAGGGGAGGGGTTAGATTTTAGAGGAATGGGTATCCACTGGTTTTTCATCAAATGTTGGAGGTTGACTGGGGGTCAGTCTGCAGGGCTTTTTCCACCAGTTACCTTGCTGTTTGCAAACTTACACCCGGAGTGTCCAGGACTGACTGGCTTAACTCGCAGAGCACAAAACCCCCAATGTGTCATACTTGCTCAATGGTAAAAAAAGCAGGTTTGCAAGTATCTCAGTGTGAATATTTCACATACTCTCTTTCATATACTCTCTGGTTTATTTATTTTTGGATACGGCACGATACACATTTCCATGGTGACATATGATGTCTCTAGAGCCTACCACAAAAACGCATGAAATCCACAGAGATAGAGGTGAAGATAAACACTGACTATGTCCTGCATCCCTTGTTTGTCTCATTTAAGTAGAAGGCCATCAGCAGATTAGGAATTTTGAAACTCAGTTCAGAAGTACTGCAGTTTTAGATATCCTGCTGGGACATTATTGCATTAACTGCAACGGTCAGGCACAGCCCACATTACTCAATGTACCCATCATATGGTTCCAAAGTGGACAGACGGCCTCTGTTCACGGGAACAGAACTGCCCTTCTTCTGTGTCTCACCCCATCAAAGCTTGTTTTACTTCACAGGTCTTCATGCCTCCACAAAATCAGCAGCACCACAAAAACTGTCTGCCTCCTCTTTTATGCCATGACGATAAATATTTCCAGGAAAGAGGATACAAGCAGCAAGGAAGATGAATTTATACAACAACCATTTTGGATTACTTGGACAAATAAGCTTGATATGTATCAGATTTCGATAAATATAAAGGTGGGGTGGGGGGGTTGTGAAAATCACAACGTATTGAGGTTGTGAAAGTAGTACTGTGACTTTCACAACCTCAATGTGCATGAAGCTAAAGGAAATAGTTCACCTGAAACACCATCAAATTGTGCACCACTGATTTACACAGCATCAATTTTACGCCTTACCCACAGGTGTGCCTTGAAAGATATGAATGGTTATACTAACCTGACCATTCACTTTAGAAATATAAGTGTCTTTTCACAAAAACAAACTGTTAACTAAAACACTGATATATAACAAAAAGGGGAAAAACTTGTACCTTTACTGCTTGAAACTGTCACTGAAATATCTGACATCTTTTGAATAGCCTACTCTCATTTTGTAACTACCAACAATCATATCATCACAGGGATTTCCTAGCAACTGAACTTGGCATGAACATTTAGTACATGCTTTACTGGTAGCTAACAACTGTCAACACGACTGTCTGGCATAAGCAAGCAACACTGTTTTTTTATACTGAATACTTTGACTCAAAGCTATTGACCAAAGAAAGTCGGCGATAGAATAATACACTGGCCAAACTGCAAGGCAAAATTATGTTCGAAAGCTGGCAAGGAGTGGAAATTGCATTCAGGGACACATGACTTCTGAGTATTCAGGAACAAGCAATGTTATTCTAGCTTTTTAACGGGCAAGGGCACTAGAAAGTTGAAATACGAGGGGGCTATTTTGCGATTTTACTGTCATTGGAAAGAATCACTTATATTGGTTGTGGGCTTGCCTTTTTTTTTTGCATCAGTGAAAGAACTTAAAGTTTGCGGTACATTTAAGTTTGTGACTGTTCTCATTTTCTTTTTTAAATCACAACTTTATATTTTGATACTTAGCTGGCTAGCAATTAATTTGTCTCAGAGTCATATTTACATCACATGTAGAAATCTTTAGGCTATCTATTAGTGTTTTCTAGCCAGCTTTGTACGTTTTGTAAATCGTAGGCCTACTCCTAAGCAGTTGTGCTAAAGCATACCCCTTACGTCAGATTACGACAGTATTTTGCTCTTTATAACCATGAGAAGTGTGATAGAGTTTCAGAGTAGTACTTGCCTTTTACATCTTCGAAGAATAAATAAAATGCTACCTCAAGGCTTGCACGCGTTTAGTCGACAGTCGACATCTCTGAGTTTGTAGTTTTAAAAACATGTTAATTCACTGAGTTGTGTGGGGGAAAAAGATAAACAAATAAATAAAACAAACAGTTTAACTTTGCATTGTTATGTGGGCTGCAATGGTACCACTGCAGACACCAGCCACGACAACGGCAAAGTGCTATTTGTTGCTATCTGCTTTTAACGGGCACGGTGCAATCTGGAGACCGGCTCTTTTTAATTGGATGCGCCTGTGTGTTTGCAGAGTAGGGGAAAAGTAATCTAAGGTGCATCTAATTTCAGACCTCTTTACAGGATTATACAGGGGCCATCGTTTGCTTGCGGAGCGCAGTAGCATACAATAATCAGATTACACCACGCGCACATAACCCATGCGACATATTTCCTTCATGTGTGTCACCTGGCAACTGCTCCTCTGTACACTGACGAGTCTGTTTTAGGGCCCTGTTGTCCAGAATCGCTCTCCTTTCATCGCTGCACTGCTGTATGCGGACATATTCAGTAGCATAGTCATATATACGGAGTATTCCCACCTAAACGTCTATATCCGCCTGTTAGCCTTATTACCATTACTACATATGACTGAGCTTTGGAGCTACAGTATGCCGTCCTCTTGAGAGCGTGTAACTCATCTCCACAGTTAACATTACTAGACTAAACTGTCATCTTCACAACATGCATAAAGCCGCAGCAAAAAATGAATAGCTAACTCAGTACTTGACAAATAAACAGTCCAGTATAAGCTACTTGCAACATGTATTGAAGCCATAAAGAGCCTCAAATGATATCTCTCAAAATATCAAGAGAATAGTGTTGCAAATTAAAAGTTCTACTGGAATTTTCTAAATGAAACCATTCTCTCCAAAGCTCAGAGAATTTCAATGAATTAGAACTGAGAGAGAGCTGACAGTTACTGAATTACTGAACTTAGTTATGCCACGCGCCCTTACCTGTGTCTCACCCCTGACCAGGCTGGTGGTCTCGCTGGGCTTTCGGGGACTCGGCTGGGCCTGGGGGAGCTTTGCTGGGTCAGTCATGATGGTCCCAGTGGTGAGTGGGTCAGGGGATGAGGAGCAGACAAGAGATGCAAGCGGGGTCAAAACACTAAGCCTACAGAGAGAGAGAGGAAGAGAGTGAGAGAGAGAGAGTCACAGGACCACACCACACAGGACACTCCCCCTGCTTCACTCAGCAGTGCTGTCACACACATACACACACACACATATATACACACACCTCCCCCTCCCACCCTCCGTTGAAGCCAGATGCCCCTTCCATCATTGCCTGTTGCTGCTAGCCACTGTGCAAACACTCAATTATCGGAGATGAAACAAAATAAACCCTCCACAGTTCAGGTACCTGGCTTACCCTCATTGCCTTGCAGGCCATCCGCTGAGTGCTTTTGTATTCCAGTTTATATTTCATTAAGGTTGACTGAGCTTGCACACCTGTTGTCAGACTGCTTAAATTTTGTAGCTTGTTTTTCCAGTGGTGCTTGTCAGGGCAGTTTTCTGTGAAAACATGAAACAGGAACAATGTTTGGCTGGGGGCATGTACAGTGCAGTGTCATCAGGCATTTGGAAAGGACATAAGCTGCTTGTTCATATGACCGACTAAGATTTCCATGAGGCTAATTTGAATTGTGATGCCAATTTTTATCGCCTGAGAACACACTGTCAGTGTTAAACTGTGTTAAATGATGTGAAATAAATTCATTTTTGTAACTTTGCAGGAGACAGTCCATGGAGTTGTATTTATTTACACATACTAACTAAACAAAAATTGGAACGATTAAATTATGTAATTAATATATGTAAATATGAAAAAGCTAATCGGTGAGAACTTTAAATTATGTACAACATAAGGAAGCTAAAGCGAGAAGTGATTAACTTTTTGAAAAAGACAAGTACAGTAATCAGACATTTTAGTTTTTTTTTGGTTCAAGAGTGTACTTGAATTTCTCTCAGACTTCATTAATTCAAATGCATGTTAATCTTTCCCCTTACTATTAAGGTCTACTGAAGAGGTGTGCAGCCCGATGCGCGGAACAGTGATGACAATATGATAGTTTGGTGTGAGGGCTAATATCTGTGGGTCCTCACCTGTACGCCCTCTCTCATGCGTGAGATTGACTCATCGCTGTAAATGAAGGTCAGTAGCAGCAATGTTTCCATTTGTTTTGCTGCACATTCTTATGTAAGAAAAATACCCACCTTGGCAAGCTTTTCAAAACGGTTTTGTCTGTAAAATGTGGTATTTAAACAGTACATTTTAATAAGGTCCACCTGTTGCAGTTAGTTTCAACTTTATTAATTTAATAATATGACGATAGGATATTTGTTCATGCAACCAATGTATTGGTGATTTCATGCAAATTTGAATTATGAGCTCAATTAATATTTTCACCTCTAATTTTATATCGGTTATTAATCAACTGACAGCTTAATAAAACACCGGTCAGGGTATTTTTCTAGCTGCTATTCTCACAAATGCCACTGGTTTATCATCTGCTTTTATCTCCTTTATCTGCTATTACAAGGTGCTGTTGTTCTGTATGTGTCTTTGTGGATCCATAAAAGGAAAGCACAATGCTTTAACAAAGCAGATTTGGTGGAGCTTAACACTGTTAAGAGGTTTTCAGTGACTAATTTTTTTAAATAGTTCATAAGCCAGGTGTCCATAAGTATTTGTTCATGACTTTTACTTACAATTGAATAAGAGTATTGTACCTGTTCTCTACAAGAACAGTAAGTAAGGTGAGTTTTTTTTCATGATTGCTGAACTCACCAAACTGTGTCAGTGAAGGAACACTTTCACACAACCTGGAGCAAAAGTTAAGGACAAATGTTGATTGAATTCCAAATGTAGTGTTCTTCCATAGACACCATAGCCACCAAAGCCATTTTATTGGTCTGTCCAGATCAGTGATTGCAAGCAGATGATATTTCCTTCCTTTATGGTTCTCTCAATTTTTACGTGTGAGAACCTTTCTTCTGAACTGTGTATCTCTATGGCTTCTGTCGTACACATATCCTACCAGCAGGTGGTGCATTTTAGGAAGCCATTCTACATCCCCTCTCTGCTAACTGTGTTACTGTTGCACTGGGTCAGTCTTGTATTGACAAGCAGTTTGCCCACTAGGTGTCCCTAATATCCTGTGTAATTACCCAAAAAACACCATACAAAACTCTAGTTTACCATGCAAGCTCCTTTGCAGCTGCTACAAGGGAACACCAAACTTATAGTTCTTTGTCACCATTTAGCATGTGGGAGGAATTTGATTAAGATGGAATCTGAAACAGTCTGCTGGAGAATAAATATTTCTGCCAGCTGTGCTGTTGACCAAACAGCTATGACCCTTCACCTCAGCTCAGTCGTCCGTCCTTTGGGTCTTGTAGAAACAGATATGGCAGAAATAGAGATTTCCTGTGTAGGATCTCACAACCCTGTTCCACACAGCAGCTAGATTTAGGCTATTCCCCAGACTCAGAGAGACAAAGACCCCTTGCTTTCAAAATCAATACATGCCTTCAGTATACTCATGCTACAGTCAAAAACAATCAATTGCCCACATACTAACAACAATGCATCGCAGATGCTTGCCTACCACAGGATTGTCCACACGCTAAAGAGCTATGGCTCATTGAAAGAGCTGAAGACCCATGTCCCTCAGGTAACCAATCACGCTCCCGTATTGACACTAGGGGACGCAATTACCCAGGGCAGTTGACTCATCAACTTCTTTAATCTCCATTACAATAAATCATATATATGCACATGACCCATAATGGCCAGTTCACTCTTAACATCACAATATGACAGAAATATCCTGGAGTTGTACATTAGTTTATCTATACAGAGGTTCAGCTGAATTAAAATTGCATTATATTATCAAAGATGGTAATTAAAAACACAATCATGAACAAAAATGGCAAAACATACTTTCACCTTAAGAATTCTTTCCAAATTATACATGTTCATGGTTTTAGATATTTTTGACAGTAAATTGTGTGAATGAATACACTTTCACAATCGTTTAGAATGTTCCCTGTATCTCTGTTATGAATATGATTTATTCTGCGGTAACACATCATGAATTAACCATGGCTTAAACTAAGAGCGTTTGCATGTATGAATTATGAGTGGAAGACCCTTAAACTGACATGCTGTCCACAATGATCTCATGAATTCATTATAATGGAACGAACCCTTGTGCATGAGAAACTCATGAATATCGTTGCAGCAAAAGCTCTGTTCAAATGCATCATTAGTGAGTGAAAGTGAAATGGAGCTATCATGAAATTTCACCAATGTACATGTAATGTAATGAATTAATTATGTAGCAAAGTTACAGAAACAATCAGAAACACCCCTGCAAGACAAGACTTTTGCTTTAGTGCTCTCTTAGGGGTAGCTCGTTCAGATTAGAAACCACATGAAATGCATCACCTTTTACTGAATTTTTAATATCATATATTTAAAATAGTGGCATCTTCTCAGCTGCACCTATGGTATGGCAAAGTGATCACAAACCGTCCTTATGTGATTTCAGTGTTTTTATGCATGTTTTTATGCATTTTATGCATGTATGGATTTTGAAATGGGACAAGTAAAAATCAGTGGTGACTCTAGATAAAATGGCTTATTGCAGGGATGTTATTAAAGTCCTGGATTGGAATAATAGATCTTTATGTAAGAAAGTTCCAGAATTTGATCATGACGCAATGGTATGTCACACCTTGATCTGTCCAGATGATTACAACCTGTCTCAAAGAGTTGCTAAATTTAGCTAATTATCATTTGAACATGATTTATATGTACAAACACAGTTGAATACAGTACAAATACAAATGCACAGTTCTTTGAATGCGCAGAGTTCTCTGAATGTACAGTGATACAATCCTAGCATATGACAGAGATGTAGATTAAAATATCTGATTCCATTATGGACACATCAGACGTATTGGTGTGTTGGGGGTGGATGTAGCTCAGCCTGTGCAATTGTGCGAGATGTGAATGATTTAGTGTACCCGTAGCAGGGAGGAGGGGGTGTGCGAAGAGGGCCCCTTTATATATGGCTGCAATTACACTGACGGTGGGGCGTTTACAACTGATAAGGACCCAGCGGAGAAGGGAAAGGCTTCTTTTCTGAGGATGACAGGGGGCTCATAAACGATGATGAATTCCCAAGGCCTTGGGCCCCCCTGCCTGCTCCCTTTATTCCCAGGCATTGTGACGGGGCGTCATTAAAAGCCTCCTTGGAAATAGGATGCTGTGGATGTGTAAGGGCACAGGCCCTGTCCTCCTTCATTCCTACCCCCCCCTTCCCCAACACACACACGCACACACATACCTCCCCTCCCTTCCACCCCCTTTTATCTCCAGGGTGTGTGAGCGGGGTATGGGTACGGCTCTGCCCAGGTCCTTGTCTTCCACCATCAGCCAGGGCAGGAAGTTGTGGAGGAAGTCCTGTTTGGGGGTCAAGGAGCAGAACAGATGGGGAACCCGTCTGATGGGCGAATATCAGGCCTGCCTGGTTCAGCCTGCTCTGAATACATTCAGTGACAACTATGCATTTGGAATGCCCTCCCCAGAGGGGGTGTTTTCAATCAATCTGTCAGTCAGTCCTTGTTTTGAGAAGTTGGCATGAAGCACTCCACAGTGGAAATTTATATCTGCAGTAAATTCAAAAGTATATTCACTTATGTTTTGGGAAAACACAGTTACATTCCATTGTAAATAGCTGGTGATTTCCACAGTGTCCCTCCTGCTGCTTCATTCCTTTTTTGAGTTTCAAACTCAACACAGAACTTTTTTTGACCTGTAACTTTGATGGTTTTGAAACTAGTATCTTCATAGACAGTTGTAGAGTCTCTGTGTGTTGTGCAGTTCTGATACAATATAAAAGCATGTGGATGGTAATGACTATAATAATATAACCATTTTTGGCTAACATGGCTCACTAAACCAGACTTTGCCAGCAGCAAAAGTTTTATGTAGCTGCAAACCATAGCTTCCATAGCTGGTACAGCATTGTCTTCCAGTGTTACTGTGACTGTTGAAGAGTAGCCTGGCTGATGCTGGGTTACGTTGCAGGATTGGGTGCATAGGCTGCCCAAGAGTATCTACTGTAGCAGCAGAAATTTCCAGAAAGAGTAAATGTGGAATGGGGAAGAAGTCGCTTAGGGACAACACCTGCTGCTTCCCTTTCCTCGTATCCCGATGGACCAGTACATTTCCAGTGCATTTCATTGTGTTTAAAAAAGCCAAAGTGCAATAGTTCATATCTGACTTATACTGTATTCTACGCCCTTATCTCATCAATATGTGAAGAAATTTTGATATTTAACATTTTATCAAATCAAACCCAGCCACAGTCATCCCTCCATTCATACATTGCCTTTCATCTCCTCTGAAGTACTTACAGTTAAAACTTGAGTGTATTGATTGAGCAAATGACAGTCATAACTTGTGAGTGTATATACAGCCAAGGTGAGATAGTAAATCCCTTGTCATCGGGAAGATAGCTTGCATCAACCTGTAACAGCACGCCGGAATCCTGCGGCAAAAGCTTTGCCACGAGGCTGGTTATGCTTGAGGGAGATGATTCGACGGGCGAGGAATTTGGCGATGGTTAGAGCCTCCTACGCTTCGCGGATGCCGTTGGATCTTGCATACAGCGAACCAAGACCTTTCATGTCTCACCCAAATGATCACATCCTGTAGCCCAGAGGCAGTTAGTATGGAGCTTTATGCAGGGAATGGTGACAGAGGTCTAGCTTTGTTCCTGCTGGAACTTGGCAGAGGACCACAGGCTGGTCCATATGAGGAAGCAAAGTCACCTGTGTTCTAGTAGCCTACAGTTGTCAGTTGAGTCAGAGGGTTTGACACAGGCTATCTCAGATGTCTATCTTTAGAATATAAAAGGGGGGATGTGTTGAGGGAGACAGGGGGAACAGTAAATTTTAGCTTCTCTGGCCTGTCCCACTTTCAAGGTCTTAGATTTCAGTACATTTACATGTATTGTGATATTTGAAAGTTTTTTGCTTTGATTGGGTTTACAAGAAGTTAAAATATTTTATGAGTAAGAACTATGCAAGGTGGGGGTGTTAATATGAGCTAATCTCCATCATTGTTTTACAAATATTAGTTTCCTAGCAACAGGGAGTAGAGTGTTTTAGAATGTATTAATGTTTCCACAGACAACACTGCATGCTTAGCTTGAAAATACATTGTAAAATCCATTGTTTTTGGTTGTGACAGTAGCCATTGTTAAAGTCTGTAAGTAATAAAAAGCAATAATCATCATCATGACAAGAGAAACTGAATCTACTAAAAACTATGAATAATTCAAGGGCATCTATGCTCATAATTAGTTACTCTGCATACCCTGAAATCAAAATCAAATGTATTTTACTTCTGTTTGAAAGCACTTGCAGTGGTTCTTCGTTTCTGCTCATTTGGTATCTACAGACTAGTCGTTCCACTTCTAGAAGAAATATGTCCTCTTAAATTTTAGTTTTCTGACCAATGACCTTTGCTAAATGTAACACACTTTGGTGGAATAACACTGTAAACTTAATTGTCCCAGGCCTCTGACAAACAAACTGTTTTCAGTCCTCAAATCCGACGTCTCGAGATTGCCTGGAGGGCATTCAGACCCTTTGGGAGGGAGCAGTGAGGTGGTTGCCCATTGGTGGGACTGACTCAGGCAGGAGACTCGTATTAGCACAGATGTGCTGAAAACAGGAAGCTATAAATTCAGCCCCAGGAAACTCGGTTGGGGGACAGTTAAAAAAAACTGGCCTCCAGCTGGTCAGGAACCGTTTGAACCAAACACTCATGACCTGTCATCACATCTCAAAGTCTTCTGCCTCTCTCTGACAGCTGACATGGACTTAAAAGAAAAGCAGTGATCGCAACCATAAACACTGTGATTCCCATCATCATCTGAACTGCACTGTAAATCATAGAACGGGCACGATTTATGCCATCCGTCTCCAGTTAAGCCTGCTCAATATACATGTCCATATACTGTAACTTACAAAGATTTTTTTCATCAGGAACTTGAGCGAGAGCACCCAGCAGATATAATATTTGTCTTTATTGTTTTAACGACTGTCAGGCGGTTGTATGGTGCTGAGGAAATGATTTAGTACAGTACACTGCATCCATTAATCTCCACAAAAAGAACTGAGCGAGACGGTCTTGACAGGTTGACAAGTTACCACTTTATCTTACATATGGAAAACAACCAGGGTCGCTCAAAATCATTGCTGCATGGACCCACGAAGTGTGCTTGATAAAGTGGGCAAGTTTTGTGTTTCGTCTTGGAATTCCTAAAGTATAATTTCATGCTGTTTATTAATCCAGGAATAGTCAGTCATTACTGCAGATCTGTCCCATTGCTGCTATGTCAGCTCACTAGTGCTCACGCTAACATGAGCGTTCACCAAAATGCTAGCAGCTAGCCTCTGCTTAAATCTGCCACTCAGACTATGGGGTCATCACTGTTTGACCTGTCCCACCTCAAAGCCTTTTGCCTTGGACAGAGGACAGAAGTTTCCCTTGACCAGCAGATCGCCCACTACTGTATAACATTATGAAAAGTTTCTCTCGCTGCAGAAGGCTCTCCAGTCAAAAATGCCACACATTCCACCCTGCCAACCTGCTCTCCAGCGAGGTAGCCCATCTCTAATTATAACTACATCCACCCTCCCTCCCACACGCCAGAGAAGCATGAGGAACCTATTATCGGGGAAGAAAAGTGGCACAATCACTTCCTTCAAATCCCCCTGCCATTCCCTGACCTCTTTAATTATCTCATTACCAGGGAAACACACCTGTGAGTCCCAGCCAATTACGCGCACAGTCACTGAGCAGCGTGTTTTTTTCAAGCGACAAAATTCAATTTCTTTTCTGAAGCCTTCTTTATTACCTGGAGCCAGTGGCGAAAATCAAATCATATTTGGGATGCTAAAAATGAGTGTGATGGTTGGCTAATTCAGTTCAGTATTCAGATCGGTATTTGTTCATAACCACAGTATGCTGTGACTTCTGTGCTGAAACGGGGCAGGTAGAGTGGATGGCTGGCTTCCAGTCATTTGTGGTAGGCTCTGGCGTAAGCAGGATCCAGAAATAAGACAGGGGAAATGAAGTAAATCTTACTTTAATTTTCAGTTTCCTTGGCATATCCCGCTGCACAAATCCCTCAAATCAAAGAGAAAGATTTACCACTTAAACCATCAGACCCAGAACTTTCATATTTAAATTGTGCTTTTGTGTGATTCTCTGTAAGATTTTATTAGTGGGAAAATGGTAACAAGGAAGGGGAAATCCTATCCTATCTTTACCACCCAGGACCCCCCACTCCAAAAAAAAAAAAAAAACCTTGGCTAAATGGCCACAGTGCAACATTAAACTTTGTTTCATAAATAGGTGCCTCCTAGCAACAAGGGATGGAATGCATCAATAAGCATATGTGTTTACACTTACAATACTGCAGTACTTTACAGTTCGTTGAGTTATAATTTCCATTGTTGTCGGTTGTGATCGTAGATGTTATCACAAAATGCAAATTATAGCATGTGAAAGCAATAATTATGGTCATAGCCCGGGAAATCAAACACACTTGTTACAGGCATCACTGCCATGATTCAGAAACACAAAACTAATGAAAAAACATGTTGGCAGCACTGTAATTACATCAGTCATTGGGAACATGGCACATGTGGTTGACGCAGGTGTCCGACTGACCAAAGGTGTCACATTTCTGTAGTGAGACAGGTTCGGGTCCTGCCGACTGATGACACTATGGTCTCTTAGGGGACACCATACATGGTTGCTGGCCACAGGGAACAGTGGCTCAGTCAGGATTCAGCACAACACACCGAAAAACCCGCGTTTCAGCTGTACATGATACCTCACCTGGGAGCCTTCTGACATCCACCATCCATCCCATTTACAGTTCTGTGTCTGATTTCAGCCTGAGCATATTCACCTGTTGTGCTGATTCTGTTGCTGTCAACGTTCATAAATATTGCTTATATTCCCATCTGCATTCTATAAACTTAAAGTTTACAGTTTGTTAGTCAGCCATACCCTTATGGAAATCATTTGGTATAACTAATTATACTAATCATTTCCAATTTACTATAATCATTTCAGGATTTCTATGTATGATTACACATGTTTTTTGGTGAATTTATGTGAACAATGTTATGAGTTTGCTGTCATATTGGCAGTATACTTGTCTTTTAATTATAAAATAGCAGCATAGAAGGTAGGATACATATGAATGTATCATTACATTACTACTAGTATTTTATTAACCATTATCTATCGATATCCTTATTCATTTGGCAGATGCACTCATCAAAGCTCGATCCACAGATAACTATAAAAGTCAAATCATAAATAAATAAGTCCAATATATTGCATTGCATCCAGCTCACTGAACAGAAATTAAAGTAGAATTGAATTGCAAGTAATGCATAACTAACTTAACCAGGTAGTGAAACAGATTCAATGTGTAAATGTAAAAGGAACAGACAGGGGTGGTTGCGTAGAACTGTACTTCAGGGCTGATCCAAAGTAGGGTTAAGCCAGGTGAAGGGTGCAGAACAGAGTCTGCAAAGGGTCGTGGCATGGTTTTTGAGAGATAAAGAGGATGCTGTATGTACTGGATTTGCCGTATGGAAGTGTGCGGCACTGAAGAGCTGTGACCTCAGTGGAGTACAGTATAGTTCCCCCTGTCCGTGTGTCTGTCTGTCTGTCTGTCTGTCCGTCCCTTATTATTGCAGCTCACACTTCCATATCCATTATCATAAATCAACACAGAAATCAATCAGGCACAATGGATTTGTGCCTGGACAGAATTAATTTTTTTTCTAATAAGTTTTTATTAGTTTATTAGAGTTGGGGGATGACATTTGTTGAAGGTCAGTGTGCGTGTATGTGTTTCATTTAATTATTATCATTTTAAAGAGATCAAAGCTAAATATACCCAGGAGGGATTCCAGCAGTGTCTCCCAAATGGCTTTCAGTGCCTTTCTCTGCCTCTCACTGCAAGGCAGCATTCCAGTTTGAAGGCAGATGCCATAAAATTCCCTGAAAGGGTTAAATCCCTCTGTGTTACCATGGAGACAATGATAGGCCTTCTGTACTAGTGACCTGACACGGCCATTCTATAGGAGAACAAGAGAGGAGGGAGGGGGTTGTTAGAGGGAGAAGGGGGAGTGGCAGAGGCACAGGGAGCTGGGCTATTGGTTGGAGAGGGGTCACATGTTACCTTTCGGAATGCTAATTCGTGTAAGGATTTTTTTTCTCTCTCTCCTCCTCCCCAGCTCCTCCTCTCCTCTTGGTCTATTCCGAGACTGTCGGACTGAACAGGACCCAGAAATGGTGTGGGATAACAGGAAAGAAGCAAAAAACTGAGGACAAGGAGGGAAAAAGGCCTAAACAGAAGGTATGAAAGCTGGCCTCTTTTCTTTTATAGAAAGGCACTGGGCTGTGTGCATGTGTGAACGCGCGGGCGTGTGTGTGTGTGTATGTGATTGTGTGTGTGCTTTTTTTCCTTTTAGGATTGCTGCTGTGACTGTAATCCAGACTCTCTCTGAGTAGGGTTTGTGTGTGTGTGTGTGTGTGTGTGTGAGTGTGTGTGAGAGTGTGTGCGTGTGTGAGTTTGTCTGCTCATAGGACCTTTGTAACGCAGGAGTATTTAGGGTCTGTCTGACACAATAATGATGCCCTGTGCTGTTCCCTGCTTAAGGAACCTCTGAGTTACCATGTGGGAGCTCCTGTATATATTCCTCTCTCTCATGCATAAACAAAGCCATATTCTCTCCAGCATTGATCTCTTTCATGGGTTATTGATTTATTTAGCATACTTGTACCAGCCAGGTTGCTGAGATGTTTTTTAAAGGTGCATGTTTTTGCAGTATTGTTATTCATTTTGTAGTAGTTTCTGGCGGCGCGGTGTGTGTCTGAGTGGTGTTTACACTGACCCTGCTGCAGCACGCCCACAGCACTGTGGTGCGAGACAGGAAAGAATAGCGGGAGAGGGTTCAGACTGCGTCCACGAGGTCAGCATCCACAGGGGCACATCTATCTTGACAAGCGTGGCGCGTGGTTAATGCGCCGCGCAGCGGTGTCGCCGGGGGTCTTCCCCTCCCCTCCCCTCCCCGAGCCGCCGACGTCGCCGCTGACACAGAGGAAAGCGATACGGCGTGTCCCCCCCCCTCCAGCATCAGCAAGCTCTCTGCTTCGCTCCAGTGCTCCGTTTGTGACATCACGCCCAGCAGCGATGCAATGTATCTGACCCTGATCGGACCGCCACCCCGCTAACATGCTTTCTGCTCACTCTCCAGGCACTTTACCCTCCACTTCATTTCCCGTAAACTTAGCCGGCAAGTGAAAGGCATTCTGGGAATACACTTGTCAATGTTTCTGCACTGTTTTCCTGACACATCCTGCAGTTTGTGTCAGGGGTTTGAGAACTGCTTATTCATTCTTACCTCATTTTCCTCCGCAAGACTGTATCATTAAAGCAACAAAAGAAACAGCTGAAATATGCAAAATACACGCAATTGCACGCACTCACATACATACATATTGCTTATATGTATGAATATGTATACACTCATACAGATATATCTTTTTTTTCAAAACTTTTGACTGCTGACAGATTGGACTACTGGTTGCAGTTTCACATATGTTAGAAATCTAAACATTATGATTTCTTGTACGGAGAAGAGATTTGTACAGAATAGACATTTACTGTAGTTTTTCAGCGGCAGTATGGCTAAAATTTTATTTTGGATCTCATTAATAGGGAGCAGACTCATACCCAAATACAACATTCCATGCGTTTCAATTAGTTGCACAACGCACTGCTCTCGCACCGTGAAACCCCATAAAGAAGCAGGGTTTGGCTCCAGCTCCTGTTTATGTCTTTAGTACCAGTAACCAGCAGGGGCTGCACTGTGCGTTTGGCTCCAGAGTAAACAGGTGTTCCTTCCAGAAAAAATCACCAGCCCTGTGTAGGCTCTGTGTTCATACATTTACATAATGTTTTCAATATTCCAAAATGATCCAGTTCGGGCTGGCGGTGTTTGTACACAGTGGGTTTTGCATAGCGAGGGTTTTGGTGGCCTTGCTTAGCCTTGGTGGGCCCCTGTCTCCTCACCGCTCCACATGTTCCCCCAGGTCCCTCTCCTCCGGTTTTAAGTGCGACTCGTTTTTTTGCACTTGCCTTTTCCGGCAGGCACAAAGGGCCCAAGTGTCTCGCCCTTTTCCAGCCCTGGGGGTCACGTTTAAGAATCAATCAAACCCGTGTGTGCCGAGGTGCAGAGACCCCCGCTCCCCCTGGCTCACGTCAGGAAATGAGGGGGTCACCCTGGCTGAGCGGAGACCTGCAACAGCCCAGTGGAGAGCCTCAAATCTGTGTCAGAACAGCCCCTGAAAATTAGCATCATTTCCTGCCACTCTAGTTCTCGCTGCACGACACTCCGAGCATGCTCACACAGGACTGGGTGATGAGTCAGAGCTAGGCCATGATCCATTGTTTATATTTTGTCAAATATTATATTTCATTCAGCATTTGATTGAACAATTTATTCAGGCATTGTGTAATGTTACATTACCATGCTAAAAACACGATTGGCTGCAGACCTGTCCTTGATGAAACATCTTGCCTCACCTATACACATCCACAAATATTTTGTTCTCTATTGTCTGACAGTCATATTGGTTAAGTCTTAGAATAGGTTTTTTATAGGCTGACAATACATTTTTCTTCTGAAAACAACAGCTGGTCATATTGCGGTACTTTACGAATAAAGGTTACATACGAATAACACCAGCTATGGCTTACCAAGAAACCTCTCTTTCTTAAATAATTCGACAACTTGTTTAATTTACATGCCAAATTTTTGACATCTGTTTTTTTTTGTTATCAGAGTCATAAAACTGACATACTGTATGTGCAGACCCCATTCACAAAGTGAATATAGCATTTGTATAAATCCTTGGATTAGCAGACATGCTGTTGAGTGCCTGAAGCCCTGCCTGGCTAAGTGACTGCAGTTGCCTGCAGTGGTGGCCTCTTTAGCCTCTCATTAAAAGGCCATTAGTCTGGCCTCCATCGAAAAATTACTCCTCCGCTCTCTGGAGACAGTGGTCCTACTACTCTTAAGGAGTGTTCCTGGATGCTATGAAATGCCCTTTGGACTCTGGTCAATTTGAGACTCAAATTAACCGTCTCCCTCAGCCCATGTGATGTGTTATTTTTTCTAGCTCCACCATGGCTGAGCTTCACTGATCATTACATCATGCATTTTCTCAGCAGATTACGTAGACTCAGTCACATGACATTAAACTTTTTGTTATCAGTTACAGTATACATTATTTGATTTATGAAGCCGGATCTCTCCGCTGCTGTGGTTGAGTTTCTTTGCTGACCACAGAAGCCGTCGCTGTTCCTCCAGTTTCTTGCTCACTCACTGTGTGGTAATGCATGCTCCTCCTCCATGACGCGACAACCACCCAGTCTGCCCCACCGCGGGACAGTTCAAAGAGCCATTCTGACTGATGGAGTCAGCCCTCATTTTCCTCTACCTCTGCAAGTGCGTACCTGATGCCACGTTCCAGCAGGAGTAGAAACCGTATATCATGATGCATTGTGGGATATGTGTAGGGGGGGGTGTTGGCTACAGGGCTGGTATGGGGAGTGTGAGTCAGGCTAGTGTTGCAACGCCCCCCCACACCCCCGTGGGCTGCAGTGTTAAAACAAATGAAATTATTCCCAGCAGAAGAATGCTTTCATTTCACCAGCACAGCCCAGGCTAGTATTTCCTTTCATGGGCTTACTCTAAAAGAAAACTGTTATTCGTCTGGTCTTCTCTGGGGAAGGGAAAAAAGCTGAAGGGGGGAAGGGGGTCTAGAAAACCTCTGTCATTTACAAACAGGTTGAGAGCTTGACTGCTCATTGTTTCATTGTAGGATTTTGGTTAGCGAGAGGTGTGTGATGTGTGGGTGTGAGAAGTGACTCCTGGCTGAAATGGGCCGTCTTTATGTGTCTGTGTGCAGTCACTTGAGAAAGGCTGAAGAAGCCAGGGGGAGGCTGTAAGGAGCCGCGGGTGAGATAAGAGACCTCCTTAGAGAGTTTAAACTCCTCTGTGAACAAAGGCCTGTGAGGCGGGGCCGGGCAGACTTGTAATTGTGCCATTTAGGCCTGCTATTGGCCTCTCTAATCTCACATTAGCGCTCCATTTGTATAATGCTCTCCAACCCCCCAAAGCCCTATGACAGCAGCCCAAACTGGAGCATTTAAGTGGGGGACTGATTAAGTCTGCCCCCTCTCCTGTCTGCTCTGACCAGCTGAAAGATATCGCTTAGTGTCTTCCTCCTCTTAATCCTTTAACTCTAAATATTATCACACACACAGACACACCCACCCTCTCATAGTCTCTAACACACATGCACACACATGCACATAAGCATACATAGTAGTGAGGACATATGCCAAACTATCCTACATACACACAGACCCCCCACACACTCATACACAGACACATTCACTCATAAACACAAACACACATTCATGGCCGTTTGTCTTAATCTCTGTGATCTCTGCTCTTTCATGAATCACCCAGAAAAGTGCTTAGTGTTCACAAAGTTGAGGCAGATAGAGCAGCCATATTTTCTCTGGCAGTGGAAAGGTGAGTGTGGGAGCTGCTGACAGCATCATGGTCCCTGTGAGTGCTATGAAGTGAGTGCAGACAGGTCTCAGGGCCTTGTTTCAGTGAGGGCTTCTCTCCTCTCTGCTCTGCTGCAGCTGGTCCAAAGTGCCATTTGAGCAGATGAAAGCTGGGGGTTCCACCCTGCCCCACCCCGCCCCTCCCCTCCCCTGCCCCGTCCTGCCTGCCCAATGCTCCCTTCATCCAGGTGTTCCCGTTCTGGCTGTGCTTCCTCCATGTGTCTGACCCCAGGAGCTCACGGGCCCCACAGCTGCCGGAGATAAATCTGGGCTCTCTTTACGGAGGCCCCGGCCGCAGCCGCTAATTTGGTCCTCGCTGCTCACAGGGCCGCCGCCTGACCCGCGCCGCCCTTTACTGTTAGATCGCCTCTCACTGCCAAGCCCCTGCCCCGGCTCCACATGCTGGGCCCCATTAATGCATCTGCGTGAAGCGTGTCACCACCTTTCGCCATGGGCCCACCAGGACCCTGGGGGCGTGAGAAGCTAAACCATGTTCTGAGGTTTTTCTTTTCAACTTTTTACTTTGTTCAGTTTCGTTTTACGATGTGCACCAAAGCGACAGCAAAAAAAAAAAAACACTTTACAAAAAATGGTTCTCACAGAGGCAGTATAGCACAACTGCTAAGGCTTTGAGCATCATTGCTGGCACCAGTATGGCTAGTTAGAGCTCTTAGCCTGTAACTTTTAGGGTTTTTTAGGTTTAGATTGCACCCATAGAGTTTTGTAACCTCAGCTGACCCAGTAAGCATTCTGCTGTGTGGATGTATGAAACATCCAAGTCAAACTTATGTCCATTCTTATTGTACATTTACATCCTTGTTGCAAACCACATGGCTGCAGTGCAATTAAATAACTTGTAAATCAAAGAAAAAGGGTGGCATTGTTGAGGCTGAATAGGAATCTTTGATGTACTTGGAATGTATGTCAGTCTGGATAAGGAATTCTGCCAAGTATAAACACAGGAATGGCCAAGCTGGTGATCTAACCCCTTCAGTTTTGTCAGGCTATTTCTCAGTGCCCTTCTTCTGCTCTGCAGGGTCTTGAAATGGGTAGTTTAGTTTGTTCGGAACTGTGACTCTTTTTATAACCCTGTCATCACATGTTCTGTCCCCTTAATCAGCCCCCCCCACACACACACACTCCACCCCACCCTGCACCCCCCACAGCCGTACAGCTGTGTTGTAGCCCTTCCTCAGGACTTCTTTGATCTTTGCTGATGAACGCAGACTGTCTGATGTCACCACACTGAGCCTCTTTGGTTTTCTGCTCAAAAATGAAGGGGGAGAATGACGGACAAAAATTACAAGTAATGCATTAACGGTTGTTCAGCCATGTAATCAAACATTTCTGTAACCACGAAGAGGGTACACAAAACCGCTGGGCTGCCATCTTGGTCTTCAGATGCATACAATATGCCACAGGAGCTTGTCGCAGAGAAGGTCGGTACCCAGCATTACTGCTGATTTTCTTACATGGAGTGGTAGCAAAGAGCTGCTAACCTCACCTTTTTCAGCCAATGAGGAAGCATATGACCTTTCAGGAGGCCAGTAGCCTCTCCCATCGTTGATTAGCAGAAATTGTCTCTGCATAGTTCTCTCAGTGTAGACATTCTCTCAGTCTCCTCAGCCCCTTTATCTCCCGGTCTCCCAGTACCCCCCTGAACTCCCCCAAAACACACACACAGACACATACGCAGCCACACTTCTCAACACAAAGCTAAACCTATGCTGAGCAGGATTTGGCTGTAGACGAACAAACGAGTCGAGTGGGGGAGAAAGAAAGGACGGGAAAGAAGTCCCCCCTGGGAGCCGTAGGTGTGTATCTGTTTCTGTGTTTGTTTAGTAACATTAGCCCATGGGGCCTCTGCCGGGAGCCTGTCCGCGTGTGGCCCAGCGCCGCGGCGGGATCACAACCCGCCGTCGTCAGTCACTGTGCTGGTGGAGAAGAATGGGGAGCAGGGCCCTGTCTGAACCTCTTTGGAAGGGAGCCAGCCCTGTAAAAAAAGGCCCTGAGTCTCTTTGTTGCAAACCACTCAACTGTTTGAGACAAGTCCATTAGAGTCAGAACCGCTATGTCTTACCCAAAGATTCCCCGGATCTGGGAAATGTTGGCACATTACATAATAAAACAAAGGAAGATTGGTGTCTCTGCTGATTGAGCGAATCGAACAGGAAATAGTTAGGTAAATGAGTAACAAATACTGATTTTACTCCCTTTCTGCCTCACATGTATCCCCTAACAAACCAGGAGAGTGATATATGCTCTGCTTTTAAATTATTTCTCTATTTCTTGTCAATGGAAGAGACTGTGTTTTGTTAATTAGTGACAAAATAGGCCTAGATTCAATTAAATTTAGATTCCATGTACAGATTGTCATGGGATTATTTTCATACAAACTAGGTTGATTACAATGCATGCTGTGATGTTACGATTATGGGTTAAGTGTAATTAATGTGTGTTATGTCCCTATTTGGTTGCCGTAAGCAAACAGGAAGTTGCTCCCTGCAGCATGTCACAGCGGGATCCTCTCAGCATGAACAATAATGTTTAGGAACGCTGAAGAACAAATCGTCTTCTGAGTCTTTATTAAGACGGTCTGAAGCTCATAAGCCTGCTCTTTGGCACTTCTCTCCTCCAAGTGAATAAAAACCCCTGCAGTAACCAGCAGTTTTTTTTTACTGCTAAACGCAAAGAGGAGCATTAATGAAGCAGAGTGGAAAATCGGATTTTAAACATAAGGTGGCATGTTCAAATCCGGAAAGGGGCTTTGCTCTCTGCAGTCCACTTGATTTCCTTTGGCAAATAGAATGGATTCATACATGGTCATTCATAAAGATATAACATACAGAGGTGGCTGTTAAGGCCATCTGCTATGAAAAGCTTCAAAAAGTGCACACCATGCTGTGCTGATCATTGTCAGAATTAATGGCTATAAATAGTGATATGGCTTTATCTACACTATGGCGTGAGGGAAAAGGTCAGATTTTTTCTCTGTGGAAAAAATCATTCGAGAGGACTTCTGTTTCAAGACAACTTGTTTGCATCTGTTAAATTTAGCAATTGTTGATCTCAGTTCCGTACAGAGTATTTTATACTAACGTAGTATGTTCTTGGTAGGGTGGGGGTAGTCTAAAGCTAATAACATAATTTAAATTACCGATATAGTCTTTCGAGAGTAATCAGGGGTAAGTCTATATTGTTCTATGGGATATTAGGAAATCACTGAAGTTTCAACTTGACAGAAAAGGAAGATGCTTACCTAATCTAGCACAACTCTGCGTTCCGCTCTGCCTGTTTTCACACCCCCCCACACACACACCCCTTCGTTGAAAGAGCTCTCCTGAGGGTTTGGGCAGACCTCTGTGTTTCTGTGCAGTGAAGTGCATCAAAAGGACTGCCTTACAGCCTCACCCATTAGAATCTTTTCGTTCTTTTTCCCCCCAAATTTCCCCTTTTTCCTTATGCTCCTGGCCCCCTTTCTTTTTCCCCCAAGAAGCAGCTAATTTATATGCTAATGAGCAGATAACAATCAATGCGTTTTGTGCTTGACTGCCCCCAATCAATACAATATTGCCCTAGAAGATGACTGAAATATATGTGTTGTGTGTAGTCACTGGGTTTGATACAGCGCCGCTATTTCATGCCCAAATGAAGACGATAAGTACCTTTGTTCCGCAGCACAGATTTTCTGGGGTAAAATAAGATATGCGTACATTTCAAGCCGTTTGATTGTTGACCTATTAAATGTCATGTTGTGCTTGAGAGAGCCTAGTTTTCATAATATCTGCCTGGGCATTGAAGCACACATATTCATCCATTACTTATCAGCTGGGTGTTAGGGGTACTGAAATACCGTACCCACCATATTCATTTACTTCCACCAGTTTTGGTATCATATTATTAGTTTTACAAAATTTAAATAAATGTGTTGCTTTCACATTCACATTTGAATGTTATAAATGCTTAATTAATGATTAATAACTGTATATCATAGCATTAAAATATTGGTGGGTGGGTCAGCAGAATTATGATCATAAGTTTTATATTACCAAAGAAATACTCTCTCATGACATACATATCTCTGGATCATGACATAATCGTATGTGTTACATTGAGAAAAGGAATAAATTAAAGTAGTCACCCATAGCTTTTAGACTGTTAGCAAAGAATATAATTGATTAGCATGTATCCATATTATTTTGCTCAAGGGGTAACGAAGGCAGAAACTGAAGTTTGTCGATAAATTTCATTGATAATCAGCTTCAGGACCCCCAAAAAAGCTTCATGTGTGAGAGGAGCCAGCTAACAAGACTGCACCTAATGAATTTGCATAAAAGTTTGCCAGTTTCTGTCTGAAACAATGAACATTAAATGTGGACATAATTTATTATTGACAGCAAAGAGTGGACTACAAAAAATGGCATTTGGAGAAATGGTTCATCCTTATTGGTTGTCGCTATTCTGACTCTACTGTGCCCATAAATCTAGAAGATGTCATCTAGGCCAGCTGCAAAGCTTGCTGAGGCTGTACTGCAGTAGTGAAGGTCTGTTGCCTTATATTACATTACATTACATTGAAGGCATTTGTTAGACGCTCCTATCCAGAGCGACTTACAAGTCAAAGTGCATAAGAATGGGATAAATAGTGCAAAGATGACCCTAGAGAGGGGTAAAGTCCCAAGTGCCAAAGGTGACAGAATAGATCAGGACTCCCCTGCAGACTATCTAGTCAAGGAGAAAATTAACAGCAACAACCTAGCTTAAAAACAAATTATATTACAAGAGACATTACAAAGAGCAAGGGAGGGAAGGGGAGAGGTGCAGCCTGAAGAGGTGAGTCTTCAGTCTGCACATTGAAGGTGGCCAGTGTCTACGTATATGAACGTTCTGGCTGAAGACAATACTCTTGCATGTGGGTGAAATGACTTGATTCATGTGGCTAAATGCAGGAGTTTAGCTATATTGAACAAATTCAGTGTTACCATGCTAGCTGCAGTATCGTGTTAAAATTTACATCTAGTGAATCATTTGTAGGCCTGTTTATGAAAGGTTTGAGCCTAAACATATGTTTACTGCTTTTAAGAGATTTGTTATCCATAATCCTTGGCTAATGCAGTAGGATCAAAGGGGAAAAATTGAAGGTTTTCGTAAGAGTGCACTGACAATCAAAACAGCAGCAGCATTTCTTGACAACTACACCTGTATCCGTTGCTGTGTATCCGTCCATTGGTTTTGCTAGTAGCTGAATAAGCCATGGCACCCTATCAGTAGCTGCTACTGAATTTTCTCTTCTTGAAATTCTCTGGCTCATGTAGGAGGAAGACAAAGACAATTTTGTGTTAGTTTTAGATTAGTTAGATTTAGATTTGAAGAATGTTGAACATACGACATACAGACGCTTACACAGTTGAAAGATCATTCATACCTTACATAATCATGCAGCTAGATTTTCCCTGCATGTAGACTTCATCTTAGGCCAGCTACCCATGGCCAGCCTGTACCCAATAACCGATTGATGCAAAGACCAGTCGGAGCATTAAATGACTGAGAGAATCACCTATTGCCATGAGCTAGTCAGATTATTTTTGAGGGAGGAGGTGAATACAAATCTTTGTTGCAGAGGAATATTTTTTGCCCTTGCTATGAGAGTGCAACATCCATTCTAAGGGGTTCCAGAACAGTATCCAGCAGGGTCCACCCCAAATTCAAAACCGCATTCAGCTGCCTAACTTGGTGCACTTCAGGCTGAAGTTGAAAAATGTGCTTTACACTTACCCAGTAACTACACTTTCACCACTAAGTCTAAAAAAAAGATTCACAGAAAAAAAATCAAAAGTTCAAAAGAATTCTTTATAGATCATGATTTCCAAATCTCCCACATGGATACCAGCAGGTTTTTATGTTTCTCAAAGATTTTTCCTTATTAAGATTCTAGAGCACAGAACAGTGCTGTGGTCTCCCACAGGAATTTGAGTTTTTAAGTGAGCTGAAGGCCTCCTCTACAGCCATCAGGGCCTGTGCAGGGGGCAGCCATTGGTAACTCACTCATTATTGCCTTGAATAAGCCTGATTGCTTTTAGTGAACCCTCTGACTTCACAGCAGTGCATTAGTCCTTTAACAAGGAGTATCATGATTTACATTATAACACCATGGTAAAAACACTTTTTTTAAAAAAACACAAAGGTTTGTCAGCAGCAATGAAGTCTTTTTGCTTAATAGTGAAGCGGTCAGATATAACGTGTTTCCAGGCCATAACTGCTTAGCTCAGTTGGTTTTTGGGCAGCCCTAGTTGATTGGCCCTTAAATGTTGAGGAATTCCTTGTCAGGTAGGGTAGATATTTACCAGCAACATTTCACCTGAATTTTGCAACAGTGAAAAACTAGCCTGTTCTTGCCTTTGAAGAAGCCTAACATACCTAGCTCTGTCTCTAGCCTACCTTTTTTGGTGAGTGAAGTTGTGTTGCGTAAGTCATATAGATCACATACACACTACATGTGAAAATGGTTGTGAATCTTCATTTGACTTCTTAATACCATCAACTTCACCCAACATTTTAAGCACAACGTAGGTACAGAGGCTTATTTTTACAAACAATACCACTGCTAAGGCATTTGTAGTTCAGGGAAAATGTACTTCTTATTTATTCATTAAACACAGAAAATATTTAAAGCTCAAAATCACTGACCTATGGCAAACCATTAATTACCATTTAGCCATGTAATTTATGAGCACACTGATCAGTTTACCTTGTGAAGCATGTGTCAACAACTGACACATTTCAATTAATGTTTTAATAATGATTTATTATAGCTTTACCAATGGTTTATAAGCCAACATTATTAAAGTATACCCATGCTCACTGTCTGAAGAAAGCAAACCTGTACCTCTGGATTAACACACACAATATGTTGGGTTGTGTGAACACTCTACTGTGATCAGTTTGGGATTTGATTTGTTTGGGTAGCTTTGCCTGTCGGTGGGTTTTGGTGTTTGTCCAACCCCCTGCAGACTGAAAGAACCAGAAGCTGAGGCGTTAACAACCACCTGCCCCCCACACACTCCCCAAATCCCACACGGCCACCTTCAAATGCTTCTTGTTCGTGTCCTAAATTACTTTCAAAATTTTCAACTAGTGCTTATTGAAATGAGTGTCTTAATATTGCATTGTGTAAAAAACAGTAGCTCGATATCTATTGCCTTTTTAAATAGTATCACATCTGCAATGAGTTTATTCCACAACTACACCTGAGCATGTGTTTTACATTGTGTGACTGTCCTGAAATCAAACTCTTACATTTCATTTATCATTTCCATGTCTGAAGCAAAACATTCCCATTATCTATGTTGAAAACATTAATATAATCAAAGGGGTTAATTTTACTTAAATCGTAACAGAGCATCAAATAACACTGAATTAATAAAGAAGAATGTAGATGACAGAGAATGACTCATGCATGAAAAACAATCAGATGCCGTATTTATTTGCATGCAACTCTCTGCTTTTACACAGTTTACTGTCTCAACAGAATATCAAATAAAATCCGACATACTGCTGCTTCATATTTCATGGTTGAAGTAATATTCACATTCAATGTTTCACACATTGTGATTCATTCATCAAGTCATGATATATGAACTAAAGACCATTCAATATGAATTATTTTTTTATTGAGGTTGTGCTTGTTTGTGAACAGAATTTGACCGTTATATATTTAATATGGTATGAGTTTTATTCCTTTGGTGATCAAGAAATCTGTCAGGACAGATTTTCTAATCATGGGCTGGAATTTTTATTTGTCTTATAATACCAAACAAAGATTAACAAAAATGGAAAAGGAAAACGAATGTGTATTTTAATGGAAAACTATAATACAGGGCAGGGTGAAAGAGTTGTGGGCGGAGCTGAGTCAGGGTTGTGATTGACACAGCACTGCAGAGGAGGGCTGTTCTGTTGTTTGTGATGCTGTTTCACACCTAGTCAGAGGTGACAGGTCTGTCACCGGCCTACAAGCCCCTGATAATGCACACCTTTGCATCCCAAGAGGCCAAAATCCACAAACAGCAGAGAGAGAAACAGCAGAGCCCAAATGCCCCAAAGCAGAAACCTTTTACTCAGCCTGTCATATGTGTTTCACAGGTCTGTTTGGAGTGTTTTATTGAGTGCTGTTTAAATTGTACCTTCATGAGTCAAGTAAAAAAATAATGGGCAAAATAATGACCATGACTGATATACACATGAAAATGATGTAGGATGATTCTTAATCACTCATAGAGATTTGTACTTTCTAAGTTTGCCCACCTCATTTTTATGGCAGCATCCTTTGGACCAGGTTTAAAATGTAAACAGACGGAGAATTCCAGACATGCTAAGGCTTTGCCTGTTTACAACCAGCAATCTCAATCCTACTCCTCAAAGGCTACAGTAGTTACACTGATCACCAGATATGGGGATTCAGTTATATGTAGCAAATTTAATTAATTGACTCTCTGAGGATTTAACTGGGATGATTAGATTATCGTCATTTTATTTATTTATTTTTCATGATATATGATAGACAGAATGTGTTATCACCGTACACACGTGCATGCACACCAGCTATCTGTGTATGTGTGTGTGTGTGTGTGTGTGCATACTCATGTGCATATTGCATGCATGTGTGTGTTTGTGTGCATGTGTATAGGTCAGTGTTTTAAGTGTTATGTGAAACACGATGGTAGAAGGTAAATCTGCTGCAGAGATGTATTAGAACTTCATGCTTTTATTCTGTCAGACTTTTAAAAAGTGCGTAGAATAGTCACTTTGTCTGCACATCAGGTTATAGACAGTGAGAAGCAGTACATGGCTTGGGGGTGTTTCCCATAGAGTGGCTGAGTACATTCAGAGCTTGGTCCAGTCCAGACCTGCACAGATTGAGTGTCTCCTGTCCATCTGGTCACAGCTTGCCCTGGGGGGGGGTTGTGTGTGTGTGTGTGTGTGTGTGTGTGTGTGTGTGTGTGTGTGTGTGTGTGTGTGTGTGTGTGTGTGAATGCATGTGTGTTGGGGGTGGTGTTGTTTGAAGTGGCTCTGCTTTGTCTTAATTACCCTGCACCTCCTTCCTGACACCACTTCATCCTCTTTGCCAGCACACAACCCAGTGGTGCTAACATTCCGTTCAGCAGCAGACATTTAATGTTATCAGTGTCCTGTTCTCAGCATTGCATTGTCGTGGTTGGATGTCATTCTTCCTAATTTCCAGACAACAATTCCTCTGTCTCATCATAAAGGGGGCTTGTGGTCTCACAAATTCTGTTCAGGTTTTTGCTGGAACCCCCCCCCTCCTTTTTTATTCTGGCTAAATCGCATTGTCTGGCCTGTAGGACACCTGTGCAAATGAATGTGATTTGACTTTCACAACTGAACCAGACATTAGCACAGGTACATGTGACTTAATACTCAAAACAAGTTTGGTTTTGATTTTTCGATTCAGCAAAGCCTCTTGGGCAGAACAACCCCAGTGATTGTGCGGGAGGACGACTGAACCTCCCGCATGAAAATAAAACCAAACTAAATGTCAAATAAAAAATAAAACGAAACCTACTGTACATTTTTCTATTTGCGTTCAGTGTATAAATAACCTTTCCCTAAAACTATTTAGGCTTTGAGCACCTGTGGCAAAATAGCATTCAGTTACTGTGGTACATTTTTTATGCAAACAAAACCAGGCATATTATGGTGTTGTGTCCCCAGGAAATGATGTTTTGCTGTTGAAGCCTTGAGAACCATGGTTACAGTGTAGTCCTATGGCAAAACACCTCTTAGCTGTTTGTGAGGCAGTTGTAAATTGCTAAGAAGAGCATTCTTTAGATGAGTAATAATGTGTTGGTATATTGACTCCAGCCTGAACATCATGTGTTTTGTTTAGTATTTATGTGTTGTTTGTTTCTTTATATTTTAAACCTATGGGTTTTAGCACATTATCCATTATATTTCTAATGAACCATAAAACTGTTTGTTCTCCCATTGAAAACAAATTGGAGCAGACTGACAAAGAGGTTGAGTGTCCGGCCATGTTGAAAAACAGAAGTATGGAAGGTGGCGGAAAAACATGCGTTAGAGCGGGCGTGTTGGTCTGTTCTTCCTGCTGAAAACAGGTCAGCTAATTAGAGGGCAAAAATTGATTAGAGTCGGCTCTTCCTGAGCAAGGGAAATTGCCACTTTGTTTTAATCCGGTGCTATTTTTATCCCTGACCTGTGTTTGGTTTCGTGAGGAGCACATGGCTTCGCTATTGTTTCTCTGGCATTGATGTAAGGCTGTAGTGATGGTTTCCTATAGCTCTGTTGCGTTCTCGCTGTGGCCTCTTTTCAACCTCCACACACAGTCACTGTAGTGCCTAGCCATGAGGAGCATGTTTTAGAGAACCGCACCTCCTCACCCTCCAAACTGCTGCGTCCATGGGAACCTTACTCACCCGCTGACTCTCAGAGCATTACGAGTCAAGTCAGTCCCTACAGCTGCGCAGTTAAATGGACCAATGAATGTTGGACTGAGCCTTTGTGGGCTGCAGCAGTTATACCCTTCTGCAGTCCTCCTGCAGTTGGGTGTTGCCGGTCACTGAACTGGACAGACTGGAAACCAGAAACGAGTGAGTCTGTGTGTGGCCAGCGCTGTTGTGCCCTGTCGGGGCTTGTCTTTACTATGTTAGGAAGCATCCAATCATAAATATATAGTGTGTGAAATGGACACATGCAATTAGGTCTGGGTAAGATTTCCTGCTCAGAGATGTAATAGTACACTAGGTTATCTTAGGTTATGGTTTATCATCCTTCTTAGTGATTTAGGTTACTTGGTTTCTTGCATGACATACAGTATGGTTTAATGGGTATGATCAGGGAAACTCTCACAATGCTGTGGAGCCCCTGTAGTTATGCTGGCTGCTCCACCTATTCCCCCGATCTCTGTAGTGCCGGTGGGTCCAGAGAGAGGCCCGCGGGCTGAAGCTGGGGGTATCAGAGAGTGGGCAGTGCAGGGATGCATACATGGTGGTGGGCTCGATGGGTGGCTGTGCAGTGGTAGGGTGACGGCATGCCAAAGGGAAGGAGCCAGCCGAGTGAGATAATGTGCAGTGGGCAGCTCCAGACGGAGAGATGAGGGAGGAGCAGGCGGAGGAAGGAGAGGCTGCGGAGAGAGGGAGGCTGGGAAAATGTGGAATGAAGCTTTTGAGTAAAAGCAGAAATGGAAAGGGGGCAGAGGTAGGGGAAATATTGAGGGAGATGAGATGAAGGGAAAGAGGAATGCTTCTGTAAATTAGGTCCATAAATGCACTGCTGCTGAGAGAAAGGAGGGAGAGAGTGAGTGAGTGGGATGGGGTGGTGGAGGGGAGGGGGATCTTGCACTCGCTCATTCAGTCTGCGGGCCTGAAGACAGTGCAGTGTCCTTGAGAGGCTTCTCATCAGACAGGGGCCTAATTCAGCATCAATAAGAAGCACAGGTGAAACCCGTGTCCGTGTGGGAGTGAGTGTGTTTGACAGAGGACACGTGTAATAAAGAGAATAAAGTGGTTTTTTGTGTTTAATTTTGCATGTATTGTGTGTGTGTTTGATAGGCGATGTGTGTTGTAAAGAACATGCAGGCGTCATCGTGTGTTTAATTGTGCATATGTTGATTGTACATATGTGTGTGCATGTGCTCTCTGTATGAGTGTGTTCATGTGGCATGTGAGCTTGCCTGTGTGTCTGAGTGTGTGTGTGGCTGTTCAGGACGCTATGTGGCAGGTGTACCTCTCCTTCACACATCAGTTGATGCTCAGCAGAGCTCCATTTGGCAGACCTGCGGGAGCAGTGATGTTGGTGTAGCTGCTCTGACGGGTGGATCAAGGCAAGGCGGTGTGGGCCAGCCCCACTCCCCCCACCTCCATTCCCCCCTCCCTCTCCTCTGAGGAAGTGTATGGAGGAGGGGGCGGGTGGCCCTTTGAAGTGTGTTTGTTTAACGAGCACCACAGGCCCCCTAGTCTTTTGTAGAGGGAGGAGTCAAGACCCCAGGAGGAGAATGAGGAGTGGGTTTTGTCAGAGAGCTTGAGCGTTACAGCGTCCGCAGTCCTGTGTGTGAGAGAGAGAGACGTTCGCGTGCGATCAGGGAGCAGAGCAGGCCTCCGTTCACCTCCAGTGAGTACACGCCACCCGTGCTCTGTGCGGTCGTGTAACGGACCCCCGTTTCAGCCTTTCAGCATTGCATTGTGGGATAGTCCTCTGCCAGAATGTGGCGCCAGCATCCTTTTGATAATTTCAAGGCCTCCATGCCAAAATAATTGTGTTTGTCAGCAAGGAGTTATGTCTTGAGTTATGTTAATATGCATAATAATCTCATAGTAGGTATAGGCATAATAGCTAACATATGTCCTTTTTAATTGGACAGAAATAGTCAGTGCTCTCTATGCTGCTATAATATTGTTTCTTGGGCTAGAACTGGCATTACATTGTTGACATTAAAAGATACCTTCTGCTCTTGAATTGAGTCTCATTCATTAGGAGGTGTGTTGGTGTCAAAGTGGACACATACTGTATATTAAAGAGTCCATGTTAGAACAAATTTTACTGTATACATAGATATTTTTTCCATGTTACTTTGATGTTCCTTTGAGGCAGTGAAGGAAGAAGTAGCTCGAGCACTTTGTTGAAACCATTGATGTTTTTTTTAAAGAAACTGCTATTTCATTTTAGTTGCCTGACCCAAAGTAATAACCCATAACACACACTGTGGAGGGATGAAGCTTAAGTTGAAATATGACAGCAAACAGTAGACAGTGTCAGCTGCTCTTTTGGTGAGTGTGGGGGTGAAAAGATTGTGTTTTTGTCCAGGCTTTGTGAATTCATTCTGATGCTTCTTTTTCTCACTGTTAACATCAAGAAGCAAAACAATGCGAAGCAGCACACCTCAAGCCTATAAGAATTTTGTAGTCTCTATACAATACCTGTCTCTAACAGTGACTTAACAGTGACCCTGCTGTGTTATACATCCCCCTGAGGTGTCCAAGGCGGTCTCTAAAGAAGAGACAAGGCATGTGGTTTCTGCAGATCAAAGGAGAGAAGGGGACACTGTCCCTGTCATGTGGCCACTGTGCTCTCGGAACCTTCCGGAAAGGGGATGAGAAGGCTGTGGCAGCTGTAAACGCGTGTGGAGGGGGGAGTGGCCTGGGGGGCCTCACCCTGGTGTCTCAGTCTGGCGCCAAACTTTGTCCACCACAATTCATGCGCCATCGCGTTGAGTGTCCACACCAGAGTTTTGCAGTGACTGCTGGGTGCGAGACTGTGGACTCATTAGCGGGAGGAGCTGTTGATTCCTGCCAGGAGAAGCTAGAAAGCTCCTTAGAATAATTATCCATTAATATTGTTCCAATTGGCAAATATTTGAGGAAAATATAGCTCAGACTGTTGCTATTGTATCTGTTGAGGATTAGAGGCAAGTCCAGCATTGATGTGACAAATCCATTGGCTCTCGTCCATCAGGGCCTATTTAATCTGTTTTTTAATCTGGCCATTGTTGAATCTTCCAGCAGGAATACAGATTAAAGTAAGAATAAAAATATATACACCAGTACCTGATCCAAAAGAAAGATGCATGACCAATTCACTGCACTGCTCTGCAAATTTCGTAGGTCATTGCTGCAGATAAATGGATGTTTCCGTTAGTTTACCTGCTTAAGTGTTTGAATGCATGCATTCACTGAGTTACCAGACCTAGGTCACAGCTTTGTGTGTGAGAAAAAAACATTATTGACAATATTATTCAAGACCACAGTCATTTGTGGTGCTGACACTGAGCTGACATTGATTTTTCTTGGGCAGTCCATGTTGTATTTTTATTAGCATGGGTGTTGCTAACATTAGCCTAGCAGAATGACATGTAGGTGGTAGATCTGGCACCCAGACTGGTGCTTCGCCCCACAGTTTCCATTCAGCGCTATCAGCTCCTGATTCTGCTCTGTGAGCTTTCTTTCTTTCTTCAGCTGTCCAAGTCACTTGTCTGATCATGGGATCTGTTTTACTCATTTTATATTGATACACAGTAAAATAAGTAACCAAATGAACAAAGAAGCACACTTACCTGGCAGGTTTTCTTCTGGTTCACTCTGCTTTTGTTGTACTTACATTATAGGGCCCACCATTGACTTTTCTGGCACTTAGAAGCACTTCCTGTCAAAAATATAAGCTGACTATTTGGTGATTCCTCTGTTCAACCTTCAGAATCAAACCAGGTTGGTCCACTGTAGAAATCCTGTTTACTCATGACCAAATCAGAGAGAGTCATTGCTACATCTGGCTTGTAATTCATCTGGGCAAAGTGTTGAATAAACCACATCTGAATCTGTGTTTAAGTTGCTGGGTAAGTCCTTTTATCAGTTAGACATGATACGTTGAAGCTTTATTTATTACATAAGAGGCCATGTTGGTATGCTGAAATTGCAGCCAGTTTAATTTTTGGTTACTTTTGTGTGGTTTCACCTAGCAATGTACCCTTAACCAACAGAGGTTTAGTGTAGCATAGTGTCGAGTAGTATTTAATAGTATAGTATTACCATTGTAGGTCAGTAGGGAAACCTACTTTCTGTGGGAGGCAGTACTGAAAATGTGTAATATTTTGTCAAAGTTTCATATCACAATGCCTCAGCTAAGATGGTCCTTTGGGGATGCTTCCGAATGCAAGCTGATCTTCTAATCTATAAAGGATTGTGCGAACTCAAAGAAACACAGATACCTGACCCCTGCTTCAGAGACAAGCCAGAAGTGTGAAAGCATGGGGCTTTTTCATCAAACCGTTCATATTCATCACAGCAGAAAAGACAGGGCGAGTACTTTTACCTCTGATGAAAGCGACATGCTGCAATAGCACTTGTCTGCTCCGTGCCGCTCCTTTCATTTTTATTACAGAGCGACGGCCCAGGGGCTGGAACCTCCAGATTAATTTGTCTCGGGTTTCGCCCAACGACCTCTTAGCTGGCAATTTGTTAGTAACCTGAGTCTGTGTCCTTTCACCTCCCTGAGCAGTCTGTGTGACGGCGAGACAGAGGTCAGAAGTCAGAGGTCTTGAGACGGAGGGAGGGAGAGGACAAACACATCCCAGTGTGTTTAACACTCTGCCTGTGTTTTACGTAACAAAGGAGAATCCGTGGGGCACTGGAAACCTCTTTATTAAAGGTGGAGGGACACAAAACTGGGAACGCAGGGAAAACCACTCATAAAGGCTTGGTAAAGAGAGCCCTGAAGCAATCTGTGCATGGAAAGCTCTGACACCTGAGTGGACATACAGTACTGCCTTTAGACAGTTATCCTAAGGCCTGTTTTTTGTCCATTGTTAAATACCCATCCTTCCTTTGAATTCCAATGCTTTCTCTGCACAATCTCAAAAAGGAAATGTCTGTGCGGCAGCTGTTGATGGTCGATACAAAGATGTGCTTGACTCAGGTGTGTTTTCCCCCCTCAGGTTTTCGGGAGCCTCTGCAGGAAGAGTGGGTGTGGCTAGAACGGGCCGAGGGGTGTCATGGAGAACGAGCAGGGCCCAGCAGCCTCCAGCGCTGGCAGTACGGGCACCAGCAGTGCCAGCACTACCACCAGCACTGCCACGGGCACCGGCAGGACCACAGTGCCCCAAATATCTGTCTACAGCGGGATCCCTGATAGGCAGACTGTACAGGTACGGTACACAACACATCAGACCAAATGGGACCCAAAGTCACCACATGTGTGTCAAAACTGTAGCTGTGGTCCAAAACCATAGCTTTGCCTCAAACCTGGAAATTTACCTCAGAACTACAGCCTTGGAATGTCGTTGACCAGAAGACAAGGACTGACTAGTCCTTTGGCATTTATGGGGACTATTGGCCACAAACAGGTTTTTCAACCAATATGGCTTCTTCAGCATTCTTGCTGAACTGCCCACAATGAACACTGTTATAATCATTTATATCTTAATATATATTCTTATATCTTATATCTTCATATATATTCATTCATTTATATCTTCTTCAAGCTTAGCTTCACTGGCTGCTGTTGATATCTGTTTGTGTATACTCCTGACAAATTTTTGAATTTGTTTCGCTCCTTTCTTAATGAGTAGCAGTCTTGCCACTGTGTACTGAATAAGATGAATGATAAAAAATGAAGAGCTTGCGCATGGTAGGAAAACCACTGGACAGGGCAGCACTGGGGATACTGTGCTCCAGGAGGAGGTGAAATTCCAGTAAAACCAATTTAAACCAACATCATGCGTGTTGTAGACAGCAAAGCACTCATTTGGTGTCATGTGTTTTTCTTGAAATAACTAAATATTTGGTATACTGCCCTTGGGCTGTTACTATAATTATGTCTTCTGGAAGGCCTAATTAGTCATACTTCTTACTTCCCCCATAAGATTAATCCATAATTTGTTAGACAATAGGCCACTGAATTTGATTTTTATTTGAATGGTGCCATCTACTGGGCATATTTAATAGTACAGAGATGCAGCATATTTGGCAATTGATGCAATGTGTATCTTTTGCTTTCATAAAAATTGATACTGGAATTGTAATATTTATGCCATTTGCAAAATAATAATTTACAATCCAAAAATACTGAGGCTTAATATCAGAAGCTTGTAGACAGGGCGACCTCTTTCAGAATAGTGTAAAATTTCCTGTAGTAGAGGATATTTCTTAAATATTAAAAAATGTATTAACAGATGCTACTTCTGTTCTTGTATTGCAATAGTTTATTCTCGTTTTTAATCATAGTCATTGTCATACAAGAGCACAAGCTGTAGTTGGTAATGCATTTTTCAAAAGATATTTTTAAAGAACTGTTTTGCCACAGGACATTTGCTTCCGTGTTGATGACTTATATTGGGAGTAGTATTCCATTTTGGATCTGTTTTTGTGCTCTTAAACTTACTAGCTTTTCTTTTTGTTACATGTTGAAAGGAGAGGAGTAGTTTGATGAAAAAGAAGCCATCTTTGTACAAATATGCAGAGATTAAGTCATAATTAAGTTAATTATACAATTCAAGTGATCTAATATTATTGAATAATTTGATAAATATTTTCTTAATTTGAATTATTATTCAAAACCTGAGGTACATGACTGTTTTTGCAATTCTCATCTGAATCTAGGGACAATGTAAAACCAAATACTGTGCTCTACCGCCATCTATTGGCAGACTACAGCAACACTGAGTTCACAACCTGAAACATTCCTTGCATGGCCAATATTGCTGGGTTAAGTATTAATGGGCAGGTGTTCGCACACAATTAAATATATTTCAAATAAATTATCGGGATTATTTGATTCTGAGATCTAGAGATTCCCCATGACCAGTCTTATATTGACAAATTCATTCACAGTTTACAGGAAAATGAGTAGCCAAAATAGACTGAATTACATGGGGTTTTTTTGTTAATAGGATATATTATGAAACACTGATTAAAGTACATTTAAATGAGTTTGAAAATATGACCTAATGAAAGCATAATAAAATAAAGATAAAACACGACATGGTTAACTAGCAACTGTAGGCCTAGTTAAGATCATTTCTGTCCTGATAAAGTCTCACTAATGGCAGAAACATTATAATATTAAACATGCACGTGATTAACTTATTTCACCATTCTGCATGGGTAGCTAGCAAGCACATCGCTAGGAACACAACCTTAATTCACTTATAAAATCAGTTATAAATCAAATTTATTTTCAAAGTTAATTTTGAGTATTGTCTTTGAGTATTGTTGTAGTGAAGCATTTTAGCTACAACAGGTTTAGGTTTCCATATTGCCCACAATGTGGAGAGTTGGTGCGACCCTGTGGCAGTTTCCTCTTTGAAACGCGAGAATGTGAAATAGCAATGTTATGCTGGGGACTCAAGTCAAAAACCTTTACGTTTCCAACTCAGCTCCTTAACCAGTAATGCGCACTGTCTCAGCATAGCACACAGCTGGGTCTCTCTCAAGAGAGCTGCTGTAGAACGACACTGGCGAAGGGGCTCGTTTTTGCTACCTTTACGCTGACTCATCAAGTAAATACTCGACCTTTGACTCCTCCTTTTCCTCAGCAATTGACCCCTAACCAATGCTAGGAGCTCTCTAAGAGCATAGTTGGAGACAAAACTGAACTGAGCTGTTGTGCTTCAAGAATCACACAGGTAAAGGCATACAAAGTAGTGAAACGTGGAGGATACAGCAGGAGTGAATGAAATCTGACGGTTAGCCAGAGTTAAGAACAACTCATAGCCTACTTCTGTTTCCACTTAATTTTTATTAATCTTTTTGATAGAAAAAGAAACAACACAAATTATATATATGCTCCTGAGCTGCTTTTTCTCTCCTGCTTACATGGCATGAATAGGAATGATGACATCACAGTGAAAGCCCAGGAGCTGTCAGGCATCAGAACGTTAGCATTGTTATAGCTGCAGAATTCTGTGCATGGCACTCCTCAGCCTGTCAGCAGCAGAAACAAAGAGAGCTTTTGAATGGAGATGTCAGCCGTGATGCAGCTGAGCCCCGCGCCTGACTCGGGCTGAGATGGGGGGTTCCATGGGGGTCGGCGCAACTCAAGCCAAGGAGTCACAGGTCAACACTTTTCCCCCTTGTTTCCTGGCAACCGCACAGAGGCCGCCTATCACTTTAGAAAAATAAAGACCTCACTCCGGTGAAACCCACCTCCTTAGTTTAAAGCGCAGCCATTGGACGAGAGAAAGGGGGACCTATCTTATTTCTTGTGGTTAGCCCCAGAGTTTGAAATTCTAGGGCATGAGAAGACTCTTTTTGGTAACACGCTGCCTCTGGCATTGAAGGACACACATGTTCTTGTGAAGACACAACACCCTCAGACAAACGGATTTACCTGCCTGCGTTTCTGTGGCTCGATACTCACAGTCCCCACCCAAGGACCGGGAAGTCTCCTAAAATACTCAGGCTTTGGATCAGTGGCTCTTCTCCTGGTTACCTGAAGCCTTTTTAGGTCTGGTATGTTTTCAATTTGAGCTGTTGGTCAGATGTCCGTTATATTTCAATACGACATATAGTAGATGAGGAAGGGCAAAAAAGTGCTTGGTGAATTCTGCACTGCTTCTGTGTTTTGATGCCAGCTCCAAGGAAAGTGTGTACCAATGAGTCCATAATTGTTGTTAAAAAGTGAAAATAAAAATGGATTGGAGGTAGCTGAGTGACTGTTTGGACTGAGATGGAGAGAGAGAAAGATAAGATGGATTATCTGGACCATGTAAAAAGACGAGTGAAGTCACATGACAGGGCAGGTGAGGCTGTGACTTAGGACAGTCCTGAGGGACTGGTCTTATAGCATCTACTCTAAATGATCTTGGTCACACACTAAAAAAGTCTGTGTGTTAATACAGTCTTCTGAATCACCAGTCTGGAAAAAAATCTGTTTTACTGTGTGGTGTATTCACTGCACACTGGCACATAATTCACAGTTGAGGATACTCTTTCCACCTAATAAATATTTAATTTTAGAGTTCTTTTTTCTTTTGATTCTGCAGTTTCAGCCAGTTCAGTTATTCTCTGTCAGCATGTTAAGGGGATGCTAAATCTATGCATAGGTCAATGTGTTTTTCATAACGTAAATGGGTCAGGTATTACTTTATCCAAGTCACAGCCAATGTACAGTATTCTTTTAAAATTATTTTATGTCACCATTTCTGAGACAAACAACGCTGGACACACACACACACACACACACACGCACACACACACACACACACACACACACACACACACACACACACACACACACACACACACACACACACACACACACACACAGTCTTTAAGGTAAGAATAACTCCACTACAGTCTAACCCCCCACTCCCCACCATCACCCTATCCCAAGCTCATATGACAGGGTGTCAGTGTGCAGGTTGGGGGTCTCTACATTCCCGCTCTATTGTGTGCTGGTGGATACAGGCAGGGGCTCTGCAGTGATGGATCCGAGGCAGCCCCAGTGCCCTGGGAGAAATGGGGAATGTGGCCCTGCTGTCAGCACTCCTGACATACCAGAGCCTGCATGATAGAGAGGGGTGACCCCAGCTGTCAAACCAAGACCAGGGAGCTGGGGGTGGGGGTGGGGATGGGGGACCAAAAGTACGGGCATCTGTTGAGGGGAACTGAAATGTTTTTTTGGCAGGGAGACTCCCCAGTGAGGAAGCAGATGCTCTCTTAACAGCATCCTCAGGAGAAAGCGCCAGTAATATAGTGTAAAAATGGGGTAATACTGCAGTGTTGAGTTGTGGTTACCTGAAGATTGGACTGTTACACAGTAGGGCAAAATTATGAAATTGACATTAATGGCTGAAATGACATCAGTGCTGTAAGTGCTATTTGTTGTTGCTTGAAGGCATCTCTGAAGAAACACCACGCTTTGGTGAATTCACATAAGGAAACAGATAATTGGCTGTGAAGGCTGTGCTATCATCTCTATGTCTTACTCAGTCATGCTTGTCATACATACAGCCTTCCCTCAAAATCCTGTGGAACATTTCCATTTTGGAGACATGTGTGAAGGGAAGCTGGAGCCGGAATTGCCAATCTAACAATTTCCCCTAAAGACCAAGAAACATGTCTGCAAATGTTTGCTTTGATGGAGCAAGCAGGGAAAACGTTATGATGGTCTCGTCTCTACCTAACTGCATCTGTCATTTGTGAAGATACCACACGGAAATCTAATGGATAGTCTTTGGCAGAGTGAACAAGAGAAGTCATTAATGTTGCACAGTTAATTATTATGTGTTATTAGTGTGAAAACTGATTTATCTCTCCCTGTCTATCACTCCCCACCCTCTCAACATCTCTCTGTCCTCTTTTCTCTGCCTTTCCCTCCTTTCAGACTCATTCTCCAGTATAATGGGTACTAGGAGCTGTGTGTGAGTGAGAATGAAAATCCATTTTCAAAAGTGGATGAGTGTGAAAATGAGTGTCCTTGGTGATTTTGAGCATGTATCCGAACTTTGTGTGTCTCTCTCTTTCTCTCCGTGTGTCAGGTGATCCAGCAGGCCCTGCACAGGCAGCCCAGCACGGCTGCACAGTACTTACAGCAGATGTACGCAGCGCAGCAGCAGCACCTGATGCTGCAGACGGCCGCCCTCCAGCAGCAGCACCTGAGCAGCGCGCAGCTGCAGAGCCTGGCTGCAGTCCAGCAGGTGAGCGCCGACTGCGCAGATACAGGCGGGGACATTACAGTTTAAACATAAGTACTTGGAAGGGCAGATGTTCAAACTCAGGGAAAATGATTGGTTGTGCAACCTCCATTGCAGGGTTCATCAAATTTATCAGTGCCCGTTACATCGAAATAAACGCTTTGTTAGTTGACTTACAACATACTTTACTGTATTTTTTGCTATAGACATGTGGAAATTAAACTCAAGGTAAATGTTTGATTGTACAAACATCATTGTAATGCATAGTAACATGATCTTGCTCTGAAGTCTCAAGCTGTTACTACTTTTTTACATTTGGCACGCATAAGCAAAATCCACGGAAAATGTATAGTCGTACCATTGAAAGGCCTTTGGTTGCATGTTTATGCATGCATCTAGTTCAAAAGGTTGTGGCTGACATATCAAGTTGCAAACCTTGAGAAGGAAGGAGTGAGTATGCATATGCATTTAAAAATGTGAGCTCGCATATATTATTTCGTATGTGCGACCTTAAATTGTAGAACATGTTGAAGCATACCTTTTTCATACTGGCATTCCCTAAAGTATTTACTTATTCCCAAGAACAGAGAAGTGATTAGAGAACTTTTGGACAAGTATTATTACTCTTATACTATTTTTTTGCTCACCAAGATACATTTAGATAAATAATGCAAAGATTTTAAAATCTCTTTTGAAATGTATACTGTGCTTTTTATTTTTTTATTTGACTATTCACAATTACAACCGCAAAAATGACTGCATGTAACCGAAAAGCAGTTCATGAGGTTGCATTTTTTAAATGAATTAAATTATAGACTGACATTTGATATCGGTGCTGTCTTGATTCATGAAATTGTGGCCGCCTGGTCAATAAAATCAATCACTTTTGGAAAATGAAGAGCTTAAAGCCAAAGACAGTGGCAATGAGCCAAGCATGTAATGTGTTAATAAGAGTAATAAAAAACTGATCATTGAACATAAACACGTTTGATTTTCAACCTTATTCGATAAGGACTGTAACACAAACCAGCATCCACAAGAATCCCCCTGGACTGACTGTGGTCTGAGTAATAGAAGAATGGTCTTCAGTCACAGGCTCAATCAGATTTACTCCAGAAAGGTCAACTGCTGTACACCATGATGCTTTGTCCATTATTCCTCTTTTAATTTTCCTTAGATCTTTGAGTCTACCCTTACCAAAGGTGCTCATTTGTTACCCTGATAAATTGATTATTAATCCCGAGATGTCAGCTGTCCTCCACACATACCCACAACCTATTACTGTTTCCCGCTCCACTGTGTTTGCACTGTAATTCAGACTGTACCCTTTCCTGGGAATTTGGATTTGCATGTGACAGATGCGTCACCCACATCTATACTGTCATGGCCCTGGAGTAGTTTTTCTTATTTATGTTTCCTGTAGTCTTTTACAAAGCCATCAACCTTGACCCTATAGGGATGCAATCTCTTTAAACCTGGACAGAACCACAGAAAAAAAATGTATCGATCACCTGTCAGGTTCTTTATGGGTTAGACCTGAGGCTCCTGCCCAAATGGCTGGGTTTTGATTTAAGATGTTATATGCAACCCTGGAGGAAGCCTTTCAAAAAATCTGATCATTTTTCATTGTCAGTGCAGGGCACTGGGTTAACGTGACCCCCCACCCCCAATAAGCAAAGGATGCTTAGAGATAAGAAACAAAAGGCTTTGTGTGTCATTTTGTCACGTTGGCAAAGTAAAGCCCTTCTTTCAAAGAGGCCTAAACAAAGAGCGTTGGGGAATGATTAACAAATAATTCAATTAGAAAAAAAAACACCGCTTTTGCGGTTAAAAATAGCTCAGAAGACAAATGATGGCAATCAAAATGGCAGAAGAAAAAAAGAAAATGCTCAACTTTCATCCAGCTGCCATAATTTCCTCACCCCAGGTCTTGTTATGCCCCTAAGACCCCCATGAAACCAAAGTAGAGGAATTTCCCGGTTCGCTCTCTGGGAATGTACCCCTACTTCCTGCTCTGCGTTTGTTGAGCAGTGACGATGATTAATGGCAGTTTACCTGGGGGACCGTGGCCCCTCTTACTGAGTGACACAAAACAGACCTTGCATAGCTTGAAGGGAAGGTCTCAGGACTAGGCTGGTGAGAAGAGACTGCATGAATGAAGTAGGAAATCCTTTTCATCTAATGAATCACCATTTCTTACTGAAGCCTAAATTGCTAAATGACCTTAGCAATAGCATGAGTGTTTGAAAATATTTTCATCTTGTAAATAATTTTTGGAAAAAAACATGCCATCATCTTTTCAAAGGAAATCCATTGTCCTGTGTTGTTCTGTGCATCATATAGTAGAAAAACAAATCACAGCACATTTAGACCTAAAGACTAAACAAAACAAAAAAACCATAAAAAACATGTCCAAGAAAATAACAAGATGATGTAATGTCACATGGTATTTGTGATGCTGACATCATTACCCTTTCATGGAATCGGTCGTCTCCCAGGGCCCCCTCGTTCCCCCTGGTTCCCAGAGGCACTCCAGCCAGTCATAGAGTCTCAGAGCGGGGGCCTGTCTACAATCACATCCTCTCGGTAAACGCGGCTGCGCCTTTCATCTGCTGCCTGCCATCCGTGCTCTGCAGAGCCGCAGGCGCTGGCGGATGTCTCGCGCTAGTCCCCGGGGGGCGTTCTCGTCTTTCGCGCCGGAGTCTGGAGAGGGCCGTTTAGTCGCGCTGAATGCTCGCTTGAGGCCCGGAGTGTCGGAAGACGCCTGGAATCCCAGAGAGAACAGAGCAGCCTTTGAGTTCACGGGGTGCACGCTTTCAAGCATGAGGACCTTAGAGAAAAGCTAAACAAAAACAAAACCATATTAAAAACAGGAGGATTTAACATGCAAATTGACTTTCAATGTTGCAGGCATGATGTAGACATTGGTTCCCTGCAAAAACATTCTGACAGAAATATGATATGCTGGAGTTTTCAGGTCTGGATTTCTTTCTTTTTTCTTTTTGCTTTTTTATCATTTTGTTCAACAACATGAAATTCTATAGTAGAGCAAGTGTACACAGCAAAATCATGAATCAACTGATAAACCACATTTCGTTCCCACTGGATTTAGATTAAATAGTGAATTAAAGAGCTAAATTACCTCTGCCAGAGCAGATTTATCGCTGGCTAGTTTGCTGTTTAAACATAAGTAAAGTTGCGTTACTTGTGCATTGCTTTATATTCATTTGCAAATGAAAATAGATTGTGGCATCTTGCAGAGTAGATGCAGAAGTAGTTGAATGCACAGAACAATGTCAACTGCTACTTTAACTCTAATATTTCTTTCATCCATGGGAGGGAGTCAAACGGGCCCCATCGGAGTTGATTTATACTGAAGATTTTATTCTGCGAGATGAAGAGTGAAGAGATGAGACACAAGTACTTGGCCTTATTTCCCCGCAGTTTGAGTTTGCTTTGTGGGGAGACTGCGGTTTACCGCCCCGCCCTGAACCGCTGCCTCTGTGTGGTGAGAGATTAATGGCCTGTGTGTTTGATTATTTGCCCTGCTCTCTTACCCCTCCAAAGGCCAGTCTCGCAGCAGGGCGGCAGAACACTACCCAGAATGGGACCGCAACTCAGCAAACGGTCTCATCCGCTCAAACCACTGTGAGTTTCTGAGAGGAGATCCCATTATTATAATTATTATTATCATTATTATGAGTAGAAGTAGTATTAGTAGTAGCAGTAGTGGTGATACTGGCAGTAGCAGCTACTGTTTCACAGTGTATTGTGTACATTACATATAGTACAATATTGTACACTACATGTACACTCACATACATGCTTATAAATAAATAAAGAAGTAAGCTTTAGATTATTTTCAGAACAATGTATTCAGTAGATGTCTATATGTTGCCTGTAGTGACAGATCCCGTGTGCAGTATGGGTTGCCTGTGCTGAGATGCTGTATTTAACATGGTTACCTGTGCTGAGATGCTGTATTTAACATGGTTGCCTGTGCTGAGATGCTGTATTTTACATATGGTGTGACTGCGTTCTCCTCCTCCCTTCAGATTAGCTTGGCCACTTCCCCTGCTGCTGCCCAGCTGATCAGCCGAGCGCAGAGCGTCAGCTCCGCCCCCGCAGGGCATTACCCAGCAGGCAGTGCTCCTGGGGAATGCCTCCAGCCCTGCCCTCACTGCCAGCCAGGCACAGATGTACCTGCGCGCCCAGATGGTAAGGGCATAAACGTACATGCACACACACTCTTTCAGTCATGCTTCTGCTCTCATACACAACTCTTTCTTTTTTCATACAGACATACAGACCTACCTAGTCTTTTCTCCTAGTGTGCATTACAGTCTTTTAAGGGAGTGTGTCCAAACACACAGTTGAAGGCACTGAGATTGAGGCTCCTACTTTTCTAGATAGTCCCTGGAGCTATAGGTCATTAGTGTGTAGATATGATCACAGTGGACCTTCCTATGTTGCTTTTTGCTTTCTCAGGGTGACAGATGCCATGACAATTAAGAATTCCATGCCGCTCTGTCACTTTCATCATGGATGACGTTATGTAGTTTTTGGTTACAAATGACCTCACGGTCTCCATCCTCTATCATGGATATTTGAAAAAAAGCTCTGTTAATGATCATTCACACTAATTAAACTGATGTTTTTAACATGCACAGTTATACAGGGGCATGCTTTCCAGATAAAAATAAATATGTAAAAAAACAGTTTTTTAATAATAAGAAAACTATGGAAATTGAAGGAAACTGTTTAACATACCATAGCTGTTAGAATATTTGTACATGGACATGGTAAATGTCAAAGAATGACAACATTTTGCGCGTCCTGTTCTGTTTTCCACTTGTCAGGCTGCCGCTGATGGCCACATTATTCACTAGTCACTAAAGGGAAACATGTAGCTTCTGAAGCTTTGGACCCTCCACGACATGTCTGTCAGTCCACAATGCCATTTTTCACTGAGCTCGTTCTGCTTCACTTCTTTCCACGTATTCATCTGGTCCGGATTTCCTCTTTGAACGCCTCCTCTTTCTTGTGGCAAGTCCGTGCAAAGGGAGACGGAGCACGGCGGCAATTAATTGTTGGAAAAAAAACAGAGCTGAGGATGGAATATATCGCAGTGTTTGTGCTGGCTAAAACACCGCCCAGCATTGGTGCTTTTTTAGGGCAAGCGTGTCATTAGTGGGTAAAGGGGTCTGGGCTCGATGTAGAACAGAGAGAGAACCAACCATCCATCTTGCAGATGTACCGCATTTCAGTGCTCTTCGCCGAGGGGCCTGGAAAAAGCTCCCTCTCTTTTTTCGATGGTGCTTTTGGCCAGAAGCCCCACGATTCTGTGAAATCGTTTTCGCGTGGCGGTTTCTCTGGCTCTCACCCACACACAGTTCCATGCCTGTTTCTATGTACCAGTGTGACATAAATATACGGAGCGGAGATCACAGATGTCTAGACAGACTGTCCCCTCGGCGCAACGCCTATTGCTAAGCTAACGCCTCATTTTGCTGGCAGATACGAGCGTGTGTTTCACAGTATTTCTCTTTGCAGAACAGGTCTGTTAAACAGAAGCTACTTTGTGCGACACATGCGTTTGGACACCTGTTCGGAAAAGTCATTTCATTTTTGTGAATACTTCATATAAATTTTCTAACAAGGAATTTGCCGCAAGCAATATTACATACTCAGATTATATAGACAGACAGACTCGGTGAAAGCTGTTGTACAGGAAATATGTTGTACAGGAAATACATCATGGCTGAACATTTTTTTGAAAAAGTTTTGTAGTGGATAAATGTTCATCTTGAGGGGCAGACAGGTCCCCAAACTTGCATGACAGGCCCTCAGCCTTGATTATCTTGCCAGTGGTAGGATAAGCTTGGAAATGATTCTCTTCTGTGTAGATTTTCAGAGAACAAAATAGTAGCTAATTGGCTCATATGCCTTTCGTGTTCCATCATCCTGAGAATGTAGGTGCATGTGGCATAGTGGAAGACAAACGATTCCAAATTTACAAATCTGTCAATGTTCGAAAACATTCCAAACCCTAATTACAAGTTGCCTAAGTTCAATTTACACGGTATTCAAAGACCTCTGTGGGATTTCTAGCAAGCAATGAAACTCTACCCCATTAAAATATGATATGTAATAAATATAATCCTGGATATTTTTATAGCCAAGAGAAACTTTCCTAGCATGCCTCAATGTTTAAGAGGGTTTTACTCATTATGTAGAGTCGGTGCAGTTAGTTATCGTGTGGAGAGGGGATGTGGCAAACAATGCAGAGCATAAGAAAGCGAAGGAAATACTGATTACCAATCAGAACAAAGGCCAACAATAACAAGTGTGTGCACGTTCGCATTTCACTCTGTCAACAAAAATGCCTGTGCTGGACTCCGCTTTGTATTTCACAAGGTAATCTAGAAATATAAACTGGTGTATAAATTTCATACATCTGCCTTGTGTTTTGTGTTGACCTCCAGTATCTGTACTGTAATATGTATCTCCATACTGGCCTTTAACAACATAGTGGTCTTTGAATGTGAACTCTTAAGACACAGAGTATTAAACAGTGCTTTGATACATAACAGCACCTTGTTCTGGTCACTGGATGCATTTATACTGAGGTTTGCAGATTGAAATAGCATCAAAACAGTTACATTTAATGACCTCAAGGGTATCTGTCTCTCTTAAAAAAACATGGCAAGCAATTTCTTGCATTAATAACTCTCTGTATGGAGAGGGGGAATTTAATGTTGGCATGAAGTGTACTTTCATATAATATACAGTTCCCTTCTCAGGAATTATTGTTCTAGTGCTCCTGGGTATAAGAAGATTATATGATGGTGCAGTCAGAACTGGATGGGTAAATACAAAGAGAGATTAAGGCAAATGCTGACTGAAGTGAATTATTCTTCTGTTCGGGATTTATTAGCATTAGCATTTGTCAAAGTGATGAGACAGATGCAGAAGAGTTATGGGTTCTGGGCCTCATTCTTCTCCCCCTTGTCTCGTAGCTGTCTGACTGGGACCCTGCCTACAATAATGCAGCCTTTGAGCTTCAGCTTCTCGAGTGCATTCCACGACAGGCAGCGTTCATTAAGACATACGGGTGCGACACCCAACATGTCAGAGCTAGACTTCTGCTCCGACAGCAAAGACTTTCTCAGCCTGCCATTATTGTTGAGTTCAAACAGGGGACCTAGCCATGGTTTTCAGTCATACTATTTTACATTTATTTATGTATTTATTCACTTATGTATTTATTTATTTACTAATCCCGTATTTCAAGTAAGAAAATCCCTCAAAACAGAACCATTCTGACAAAGCACAGATAGTAGATGCAAGTACAATATATGGATAGAATTGAAGTAAACCAGAAAAATAATGAAAGGAACTTAAAAGCCAATCTATAAAAATGTCTTTTAGTCTCAAAAGATGACACTGACTCCTTTGTTCTGAAGTCCAAAGGAAGATTGTTCCAGAGCCTAAGGCTGCAACATATTTGATTCAGCAAGAGAGAATCAGCAAAGGGGACTGCTATGCAGAAAAAGGACACACTAACCTAGCATAGCTTAGCTGACAGCACTGTGGTAATGCAGTGTGCACACATACCAGTTGTCTTATGCAGATGAGCACAAACCTTCAGGTTAATGCCTTGTGTTGTGTGATGAACACATAGGGAGACAGTGAGTGTGGTTGTCTCAGCTCTCTGACCACTTATGGAGTGCTCAGCCAGTAAAATGTATTCTTGAGAGAGAAAGAAGGAACCTAAGGCTGAGCTGTTTCTCTGTCCTCACAGCTCATCTTTACCCCAACCGCCACCGTTGCCACGGTGCAGCCAGAAGCTGCCACACAGTCTACAGCACAACAGGTTTCCTCAGCACAGGTAACAGACACAGAAACACACCCCAAATCACGTGCACACACACAGTCACACTCAGGTCAGATACATACACGAAAGCATTAATGCACATACACTCACACTATACAAATTCACAAACACACACCCATGCACATGAATAGGTTCAAGCATCCCATAGATACACACACATCATCAGCTACATGCACACACACATGGAATCAGTTACATATTATACAGACACACACAAACACACTGATGACACTTTGCATTACAGTGGGTGTTTTTGTAGTAACTAGGAACTGCACTAGAGGGCAATAAAGTATTATCAACTGTGCTGATGCACAGGGTGGATGTAAAGGATCAAAGGTCCTCCATTCTTTCATAGATATACTTACAATTGTATTGTGAATTCACACGTAACTGTGTCTCTTCACTGTTGTTCTCTTTCAGGTACAGAACCTGGCCATCCGTGGCCAGCAGGGGGCGGCAGTGGTCACTCCTGCTCAGACTCAGCTCCAGGGCCTGAGCCTGAAGCAAAGCCCTGGGGGCGCTCAGCTCTCCCTGTCTGGCTTGACCCAGCCTGCTGTCCAGCTCAAGAGCCCCGCCCAGGGCGTGCAGGGCCCCGGGGCGGTGGGGAAAGCCTGCGGAAACGAGGCCACCCCAGAGGGGCTGAAGAAGGGGGAGAGCGCCAATGACCTGGCAACCCGTGTTGTGAATGTCAGCCGGAATGTGACGCCCGTGACCAATCAGCACCTCATCACTCCCGGTAAGACCTGCCCCCTGGGTTCAGTTTTACAACAGTGTTCTCTTACGGTATATTTATTATATCACATATTTTATACAGGATTTCTCATACTAATCAAAGTATAAAATTGAATTGAGAATCAAGAAATCCCTCTTCCAGAAGTAAGCTGAAAATTCACACCCTACCCAGAAAAAGGTTTGGGTGATAGGCGTCCAATGCCCTGATCCTGGGTCAGTTATTATCAAGGATATTCAAGCCATTTTCTGTTGATTTCCTCGTGATCTTTAAGATTTGTGACATGGTCTGCTATACAGGATTTCAGGGGGTGAAACCTTCAAAGGACCTGACAATTAGAACCATAGACAAGTGTGGTAGCCCTGTCTATGATATGATAGTATATGTATAATGAAGTATAACTATATGGTCCTGCTTCTGCTAATACTGCTGTCTATATATGTCTACTTGCTGTAGTGAGACAGCAGGATTTTGGCCAATTATTGGTGACACTAATACTCTGTGCTATTGAGTGGTTGTAGGGAATTTTGACAGACTGTATTATATGACAGGAACCTGTCCAACAGACCAGGAGCCCACATCCCTGTCGGTTACTTGTTTGAAATTCAAGCTTACAATTACACATCTGTCTTTTGGACTGTGTGTTTGTAGAATACACCCCCATGCGTAGGAGCGTTTGAAGTGCGGCTCAGTCAGCGCTGTGACTCAACTGTCACCAGCGTGTCCCGACGCATTCCTGTGGCTGTTAAGCATGGGGGTAGGGGTGAAACGGCTCATCTTTAACACGTCTCACACACCCCAGTGGAAAAGGGGGTCCTTTTCATTTCTGGTGAAGGTGAGGGCGTCGGGGTTCCTCTCCTGGCAGTTGTGCTCCTCTGAAAGTGATGAGAGCTGTGTGTGTAGATGTGTTGCTACTATTGCTGAGTTATTGTCCATGAACACATAACAAGTGTCTCTTTCATAAACACACATGTGCACACACACACACACACACACACACACAAATGTGTGCACACAAGCAAATGCAAGCACACATGCACACACTACCCCAGTGGATTATTGTACTCATGAAGGTGTAATTTAGTTCTAATATAGGACCCCTCAGAGGAAGTGAACTTATTTATGGACAGCATACATGTTATTATAAAAGTATTCATTTCCTACTGCAGCTACCTGGCTGTTGAAACCCGCTGGCAGCCTTGAAGCAGATGTGCATCAGTGTTTGCAGAGGGCTGATCCCTATGCCAGAACCAGAAAGGGATCTTTCCACACGGCCACAGCTGCTCCCACTGACTATCCACAGCACCCTATTGTGACAATATGTTACCATTCACAGGGCTGACAGCCGTTTTAATGGAGGCAGTCTCCTCTGCGGGCAAGCTAGGCTCCCATTACACCGTGCCAGACGCTGTACGGGGGGATGCCGTAAAAATGGAATGTGTTATTGTTCGAGAGCCACAGAGGGGGTAAAGGTGACAGTAATCCAAGAGGTACACTAGAACACTAGTGGTAAAATGTTGAATTCCTTAGTAGCGTAGTGGGAAAATTATTCTTGTATGTGCACAGGCAGTTCATAGTCAATTTCTCGAACAGCGTAACCATTTGGTCCAGAAGACTGCCTGTCGTTCAGTAGCGTGACCCCAATCAACTGCCCCCGGGCTCCCCTCTCTAATCACTTCCGCTCTGGGCTGACTGATTCCAGATCTCCCCAGGGGGTTACAGTGGGACAGGGCCGCATCTCGCCGAGGCCGGGTCATCTGAGCAACAAACGGGGGTTCTGATTTATTAAGAGGGAGGCCACGCTCTGAGAGAGAGGTGCTTTCCCTGCATGAGAATCTCATTAGCGTTTAAGAGCTCCTCTCCGGGAGCCAGGAGCCCGGGGCCGGGGCCCACTGTACCCCCTCTCCTATTAGGGCTTTTTTTGGAGTGTAGCGGCGTAAGCAGGAACAGACCCTGTCTGGGCTGACCCCGCAGACGTTGGCAGGGGGCCGGCTTTGGGGCCTGGATCCAGTAGCTAATGGACCCTGGAGTGCCCAGATCTGAGGAGCCTTTGATGAGCGGCTGCTGGGAGGGTAAGGGTGAGGGTCAGGGTTCGTTTTAGAGTCATGGTTAGGCCTAGGTTTAGGGTCAGGGTCAGGTGATTTTCCAATAGCACTGGCCTATAACCATTAAACACGGCATACATATCTCTAAATTGTTCGTTTTCATGTACTGCCCCTACCAGAATATTAACAACATCTTTCAACTTGATGCTCAGTGTGTTATTAGCTGTTAAGCCCTCCATGACAGACTGTGACTCTGGGTAGGAGCAATATATGTGTTCAAGTACTGAGACAACAATGGCGATGACTGCTGTTACTATCATATATTACCCACAGTGGTCTAACTTCATAATGGCAGTTAAAAACCATGGGATAAATGATATCAAATTAGGGTGGTGGATAACCTTTAGGTTGCAAATAACGATCCTGCACCGTATAAATGAACAAAATAGAATTATATTATTTCATGCAAAAAGTGATACATTGTGTAAATGAATATACTGGCATAGCCTTTCTGACAATTGTTTTTCAAGCTGCACTTTCATTAAGTGGCTGTATCGAACAGGCCATTACATCAGATTCCCTTCTCACTAAATATTTCAGTAGTATTTGCAGTCGCTCTTACATATGAAAGATGTGTGGAAGATCAGAATGCTGCGTGGCCTCCAGATATAAACAAGCAGTTTTTGGATTCAGGTTTAAGCACCAGAGATACAACCCTTTCATTCAACAATGATACTTGAAGATAGTAGTAGCATTCATAGTTTATTTTCTTATTTGTTTGCTTTTAGTTTTAATAGAGCTTAATAAAGAAAAGACTGCAAACTATAAACCCATGAACAGGCTTTTTGTGTTTAAGGCTCCAGTCCACTGTGCACTACTATGCACACCAATAACTCAATATCATCCTTTTTCCAATTCAATTTGTTACAATTTTGTGTGTGAGTGGGGCATTTCTTTGAGGAACTGAGAACCACATAAATATTGGCTTTCTCCACATTAGAGTTCTTTGGCAGACTTACTTTAATCAGAACCAACAAGTTATTTGCATATGCCCGAAAGAGACAAAATGATTGGATCTAACCTAATGGTTATTGGATCCAAAATGGTTTCCTTTGAGAGGACATTTGTGCATGAGAAATTATGAGTGGTAGGTGAGGGTGGCAATATACAGAGGGTAATATAGTATCTATTTTGGTATTTAATAGATATAATAGAGGTTATAGTATTTTATAACAACCATTCAGAAAATGCTTCTATTTTAAACAGACATGGGATTCACTGGGTCTTAATTACAGGCACAAGGACCAAAAGTTTTTAATGCCATAAATGTTTATATTTTTTTCCAGAGGAAATCAATTTTGACAGCAAATAGCTATTTGTTTCTTACATTCCCTTTTATAAAATGAGTGATTAGAAGTAACTGGTTTCATTTTGCACTTTTGCCTTGTATAATGGAGATATTTCTTCCTTGGTGTGTTTTCATTTATATGTCTCTGTTTCAGCACAGGATTAGCGCCATGGGTATGGGCCAGGTAAATATGCCATCGGTCTAGTTTCTGACTGTTCGTATTTGAAACAGCAGTGCAATGAAACAGAAGTAATCAGACTTGTTTGAACGGGTCATGTTGCAGAAACTTATGAGGAACAGTTTTGACGTGGATAATTGTTAGTTGAAGAGCGTGAAAATTGGCACATAGCGATTAACACAAATATTCTTGGCATGCAACCCTGTTGCTTTCTCTTCTCAAATGAGCGGAGCTAAATGGGGTTGGCCTTATTCTTGAAGGGACAAAGCCCATTGAGGCTAATTTCTGATCTGGCACTTTAATATTGGATATCTGATCATTCAGTCTAATTGACAGAATCCATCATTGGCTGTAGTGTAGTGTGTGGTGCTCAGTGTGTGCTGTGGAATTCACAGGTGAGCGCTATACATTGATGGTAGTTGAGTTGGACTTAAAAGGCAGTGCAGTAATGGAAAACTGGTACTTCAGTGAAATTAACTGTCAAAAAAACTAAAAAAAAGAAAATTCCAAGGGCAAAGGAAGATGAGGATTGAATCATTAAGAAATTAATGATGATAAACAGAGTAAATACACTCTGTGAAGGCACAATTTTCACTGAAGCAGTGCCAAGTTTTGTCAATTTTAAGTAGTCTCTCTGGGCCCTAGGGGAAATGGTTCGTTCTGCACAGCCTGTGATGGTTCTCTGTGGGTTCTGCTGTGAGCTGGAGTAGAATTTCACTGGGATCCAGGCTGGCCTGGGGAAAATGGCTGCCCAGCGGTTCTGCTCATCGAGCATCTGATGTCATTTCATCACCTCTTCCATGGGAACACATTCGCGCTGTTGAAAACAGAAACCCCTGAAAGGACCACCGCGCTGATCTGTGGCCTGGACTCCTGCCGCCTGCCAGTGCTAAAATAGCGCCACTGGGTTTTTTGAGGCCGGGTTCCAAGCTTCTGCTCGGCTCCCGGTGTGTAGACTTATGGCTCCGCGCTACCAGGATGTGGGCGTTATCAGTCGCTGTCTGCCTCCGTGGTGTACCTTGCTGTGGTGGGGTGTCTATGGCAGCTTCCCGTTCTGGTGGTCTCAGCACAGCTCAATGCAGGCACAGGAAGAGGAGACTGAGGACTCAGCTGTAGAAGAGTATCCAGATAACTCAGGCAGACCCCTTAAAAACACCTTAGCTTGCAATTCCAGTAAGCGGCTGCTACAGACATGAGCCAAGAGTGTGCGTTCATAAACGTCCTCTTTTGTGAACCTTTTTTTATTGTTTTGGCATGTTATCTAGATAGGAAATGCACTGAGAGAGGTACAGAGTGACACTGCAACAAAACAGGAGTGGTATTAGGATACCCTTAACACATACATGTTCATACACCCATGCACATATACACACATACATACAATATGCATATTTGCTTTTTGATGAAGGTGGAGCGAAGACCAGGGTCCATGCTTCCGAGTGTGAAAGCCACAGTTAATATAGGGTGACGTGCTTTGTCGGGGAGGCTGGTTCCTGCTGGATCCTGTGAAATGAGCGGATGGGGTGAGAGTAGCACTTTCCAGAGTGAGGACCTCAGCGGGATGGCACACTGATTCAATTCCGTCAGACAACGGAGACCAGCGGGATTGTGGAAGGTCTGAGTCATCCGACTTCACGCTTTGACATGTTTGGAAAATACCCCCCATCCTCCCCACTTTCTCCAAGATCCTTGCTGTTTCATTTTTCAGTTGTAAAGGCAGTGGGCATGGACTTGGACGTTCGGCAAGTCCCGTTTTCATATTCAGAGGGAGTTTCTGTGGCATGTCTTGTCACTCAGCACCATGGCCACCCACTCTGTACTGAGGGGGCAGCATCCAGCATCTTCTGAGATGCACATACAATCAATAGAGGGGTTTTACTCCTACAGTTCCTGCAGGGTTCTCCCCAAAGAATGACAGAGTGATGTTGTGCCATGATGTTCCTTTTTCTGGGCCTCAAACTTTGTTTATTTACCCATAAAAGTAATATGTGGGAAAAAAGAATAAAATGTTGCTTTTGCTCAACAATCATGTTAGGTCTTTTAAAGTACACTTTGCACAATTTCACAGGTTTGTTAATGCAGGTACTATATTTATGATAATTCCATTTCCAGGTGTCAGAGGCGTGATGTGTTACTTCTGGAAGAGCTCAGCCCTAGTCTGTGTCCCAAGCTGGCTTTCGATGCAGGTCTCCACACTCAAACTCCCAAAGCCGGGAGTGGTGTTTCTTAGGGACTCCTTATATTACAGAAATAAGAGCCCCCGGAGCAGATGGACCAAAGTGTCCTTTTCTGGATACGCCCTGGACAGACAGAACCAAATAAACACCCAGCAATGGTAGATGGTGGTGAGAAGTTAGCTCATATCTTCTCAGTCCAAGACAAATAAACATCTTTAGCTCAGATTTTTAGTCAAACCATGCTTTATGCTCTGCGGACTCCTTGGTGCAGTGGTGATCGAGGGGAAAGCAAATGGTACGCTGGGGGCCTTTTCAGACTCAGCCCCAGTGAACGTCCATTTAAGCGTGTAATTCGAAACAGGAGAAAGAGCTGCTTATACTGGTTCTGCTACAATGCTACAACATCACACAGAGGGGCAATGGCCCGTGAGTCACATGTTCCATGGTTAAAGGCGGCTTACCGATGCCTTTCTGAGAGTCTACGTATAGACTCAGGGGAGACACAGAAGAGATGTGTTCATTCTTGACCAACTTGCATGGCAGAATGGACAGAATTTCTGGATCAACCACCAAGCCACATATTGTCAACTCTGTCCATTTCTCCTCTAATTTGAAGGAAACCAGATTCTCACTTTATCCAGTTCACAGACATTGTGAACAACATAACAACAGACATCTCTGCCATTTTCTGCAAGCGTCATGTCAAGTTGGTTGTGATTAATGTTGAATGTACTGGTAGTTTTATTTATCTTTTTTAAAAAGTATTTATGCTTGTGTAAAAATTGTTGTGATGTTTATTTACCCCAAAGATGAGACACTTCAACACAACACAATATTTCTGTTGTTCTTCATGTGACATTACCAAGCAAATTTCCACTCCACTAGCCTTAACTAACCCTGTATATTTGGAATTTTTTGTTAACCACATAGGAAAAAATGACATTTTAGCATTGAGACATGTAAATATACAACTCATTCCATGAAAAGGCAGTTGTGCAAACCACATTTTTAGATCATCTGTGTGGAAATATGTATTTTTCCTCCACTGCTCTGGAGACTTGAGATACTGTATGTTTAAATGAAGAAATTCTCAAACATCCCTTCTACAGAGTACATGAGAACGCAATGACAAACAACTAAGGGTAGTGCCTTAGCATCCAAATCAGTGTTCAAGGCTAATTGTACTTCGCTTTTAGGGAGGTACGGGGTTGGTTTTCAGGCAGAATTTGACACTCTGCTGTAAAGAATCAGACACGGCCGATTGCACACATTAACCTGGAGTGAGTATTATGTACTGTTTAGAACAATGAGTGGCCCGGGGGACCACTGTACAGCGTCAGACTCAGGATGTGGCGCAGCACTGTAACGGCTTTTATATAGCAAAAACAGAAGGGAAAGTCACCATTGCGACCATGAGGTTTTTTTTCATAAATAAAAACAAAATATTACTGCTTTCACATGCCAGCCTCTCACTCCCAAGGTCGTGCTGTAATTATTGCATTTGGACCTCAGACAAACTAAGCTGTATCGTTCCTTATATGGAATGAGCACAAGAAAACAATGTCTGGAAAGGCCATATTTCAGCAGTGCCAGTTTGTTCCTCAAGCCACTGTTGGAACAGTGTTTAACACACACCTCTTGTGACTCTACAACTGCACTGACATACGACAGAGTGTTGATATGGCCATAGGGTGAAGGGCACAACAGCAGTGCCGCTACACAAGATATGAACTTGCAACCTCCTGATTACAACTTCAGTTCCTTAACTGTGATGCAACACTGTCAGTACTGTAAAGAGAGTAATGTTGCACAGTGTAATGCAGAGAACATTTTATTTGCAGAACATTCTGTCATTTGTTTTTTAAGCCCTTCTCTTGGTTGCTGTTTTGGTGTTCTGTTCTGTTAAGTTCTGTTCTGTGATGGTTGGTATCTTCAGACATGTCAGAAAAGGTGGCAAATGTTCCCTAACTGGATGCAACATTGACAAATTCGGATAGCAAATTCAAATTTTACTGCCATGGGCATTAACATTAATTGTGTGTTCACTTCTATACAGTGTCTCTGGTTCAGATCAACAAATAAAGCGAGTCTAAATGGATCACGGAAGCTAATTAAATGGTCTGCCAGCATTGTGAATTTTGAAGGGATATGGGTTGGCACATGGTAGTGTGACAGAAGGCAGGTTTAACAGCTCTGTGTGTGTGTGTGTGTGTGTGTGTTCCAGCGTACACGCAGATCCAGCCGCACCAGCTGCTCCAGCAGCACAAGCAGCAGCAGTTTGTGATCCAGCAGCAGCCCCAGCTCGCCCAAAGGAGCCAGACCCCTCTGCTGCAGGCCACCCCCATCCAGGCCGGCCTCCAAGCCCAGCCTCAGGCCCAGCTTCAGCTCCAGGCCCAGGCCCTGGCCATCCAGCCTGCCCCCGCCCCCGCCTCCCAGCCCCAGAGCCAGCAGTGCTCAGCCCCAGCTCTGCCCAAAACCCCCGTACCCGCCCACCAAGCCACCATCTTCCACTCCACGATCAGCCCCCCGGTACAGACGAAAGCCCAGCCCGTCCAGCTGACTGCCGTCAACCTCCAGATCCAGCCGACACCGGCTCCGGTAAGCACAGTCTGAGATATTCTGCATTCAAATGAAAGTTAACAGCGTCACTGTCTTTATTTGTGTTGCAATGTGATGGTTGTAACAAAGGGTGCCCCGTTGACCCTCAGGCTGCTCGGTCAAACCAGGACGGCGCTGGTAAAGACCAGCCAACTCCGCTGGTCGTCAGAGAGTCTTGCCCGACCCCCATCACGCAGCAGCCTACGTCTGTGCCCCCCCACGGAGCTACGCCAACCTCAGAGCAGCTGAAATCTGATTCCAGCAAGCTGTCCCCTCAGGAACACGGTATTTCCCCTTTACTTCATTTCATTGGCTGTGAGCAAAATGTGGGCTGGCTGCCATCTTTGACATTTTTGTAATTACAAAATAATTACAATGTTGCTGATTTATGCAGAATTTATGCCAACAATTTTTTGGATAGGGTAACCATTTATTCATAGATCCAAAGTATTTTGGGTTGTGGAGATTTTTCACAGAGGGGATAATTAATAAACCAAAATCTCAAAAGATTGCCTTCCGAGCCACCTAGTCTGTGAAGGTCTTCACCACAAGACCAGTCTGGGTACTATAACTTACAAACATATACAGTGACATTTGGCAAATTATGATGGGAGCCCACAGTAACAGGACACCATTTGCCATTGTCTTGCCAGCTGTAGATTGAGTTAAGTTGACCAGAGTACCTCAAGGTACCATTGCAGTAGTAACAAAACGCAGGCTCACAGTGTAGGCGCATGCTTACTTTAGGTGTGTTGGTAGAGATTGCACATGACTTCTCATATGAAATTGTGGGAAAAATGGATAGTCACAGGAGTAGCCAGCAGAGCTCTTGGTTAGAGGGTGTGCACAGGGCAAAGCATTTTGAGTGAGTGGTTGAACTTGTGGAGCTACAGGCATCAGAGCCTGTGTATGCACGTTGGGCATCACACAGGCTGTGTGTACCTAAGGCCAGTCCGCCTCTGGCAACTTTGGAGCGTACTGCCATCTGTAGGCCTGCCAGCCACCACAAAAAAGAGCGTCCCCACCCTGTCTGTCCCCTGCAGCGGAAGAGCAATTCTGTCATTTCCCCAATGTCTATTGTCCAACCTCAGCACTGGCAAGCCTATGACTGCTTTGGCTTTGGGCATGGGAGTAGCCTTGCTTTGTTGTAATCACTCAGTTGGCAGTAGGGACACTCTGTAGGGCAGGTGGGTGAAAAGATTTGTCTTGAACATCTACTATGCAAGCATTCATGTAGAAATGATAAGCAGATAGATCACAAGCAGACAGATTATACTGACAGTAAGTGGTTGCTATGACAAGTAGACAGTCAAGGAGGTTTAATTATACCATGAATATTGCTGTTTGACACAGTAAGTCATTTGCAAGCTGTGTGTGTCGCTATAACCATATGCATTTTGATGCAGCCATGTTGGGTTGTAGCTATTTGTGGTTGGCAATATTAGCCATCCATATTAGCACCTAGTAAGCTATGTGTCTTGTCTCCCCTACCCTGTATGGTTGAATGTTGTGGCGGCAATTTTGAAACACTCAATAGCTAAATGTGATCACTAAATCTCCACAAGGTTTTCTAGCATGCATTTTAATATCTTTAGTCATCAGACAGCCATGGGAACAAGATTTTTGGTTTTCCCCTTCAACTTCAAAGGTTGCAGCTGGTGGCAGGGCTTGCAACAATGCCTCACACTGTAGGGTTGGGCTCTGAGCTTACACAGTATGTTTTGTAATGTTCATTCGTGCATGTAAGCAAGTGATCCATATCATAAAACACAATGCATAATCACGACTTTAGGTAGATAGATTTTAGGTATTCTTCTTTTAGTCAGTCAGTGCTTTACTCCATCGGAACAAACGTCCCACACACTCACTCACCCAAAGCGCTTAACATCCCACACACTCTCACACACCCAGACCACTTAACAAGCACCTCATTGGCCCATTTCCAGCTGCCTCATTTTTTTATTGCACTGTTCATCATATAATGAATATGCAAACCCACAAGCGGTCCTTTTATGACCTGAGCTCATTTACCTTTGGTGAACAAATTGCTGCCCAAAAAAAACATACAAATGGGAAAGAAATCTGCTTTGCTGTCTTAAAATAACCCCTCTGAAAATCCCTGCACTTTCTACCTGGCTCAGCGTGTGCCTCTTGCCTCTGTGATACCAAAGGGAAAGCGTCATTGACTGTTGTTTGTGGTCTAGATTGGATAGGTAAAAGCTGCTGCTCTTCTCTCCCCTGACGTTACTGTAGTGCAGGTTTCACGGTGACCTGGCCCATTCAGCCGCAGCATGGTCATTAGCTGGCAGGACACACAATGGTGGTATTATCAGCCTGGACCATGTCAGTGCTCCTTCTGGCCCATCTTCTAATGGGGAGGGACAAACCTCACATCTCCCACCTGCCTGCCCGGGGGGTTCAGGGTCCAGAACCGGCCCCCGTATCTCTTAGAGGGATAGGGTTACCATACCGCTGCGCCACGGCTCTTGAGCTCTCCTATTGTCATCATGAAAGCTAAGACCATTTATCACACATCAGAATCTGAGTTCTATTCTTACTAGAGCGATCCCAGTAGGTTATTCATCAAGGTTCACTTTTCTGATAATGTTGGGGGTTGTGGGCTGTCTGGGCCATTTGTGAACAAAAAAGACAGAAAAGGGCTATTTAAGTCTTTTTAAGTTGTAGACAAAGAGGAGCTGGGGGAGGTCCTCGAGTCAGGGTGCAGTAGTACTCGTGACTTTACTATTGTGACACCTGACTCTTGTTTTGTGATTGTACATTTTGTAGACAATGCTTTGGTCTGATTAGCGCGATGTGGTTATTTTACCATTGATCATAGGATGCTGATTGTCATCCATCTCCTCATGTAAGTGGCCTAATGTGTGTAGAGTGAGTACATGTCTCACTGGATCAATAAAGTCTGTGCTTCAGATCTGAGAGCAATAACTGATCCACAGAGAGATGAATGGACTCTGGATTTCACTACGGAAGAGAAAAGGAAGACATTTGACATCATAGCTGTAGCAACGCATAAAAGAGTGCCAGGGTTCAGACTACTGTCTTATTATATTCTTATGATGTCTTTCATACTTCCCTGTTATTTCTAAATTAATTGAATCTGATTGGAATTTGACGGTATGTTTTTAATTTGATTCCCCTCACGTGTGTGCAAACCTTGAGACTTCAAATCAGAAATGCAATTAATTTTTTCATTTTAATTTTAGTGTTTGAGTATGATACTTTGTGCTAAATCTAAAATAAAAAAGGTCAACTTCCAAAATGAACTACTCGAATTTAATTGTGTACATAACAGTCTATATTTGAATGTGAAAAAATGAAATATTACATTTTCTTACAGAATGATAACTCAAATACAAGAGAATATGCACATTATATTTTGTTTTGTACATCTCATATTAATTGTAAGCTAATTGCCTTATTCATGCAGGAAACTATTCCACCATCTAACTTTTAAGTTTTTCGTTTGTTTGTCGCGTTGTTACGATCATAGTAAATATACAATACCACATTTCTCCACATGATTATGTTTACTTTATACTTTGTATATATAAATATTAGTTAGCTCTGACTAGTGGTGATATTGAATTAGTTTTCTCTTATGTGATCTACGCCAAGGTAAATGAAATTCAGATTTTCAGTCATCCCTCTCTGTGGGTGTCAAAGAACATTGTTGGTGACACGTAGCCGCTTTCGGCTATGCCACTTACTAAGTTAGCGGCTACAGCAAAACAGAAAAAAGCTGTTTTTAAAGCCGCGGGGGTTACCAGTATGCCTAGACTACAAACCATAAAGGGAATCGCATCCTTTGCCGCTTTCTCAGCTGCTCTTTCGCCGCCTCGGTCGGTTTTGATATGGAACTGGGGTGAGCCAGATAGATTCACCAATCACAGAAGCCGCCTGTTGCAAATACGAGCCACTATTGGGTAATGTTCCAAGTGTAATTGGCCAATAGCATGGGCGCCTTTCCTATTCAGTTCCCCCATACAAAGGGGATTAGAATGCGTCTCTGTTGCTCAGCTCAGGCGAAAGGGACAGGGCTGGGAAAACAATAACACAAAAAAGTTTTAATGAGATTGGTATCTATGTTTATGCTACTGTCTGGTTTACAGGGGAGATAGCACGCTTTCGTAGAATACAGTGCAGAAAGTTCTGGACCGTTGGGTTTCTTACTTAACCTGGTGTTTGGGAAATACTCATCAACCAAGGATTCGTTTTGGGGGAAAGCTGCGAACGGAACAAAGGCGTGTGCTGCTGCTGCCGCTGCTGGCGACTATTGTCAGGACCCCTGTGCGTATGAGGCGCTCACATTTTGTGATTTCAGGAATCGTGTTTAGCCAGGTAGCTAACGCTAACACTATTCGGAATGATTTATCTGTGTGATGCAACTAACATTTCGAACGTAGGTTTATACTTGAAAACAAATAACATCGTTGAATTTTCAACAACAAAGACAAATATGATTAACTTGTATAGCTTGTGAGCTAGCTTGCTAGATGGCTAACTAAATTGGTAGTTAGTTATCCTATTTTAATTCTGTTTGTTTTGATGGTGTATATGACAGGTAGCCGAATAATTATTTTTGTATAAGATTTTGAAGCGAAGGGCAATGTTCTTGACTGCAAGTGAAATCGCTGTTTTAGGAGCGCACGTTGTAGAGCCAGGCATTATCAGTCGATGGGCAAGTAAACAAACCGCGCGCTCGGGGAGTGAACAGTGCAGTCGCAATTGGCTGGATGGGTCATAGCCGATAGCGATGCGCCTTCTGGTTAATGAAACATGCTGGTGAAAAATAACGACATAGCTGGAGCAGTGACACTTGTGCTGTTTAAAAGAGTAGCTTGGTAACTTGGTAGTTCTATTTGTTTTAAAGCATCTTAGTCCCTTTTCCCCCCCAAATTTTACATTATGTGCTAAAAGTGTTAATTGCAGCTCTAAGTGGGTAACCTGTCATTCGCAGATTCGGGAACTATAGAAGGCGTGAATGTAAAGTCAGGTGTGGGCAGGCATCCAGCCATGACTTCGGGAAATGGAAACAACGCGCCTACCGTGGCCGGGAGCACGCCCCAGAACGGGGAGAGCAAGCCGCCCCAAGCAATCGTGAAGCCGCAGATCCTCACCCACGTCATCGAGGGCTTCGTCATCCAGGAGGGAGCTGAGCCGTTTCCCGTGAGTCAAGCCACATTTTCCACAATGTCCTGCAGCGCACCTACCAGTTGAGGCTTCCTTGCAGTTGCTAGGAGCAGGAAAGACAGCTGTCGGTCGCCTGGGACTAATTTGTAAAATTTTCTTCAATTGATTTAAATACAAAATTTCAAAACCCCCCCTCCAAGCATGTCTTCAAATCTCCCTTCCATCATCAAGTCTAACACTTTTTATCTCTGAATTTTTCTACTCCCTACATCTGGGGGAAATTCCCCTCAGTCAGAAACCCTTGAGGGGTCACACAAGCAGTACATAGGGCTGGGTCTACCACTAAGTCTAGTGTCTTTGATATTTAGGAAATCCAACAGAAGATACATGATGAGTAAATACCTGAGACTTAATATTTGGGATATTTGCTGTAAGAAATGCAGCATTCACAAACTCTGTGGTAGAGTGAAGGGGTGGGTTAGGAATCTCACCAAAACCCCAGCCACTTGAGTCACAGGTCACATGTTCATGGACCAAAAAAAAAGAAAGAACACTCAGGAAATATGACTCCACCACCTGCTATTAAGATTGTGGACTAATTTAGATTCTGTTTGCTTTGACTGGCAACTGGCTGTGACTGGTAATGGTGCTTTCCCAGTGGCCCACAATTTAGACAATTTGTCATTTTTATATTTTATATTTTTAACCCTCATTGTCTTCTTGTTATAATTCTACCTCAGCGTGAATTAACTTGGATGCATTAAGAGGTCTGTTTCAACATAGTACACTGTACAATATGCATTATTTGAATGAGTGCTGCCATTCACAAAAAGGAATGCACTTCCCTCTAGTGGTCATTTGAGGCAAAGACAGTCGGGTTCCTGGCCTATGTTCCTCATGGTGTTGAAGGGATCGGAGGTGGCAGCAGTCTATGTACTCAAACAGGGCCATTTCTATGGGATGTTAAAGCTCAGTTTAGTGTGTCAGCCATCCTACAGCTAGTCTGTATCGTACTTTTCAAACTATTGAGGCTTACAGGGCTCAGCACCAGTACAAATGATACTGTACAGTGTCTTTCCAGGAGGATTTGGCTGTTACTGTGCTTTGTATTTCCAGCACAGTTTAGTTCACTAAACCCAGCCCTGCCTCACACATGTGAGGGATACATAGTTTTCCCTAGTCTTATCCTGTCTCTAAATTTTGATGCTCTAATCTTGTCAGCCCAACACTGCAGTGCGAGCATGGGCGTTGTGAGATCCCCATGAGCATTGGAGACCATGGTAACAGTAGAGTTTAGTCAGCGTTGCTGTTCCTCCCCCTTTCGCAGGTGGAGCGCCCGTCTCTGCTCATCGAAAGCCTGAAGAAGCAGAAGCAGCAGGTGCAGTCGGACTCGGAGAAGCATCCGCAGAGTAACCACACCAGCGCTGCTGACGCTGAGATGGAGGACCTGAGTCAGCAAGGTGAGGGAGGGGTTTAACAACGCCACAATGACAGGAGCACTCATTCACTGCTGTGTCCATTTCTAAGTGTTACGGACCAATAATATTCTCTGATTCACACCCTGAAGGTGGTCGTGTGGACACATTTTTTTTTAGCAACTAAGTAGTTATGAGGTAGGATCAAGTCTGAAATGGCAGCCACTGGAAGCCCTGCCATATTCATATTTGCCAATTCACTTCACAAATGTGGGTGTAGTAACAAAAACGTATGTGCGTGGACCATGGCAAAACGAGTGAACCTAAAAGAGCAAACGCTTTGCTTGCGTTCTGTTTCCTTTGGCTAACTATATTTTGTTAAAAATTCGGCTTTACACACTCTGCATAAGAGGTTCTGCTAAATTCCTGGGTGAAAATATGAATCAGCATCGTTCATTAACGCTGGTTGCTCTGGAGGCAGGAATTGTGGTGGCTTTGTTAAAATCTGTGCCTTTTTTCAGAGCTGAAGAAACCGGAGCAGGAGCCAATGTTGAAGTGTGAACTCTGTGGGCTAGTCGACTTCGCCAGCAACTTCAAACGGTCGAAGAGGTTTTGTTCTACTGTGTGCGCTAAAAGGTGCGTAACACATCCCTACGAACCTTTTGAACAACTTGACATTTTGATTTTGACAGGTGAAATGAATGTTCGTTTTAAATGTTGTGTGGAAGTCCCATTGGCCACTATAGCCATAGTCCAAACAGGTTTTTGTATTTCACTGAAGCACAGCACTCTGTGAAAGGTGAGAAGGGATCCTGCTTTTCCGTTTTGACTGTGTAGTTCTGTCTAGCATGCAGTGTAATGTGTGGAATTTCCGCAGAAGTGTTTCCATGAATGAGGTGAGAATTGATAGAAGCTGGCTGCAGCACAGTAATAAGGGCGATCTGTGAACAGGAGAGTGGAAGTTGTTGTAAGCGTTGTTTTAATTTGTGGCGTGGAGCAGGTATAGCGTTCGGTGCTCCAAGCGAATGGGCCTGATTCATCCGGACCGGAGCAAAACGGAGAAACACAAGAAGGGGAGGTCACGCAGCAGCAACAACACAGAGGCCAAGAAACAAGTGAGCAGCTCTGCACCTCCACCCCGACACCCTCCCGCTCGTACTCCTTTCATTATTTCACTCTCAGCCCCTGCATTTTCATTTATATATCATTTAAAAATCTTTACTTATTTAATACATTTAACACACTTTCTACCTCTAAACACACACAGTAAAAAAAAAAAAAACCTTAGTCTGCTTCACTATTCATTTTGGAGTGGCAAAGTCAAAGGTGATGTCGAGGTAGTAGATTCAGGAGATGCTAGATAAGATAAGACCAGGCTAGAGTAATAGTTTACCGTGCAGATATTTTTATGAACTATTGATGCAGATCACATCCACTCGAGTAGCTGTGCTTTTTCTCGACCAGCAGCTGAGCCTTATGGGAGACTTTAAGCTGCAGCTGCACCACTGTAAAGACGGTAACATAGCTGCATGTGTACGTGTGTTACAGGTGACCCCCACACCCCAACAGACAGTCGGCGCCGCTGTCTCATCGCCGCTCCTGTCCCACCCCAGTCAGGGGGAGTCCAGCCAATGTTCGGACATGTCCAGTTACGAGGAGCCCCCCTCGCCCCTGTCAGCTGCTAGTTCGGGGGCCCCCAGGCCCCATGGGGAGCGGGGGCCAGACCCAGGGGAGGGCCACGCCCGAGAGCTGCCCCTCCTCACACAGCACTTCCTGCCCAGCGACCCGACCAAGTGGAACGTAGCGGACGTGTACGAGTTCATCGGCTCCCTCCCAGGTCAGTGTGTTAAACTCACCTCCCCCAAATCTCGCCAGCCTGGGAAAACATAAAACCACTTGTGCCACCATCCTTTCTGAACATATGCTATTCTGTACGGTAGGTGTTTGTTGACTATAGACATAAAATGATAGAGATGTCAGACTCTTAAATTTTGAAGTTATCGTAGTGCTTATTTTCTAGTTCAGTCATAGCATTGTTAATGCTTAACCAGTTGTTAAATTAGTTAAATATATTCTTTGTGGAATAGATTATAGTAATCAAACAATCAAAACTAGCACAAGTTGCTTCTTAGTGACCAACTTGAAAGAGTGTTTATTAACCTTTTCAGTAGTACTGCCGATTTTATTAACCTATTTGAAGTTAAGTATCAATGTATGAAGTTTGTGATTTGAGGTCTGTCGATGTCATTGGTTCCTCAGGCTGCCAGGAGATAGCGGAGGAGTTCCGTTCCCAGGAGATCGACGGCCAGGCCTTGCTGCTCCTAAAGGAGGATCACCTCATGAGCACCATGAACATAAAGCTGGGGCCGGCGCTCAAGATCTTCGCCCGCATCAGCCTGCTCAAAGACTCATAGCGCCCCCTGGAGGGGCACTGGCTTCAGGCCTGAACCCCTGCCCTCCATTTCCCCCTCCCCCTCTTCAGATACAAGCCACAACATCCCTGGACTGGAGCAGCTCCAAACGTCTGTCTGCACTCATCTCCACTGTGTCTATGAGGCCTTGTGTCTATGGAAACGCCCAAGACATACAGCGCTGATGGACAAATACAGCGGTGCCGTAGTCACTTTACGGGCAGCTGTCATTCAGCCTGGAAGGGGGGCTCTGAGTGGACTTCCCAGGCTGTCTTGGGATATTAGCACAAGTATCTTACATGCTGTGGGAGTTAAACTGGGTCCATTGCTTCAGCTGAGTTCCAGAACATGAGTTCCTATCATTCCAGCCAGCGTTGTCGAAGAACTTGAGTTGACTCACATATTGATCGGTCACAAATGGGATAGGGATATTTTTTTCCAATAATTATAATATATTTTTTATTTCTTGAATGAAGCCCTAATGGTTTATATGTTGTTAATTGTACAACTGAGTTTTTGTGCAGAGAAGTCTGTAAAATTGGTGCTAGTTTACAACATCCTGTGAAATGAGGGTGGTAAACCAACATATGGAAGTTTAACATTTATGGCTATGACCAGCAAGGCATTATGTGTCCATAATTCATGCTGTAAATTGTTTTGTTATGGCTGACCAGCTCAAGTTTCCTCTCCATCCCCTCAAAAAAGCAGACTCCCTGTAATTCAGGTCTTATGCCAATCTCCTTGAAAGTTCATACACTGCAAAAAAAAAAAAAAAAAAGTCTGGTCACTTTGTCATTCTGGATTATTTCTTATATCTTTCTTATACTCATGTTTCCTGAGTTCTCTGAACTTTGAATTAAAAAATCTACACTTTTAAGTCACTCAAAGGTTGTATAATTGAAGATTTTAATGAGAAGTGTTGACTTTTTATACTTACACAGTGGTGCAATGAAACCAATAATGTAAATTAGTTAAATTCTATGGACAAGTCGCTCTCTGCCTGTGCAGCCAAATGTGACTGCAGGAGGACAGAGGCCAAATAGTCGTGTTGCGGGTCCATCTTACCTGATTTTATGCAGCTTTTTCTTATGAACTGCTGTTCACCAAAGATGACGCATAATCTTCATTCATGTATAGAAGATTCAGAATTTTGGTATTCCACAACAGACACTATACCTTATTTCCAATTTTTCTCTTCTTGACATGGAAGCTGAAAAATGAAATGCATAGTCCATTTCATTTGACCTCCATCACTGCGATACATCCATACAGAGTAATGACATAGCATAGTAATGACAGCACAGATTTTCATTTAACTCAAACCCCAGAGCTAGAAATGCTTCATCGGACATTTAATTTTGAATAAAGCTGGAATTATTTTCACTGCTCACTGGACCTGTTTGGCATTTGCACGCTGTTCAGGTACACATTAAGTGTGGTAAGTCCACATGCATTCATTTAATGCAGAAACACGTTTTTGTGTAGTCCGTTTCTTCTGGTGACTGGTGTTCCTCCATTATGTTACCTGTGCTTTGAATTTTTACTGTCTTGGGGATTCTGCTTTGATATGTACTTGTATCGATAGTGTTTTCTACTTGGAAGAGAGGAGGAACCATTCACATCCAGTATTCAAAAATAAAACAGGACAATCCCTATGGTTTGAGAACAGTTCACAGCCTGCATCATGCTTAAATATGAAAATGACATGAACTGCACAATCAATCGATACTTTTATTTTAATGGCCTACTTGAAAGGGGTAATGAACATTTCCAGCAATTCATTTTTGCCACTCACAGAACATAAACTCCATAAGCAACATAAGCTCTAATCAAAAAACCCATTGATTATAGTCTTCTAGTCGAAATTTGCATGATAAAGTGTTAAATGCTGTATTTGACCTTGTTTACTGTAGTAGCTAGCCAGTCATTCATTTGGTCTAACGAAGATTTCACTTCCTAAAAAACCTACAAATACAAAGATACATGGTAAAATCATGGCGTTGCCAGTTTGTAGCTGCATTCAGTGACCCTGTATAAAACCAGCCCAGATAAGTTCACCAAACTGGAACTGGCACCTGGAAGTTTTTTATTCATGTAACAGGAATGACAAAACTATAAACTAAACATACACAGTTATAAATACTTCACAAGGTTATCAGGAGATTTTTTTACTCAGGCATTTTAGAGAATCAAGGATCCACACCCATCTCAAATGCCATATAAGAAACTTTCGTAAGTCAATTAAGTGCAACTTGACATTTTAAGGGAAAGAAAATCTGACCCTAATTAATCTTCATCTTTTTTGATGCATAACAGAAACCAGAATAAATCTGAAATACAACAATTTGGGTACAAATATACAGTGACTTTATTACTGACTACAGAAAAGGCATCACAACTTAGATTTACAGGCATGCAAAATATTTATGAGCATAACTTGCTCTCCAAAAAAGTTGTCTTATCCATTATCATTTTCTAGCTGAGTGAATTAAAACTTTAATCTTTCGAATAAACTTCATCTGTTTTACAGCTCATAAATCAAAGTAGAGAGGGAAAAAAAAAAATCTCTACACACAAAAACAGTTGGGAATTAGAAAATTTTTTTCTCAAATCTACAGTAAATAAAAAGCACCAAAACTATTCCCCACAAACAGACCCACCAATCGTGTTTTTCCCAACCCCGCTATATCCACTCCAGCCTGTGGAAATTCAGCTTAACTCCGGTCACTTCCGACTGACAGGTTCTAAACCGTTGGCTGCATGTAAAAATATCAAAATCCTGATCGGACATATACTTTTGCATACTTTTACAAGTATACGAAATGCAAAAGTGAGCAATCTCACAATGGTCAACGACGACTTAGGCTTCCATCATTTTACATGGTTAACAAGAATGAATTCAGTTCCGGCCCACAGCTTCTGGGTGAGAAGTATTTTAAAGAAACGCCAGGATAACTCAAATCAAATTAGAAGCTGTATCGCTATATCAAGTCAATGACCCTGAAAGATACAAGGGTCCCTGCTATGTGCAAGCTACTCTTACAGGATATCAAGTGCCAGTGTTGCCTTTTAACATGGAGCTCTTCTTGGTAGGCACCCACTCAAATGATTGATCCATTCCTTCAAGACTAAATAGGAAACAAAATCTAAAAATCCATAGAATGCTTTGAGTAACAGTCAACATAATAACTGCTCTGTGAGCCAACAAAGATGCCACCAAAATGGAATAGGCAACTTTTTCCGGACAGATAATTCACAGTGAGACATGCATAAACCAAAACTGCAGAGAAAATAAACTTGTATAGTTCTACTAAAGACATCAGCATTTAAAGGGGAAAGAATGCGTTAGTAATATTTAAGTCTCTGTACTTGTAAAATAACTGGGAAGCCAAGTGTTCTACTCTACAAAAGCTTATAGTTTCTGTATAGCTTATATCACTACATGTATATAAAACACTGAACAGATCTTCAACCCTCCCATTCATATACTACCTCAAATTATCACAGGGGATTACATAAACAAAAAATATGTATTAAATTACAACATTTTTGCTTAAGGTATGACAAACGCTTTCTTCTTTTTAAACCTTGAAAATATTACGATCTGGTGGTTGGATAAAATTAGTTACTTCAAAATAGGCCAAGGTTTGTTATGGTATTCCGCCCTTCTTGGGGGGAAAAGAAAACAAAAAAATGGAGGGAAGAAAGAATGGGAGAAACTGATGCCAAAGCACTGCAGTCCATTGCCACAGTTGACCTTTGACCCTTGGGTACTCAAGAATTATTTTCTTGATCTCTGGGACTTGCGAGCACCTGGTTTGGCCTTAACTGCTGACTTAGGGGCTGCTGCCTTGGGTGCCGGTCGTTTGGGCGCCAATCGTTTCGGTGCCCTGCTCGTCATCTTCTTGGTGACGGGTGTTTTTGGCTTGGCCTCAGAGGCTGCCTTCTTGCTTGCCGGGGTCTTGGAAGGTGGCGGCGCCTTCTTGGAGGAGGACGTTTTGGCCGCTGATGCAGGTTTCTTGGCGGGGGGTACCGGCCTCTTAGCCGGGGGTGCTGCCCTCTTGGAGGACGCGGCAGGTTTTTTAGCTGGGGGCACAGGCCTCTTGGCCGAGGCGGACTGTTTTTTGGCGGGGGCCATCTTTTTGCCCTTGGCCGATGACCGGGCTGGCTCCTTGGCTTTCTGAGCACCGCCCCGGTTACGTGACCCGCTCCCTCGCCAGGTTTTCTTGGCAGGTGGGGGCCGACGCACCTTGGACGGCGGCCTCTTCTGTTGCTTCCTGGACAGGGACGACAAAATCAAAACCCTTACAAGAGCTATCTCGTCACACAAACACATAATCAGTGTTTCTGTAAATAATTTGACACACCTTTACTCTGTACAGTGGTTAGAGCATAAGAAAAGCGTATTATGATTATTATCATTTTTATAATCATAATTAATATTGTTAAGCTTTGCATTTTTCCATGGCTTGAAAGGGGATGCAGGAGAAGCACTAATGCACAAAATGTTCAGTCAGCCCTTTGGTTGAGTAAGCACGCCCACCTCTTCTTGGCAGGAGGCTCATCCTCAGACTCAGACTCCTCTTCCTCTTCATCATCGTCGTCCTCCTCCTCCTCTGACTCCTCTTCATCAGATGACTCCTCCTTCCTTTCATTCCTGCGCTTTGGTTTCTCCTTTTCCTTCTGTTTGTCTGGGAACAGTAGTGCCGGGCTGTTCAAGCACAGAACATAAAATGTGTATAAATTAAGACAGTGGGACAATTCAAGAGAACAGACACATGAGGTTTGATTGATCTACATGCTGTCTGTAGGGAAGGTGGTCACTTTTAATTTACAACATAATTTCTTCCAGGGCATTCCCATTATACTGAAAACATATTACCAAAGCAGAACATGACAGAAAATAACAGCTAGCAACATTTTTAGTTACTGAAACAATGGTAAAAACGTTTATATGAGACTTCTGACTCACTTCAGAAGTGAGAGTTTCTATGGCAGAGTTGGGAAACCTCCTGAAACTGAAAAAATGTTTAGGAAGATCGAAATATGTAGTATGAACTGGACTCTACCTTGGGTAGAAAGGGTAGCAGAGCTGGTAAGTCCCATTAAAGCCATTCCCTGTGATCTGCTCCATCCAGCCCCTCATCTTGCATGTCTTCAGTGTTCTTTTCAGGTTGTTGACTGTGAGTGGGCACATGTGAACACATTAGCATGTTAGCACAAAACAGCGCCACAGCTTCCTTCTGAAGAGAGCGTTACACGTGTCTCTACCATCACAATACAGGAATCATTTGGGCTCAAATGACCTTTTGGGTAACGATTCCTCCCATTGAGTGAGCATACAGCCATTAATACCCTTCAGCAGAGATAAATACTACCAATAAATCACATCAGAGAAGCTCTTTACGTTTTAGAGTCACTTTTCGCCATGTAACAATAATAACTAATAATGCCTTCAGTGTGTGTGACAGGATATTAATCCCTGATTAACCCAGGGTGGCAAAAGGGGCTTACACACAACACTAAGAATTAGAATCAGACAGAAAAAGGAATGAAATATAATATTTTGAGACTCCTGAGAGGAAACTCTACCAAGTGGGCAGCGGAATTAAAAACCACACCAAATCACTGTTTTAATTCTCACACTGAACGAGGAGGGAAACACATGTGATGGTGGGGGTGCAGTAATTGTGAAAGAAAGTGTGTATCCAGTAACTGCGTGCATGGGTGTGAATGACAGTTATCATGGGGACTGTAGAGAATGGGTTTTACCGAGCAGGGAGACTCTGCTGTCCTTGTGTTTCTCCAGGAGGAATTTCCTCAGTATGGTGATGCTGCAGGTCTTAGGCTCGTTCATGGCGGTGATGGCGGTAAGGATAGCATCCTCGAGGAGCCCGCCCTTGAGGAGGGCCTTGTCACCTACTCGCTTAATCTGCAAAACAAAACAAACAAAAAAAAGGGGTAGGTGCTTCAACTGAGAAAGGAAAATTACATCACCACATCCAATCCAGCTGCATACTTTACCCATTTATTGAATTTTCTGACATGAGTATGTATATAAGTGTGTGCTAATACTACCTTATGCCCAGCAAAACTGGGTAGAAGGACTGACCTGGAAGGTTCCAGAAGCCCCTTTGCCAGTGATCTGCTCCAAGTGGCCCTTGTCTACAGCTCTCTGCAGGGCACTCTTCAGCAGGTCAGGTCTGGAAAGGAAGCAGGTGTACCATCAGGTACTGTTCATCACCTGCTTATAGAACCCACCCCATACCCTCCAGTTTGCCTTTGTTTCAAATCAAGTTTGGACACATTCAGAATGCAAACATATTTTATTGACACCTGTAACAACCCAGAATTTCTAAAAGCAGTCGTGTGTGGCCCTTTTCCCCCACATGAGAAACACCCAAAGAAGGGGACTCCAACCAGACCCCTGCAAAAAGTCTCAGGCCACATGGCACAACCTTCAGACAGCCCAGTTGCAATGTCAACATAACGGCATCACCTGATTCAGTAAACAGCACCAAGGCAACAGCAAGAAAGAAGTGCTTTTGAGGAAGATGGAAGACCCTCGGGATGCATGTCAGACCAGACAGCCCAGTGTAGTGTTCTGGAAGCCTGTGAGGAACAGGAAGCCCCCTGACCACGCTACCTTTGCTCCACGTTTAGCTGGGGGAAGTGCTGCTCCAGGTACTTCTTAATGAGGATATATGAGGCCTCCTTGGGCTCGCACAGACGGGTCATGATCAGGGGTAGTGTATCACCCAGTGTCTCTGTCTTTCCCTGGGGAGCCGCTTTGCTAGCAGGTGCCTGGATCAATACAGACATACAGTATAGTGCACAAGTTATTCCACTGTAAACATTAACTATATGATTTATACAGACAGCCCTATAACAAAGTGACGTAGCTCAGATTCAGAGTTCAAGTGGGATAGACCAACAGTCATGCTCAGGTCTCCAAGCAAAGACACTGTAGTCCTGAGTCCTGTGACCCTCCATATAACAATCAATCAAAGGCACCATATTCTGCACTCATGACTGCTTTTAAAACAGAGTGAACTTTTGAACAAAGAAGTTATAACTCGAATGCAAACAGGCTCACTGACACTGAAATAAATGCCTGTGATTTATGCTCAACTCAAAACTCGTCTTGAAAAGCGTTTCACCGACTCCACTTCCTTCAGCACGGTAAGAGAGACTTCAGTCGAGGCATATGTTGGTTTCTTACCTTGCGGTCTTTCTGGGACTGCTTACAGATCATGAAGCTTCCGGAAAAGCCCTTTCCCTTCAGCTGTGAACAGGAACAGGAAATGGGTCATAGATAGGTACCTGTAAAGCTGTGGTCATGTCAGCATTTACAGCACTGGAGTGCCAGTCAGGAGATCTCTAAAGCAGGAAATCTATTGGAAAAACCAACGTGCACAGAGTCTCATCATTTCATGCACATACAACACAGGAAGCACCTACATTCACAGTGTTCTAGTTAGGGATGCATGCAATTTCAGATGCAAAGAACTGCACTAGGAACAAAAACTATTCTGAAGTCGAGGAGAAACAAAGGCACTAAAATTTACATTTTTTTTAGTTCCCATCCATATGGGATGATGAGACTCTTCAACAATGGCCACCCCTTTCACATACCAAAACAAATCAAAATGTCAGACGGAGCAACCATTCACCTGCTTGATGGCCTTTTTCTCCAACAATCGCTTGAGGGCCTTCTTGAGGAGGAAAGTCCTCCTGTCCAGCTCCAAGGCAGCGTAGTTCTTCATGATGTACTTCATGATGGCATGGGTGGATGCCTTATCTTTGCAGGCCTGCAGAGAGCCACATGGGTGAGGGTGCGATCAGTATGTCTACTCCACAACCACACTCCATGCCATCAACAGGGATGAAGCACTAACTTTTGACTGAAACTGCATTGATCAGATGGCCACAATCTCTCAGATGGTCACAATGCTCTTAGCTGTGCTGTAAATGGTCTGTACTGGTTGTCTAGTTTTTATGTTGAAGCACTTTAGATGTACAGATAAACAGAACCGTACTATCAGAAAATATATCTTCACGTGTGTGGTCAATAATCATTTCAGGTTTACTATGGAATAACTAAAATATCTGAAAGTCAACCCCAGTACTTAATAACAGGCATCTAGCACACAAAAATGATCTCATCATACATGCTTTCTTGTTAACGTCTATTAAGGCGACACACACACACACACACACCTGTATGGCTTCGATGAGGATGTCGTCCATCTTGGGCTGATTATACAGGGACACAGAGGACTTCTGGGCCAGGGCTCGCCGGCTGGCTGACATGGTGGCCCAAGAGGGGATGGTCCTTTTTATTTTCTTCACCTTTTCCTTCACAGCATCCTTCTCTCTGCACAAATTAAAGCAAAAAGACGCGTTCATGTTTCATGCTAAAGACACTGCCTCCTGGTGACTTATGGGCACCTGAATTGATTATGGGGATACTGTGGCATTTTGGCGAATAAACCCTGTAGTCCTGCTACCCAGTACCAGAGCAATCCACTGGTATCATTTTCATCACCCTGAATTCAGTATGTAGACATCTCAATAAGATGTCTATGGGAGCAGCTGCATAACTACTCTCAAAAGTGAGGTAATAGACATTATAGCAACTTCATGTGACTACTTAGCTTTTGAAATTGTAAGGCATGGGTTGCTCCAACTTGGTAAGTAAACAAAAGGGCTTTACTGCCATATTTCAGGTGATCCCTTTGATAAACAAAAATAAAACTACAAGAAAGAGACAATGTACACAGGTGCTTTCTTCTCCGTCTGTGCCTCTTCAGGTTTCTTCTCCTGTGGTTTTTCGGCAGGCTCTCCCGCCTCTGGTTTGTCACTGGTCTCCTTCGCTGCAGGCTCTTCTGCGTCCTTGGGAGGGGCCTCAGGGGCTGGAGCCTCCACTTCCTGTTCCTCCCCTGCAGAGCCAGACTCCTCAGAGCTGGCATCGGGATCTATCAAGGTGGGTACGTAGAGAGCAAAAGAAGTTGTGTGTGTGTGTGTGTGTGTGAGAGAAATAAAATGGAAAAACAAAATCAGGGTGAAGAGAATGCAAAGAATGAAATGGAAGGAAAGGAGTGTGGAGAGAAAGAAAGAGCAGAGAGAGAGTCATTGATAGTACAACTGATTATGTGGTTCAAGCAGCTGTACTTTCTCACTGCTCTTTTAAGCAAATCATTAATGCACTATATTTGTATACCAAATACACCTGCAGTGGACTGGGTAAGCTAGCCCTCTGCAAGAACACTGAATTCTCCAGGCACTCCACTCACAGCAAACTGACAATGAAACTTGCTGAAAGTTTTTTTTTTTTTTAATGAGAACTAGAAGTAAGATTTTTAAAAAATAATAATGCTTAGAATTTGTTGCCTTCTTCCAAAATTACTTATGGATCTCAACGCATTTCGCTTGCAATCTGAAAGTCTGCAGATTTCCACACTTTTGGAAAACTGTTGTTGAGTAATGTGAATCAATGACCTCCATTAAGTTGGCATCCCATATGTTCAAAAAACATTGCTGGTCACTATACACCACATGGTTTTCTACATCAGCTGACAGTTTATCCTTGGTATCAATTATTTGTTTACTCCTCCCTGTCAGACCATGTCAGCTGCCAAATTGCATGCACCTTTTAACAGACAAATAGTGTAGAAGAATTTGACTTCATTACCCTAGGTATGGGTGCATGTGCACTCAGCTATATATCATTGACTAGTTTGACCAAGTTGAAAATGTTCTCTCTCCACAGCCAAGAACAACTGTTGGTGGAAATGGTGAATCATGGATCTTGTGTTAGTTCCTTGCATTTCTGTTTAAAACAATCCTCACTCCATCACCTTATAAAAAAATTTGCTCACCTCCATCTTGAGTGCTTTTTGGTGGAGTTTCCTGGGGTGGGGTCCCAGCTGCACGGCGAATGGGCATGGCTCAACCTGAAACTCAAAATGAGTAGGTCATAACTCACCATCCAGTCACCTTTCATACATGTTTTCCCACATAGAATCTTTAACGATGTGTACCTACTTACTTAAATACTATACCACACCCGCTATAATTCTGTCTATAGATTGTCAAATCTAACTTAAGTTCAGATGCCATTACTGTAATACGTCTTTGCCTTGATTAAAAAGCGCTATTGTTGCTAAGCTGGCTTTCTGCAAGGCAAGGTGCAACAGTGACCCTCTCGCATGGTCAACATGCAATGTCTTTGGCCGTTATTAACTGAGACTTTATCAGACCTGTTTACATAAAACGGTTCGTTTTCTGAAACTCAACTCCTCAAACTGCAATGCAAGTTATTCTGTCACACAAACCACATCATAAGTCGCGTATTCACGAAAAACAAAAAGATATATTGATTAATAAAATGAAGGCTGCTCCCACCACTATATGGATGTCCGTGGTGATAGGCTATTGATGATTTTAAATTGGCTATATTGCAGTGCGCATTTGAAGTACAAGGCCTAAATCAAGACCAAAATGCAGCTAATCCATTCATGCGATTTGCAGAAACGCTAAAAAGTATAAAGCACCAGCTCGTGCATGACATATAACTTTGCTGAAATACTGAGGATACATTATGGCGTCACTACCATTGTCTATAATATTTTGATGTGTTGCTTGATTTTGCGAATGTGGTAAATACCTTGCAATAATAACAATTCGACTATGGCCATTTTGTCAATTACCAACACAGTAATGGCGCTGCATTGAGTCGAGAGGTAAATGCAATAACTTGCAATGAAAAAGAACGCGTATGCAAAGCACAAACTATTTTAAAACCGTGCGCGCATATCCAGTCCGTTCAGCCTCGTGTAAAGACCGTTTCTTACCTTTGCAGAAATCGCTATATTTGTTTGTAGTAGATCAAACCGTCCTCTTCTTTCTTTACAATTTGTTCTGTGCTGCTGCCACGCCTCCCAGCGTAAACCGTACGTCGGGTTGCGCCTAGCGTGTTCTGTTATACCAGACGTTTTTGGGGGTTTATGAAAATTACATGAACAAGCTTTGCAAATGCATGTGCACATACTAAAACTGTGTGTGAATAGAACGCGTCGATACGCAATGCACCGCTTATATCTTTATTTGCAGCAATGCAAGCATGTGAAAATGAAACGCGGACATTGCAATGAAAAAGTATAAAGAAAAGCTTATGTCGGAGCGTTGTCTTGCATCGGTCGGGAATCGTTCATTTTGAACAATGAGTAAATGGTAACATTTTAAATAAGAACCATTGTAATTTTAACGGTATAACAAACAACAACAATAATGATAATAATAATAATTGTAATAATATTTCATGCTCGAACCACAGCTGTAAAAAAAGATTCACTGATAATGTGGCCAGACGTGCTTCGCTTATATACTATATCTGACAATAACAAAGACGTCCTGTACAATGAAATGACCTTTATTGAATCTACTGTTCTGTTGCACTTACTGGCGGGGTGACTACGATTCACTTGCGTTTCAGATAAGAATATCAACAACGTTTTGTAAATTGTTAGGCATTGCTCCAGAATCCAGTGAAATGCATCGCCCTCATGGATCCCCCAGTCAAACGGCTTCAACTTCCACCTTTCGCCAGCAGTTTAAAGGTTTTGAAGCTGTGTGAGGGACCCACGAAGAGATTGTATGCGATCTCAGTGAATTCCAGAGCGCTGCTGAACAATAAAAACACCTCATTCATGATATTCTGAAACGCATAGCAAGTAATACAGCCATGCTTGTAGATGAACCTACCAACATTACACACAAAAAGGAGTGCATCTGCCCTACAACACTACACTCCTTGGCTTCTGCCTACTCTAGTAGGTGAAAACAGCATTCCTTTGTCTTCATATTGTTTTAATATAGACTGATATTAATATTTAAGTGTATGATACAGATAAATTTAATCAACACCCTTATGACCCTTCATTTTCTACAGGAGCAACCCGTTCCCTCTCCCCAACCCAGGCTCTGTCTACACAATGAAATGAAACTCGTTTGCCTACTGCAGTGCATCCTCTTATGGCCATTGTCTATAGACATCAACTCAGGCTGTCACCGTCGCAACTCTGATGATCAATCAGGAGTAATTCACCGTCACAAAATCTGGAAGATCCTCCCAGTCACTGTGGAAATTCCAGCAGCTGATTCACTTACTAAAAGGACAAAAGACTGTGAAGAATGGACTGACCCAAAAGTAACTGATTTTATGGGCTGGATGGATGATGGGCACATTAGATTACAGCTTCTTTGCAGCAAAATGTTGATCTGTGAATAATCCTTCAATTTTTCTAATGTTGGCAACAGAGGCAAATTAAAAATGGGACAAGGTGAAGTGATCGACACCTGAAGTGCAACATACTCCATACGTGCAAGGTCCAAATCTCATTTACTCAACTTAAACTGTGGCATTAACCTCTTTGAACATGACAACACTGAAATCCCTGTGCTCTTTGACAATGCCACTGCTACCATGAAGGGATTAAGGTTCACTACTTATAATGCAGACATTTTTGGATCACACAATGAGCTGGGAGCTTTAAGACATTTAGCTTATGTTCTCCGGAGGTGGCATTTTCACCACCAATGGGATCACAGCGTGAATCCCAATTGAAATTGAGCACAGACCTCTTAGCAAACACCCCTGCTGACAAGTTTTACAGTTTTATACAAAAACTAGTTACCTAACATAGCATCTATCACACAATGCTGAGGGAGGGCTGAGTTTTTCAAATAAAAATACTGTTGGTCCCTGGTGTAATAAGGTAATGTTGCCATGAGGGGGCAGTAATGCCGTCTTGTTTCAGAGCCACGTCCAAGTACAGATTTCTGGGTTTTTTTTTTTTTTTAATAGGGGGTGGGTGAAGTACCTACAAAAACTGCCTGAGACTGTAAATATTTTAGTACACCAAAACATAAAGGCGAAAGGGTTTAAATGATCCCTGATAAACATTTCTGAATGCTACAGGTACCCGGGATGAAAGATCACATGGACTATAGTCGCCTCTCTGCTCTGTTGCAAACCCATTCTGCCTGTGTCATTTTATGCTGACTTCACACTTCAATGCTATTCTGAAGGTTTGGAGTCTTCAACTTCATCAGGACCACTTCCCCCTGTTTGTAACAGTCATGGAGATGAATACAGCCATCTGAACACTTTACAGTTAACAAAAAAATCTGTACAAACAGAACTGAAAAGCTGTATTATTTGTACACAGTACTCATCCCTGTTTCTTAAGAACCATGTAAGCTCTAGGTGCAGTAGTGATGCTGTAGACATGCTGTGACATGCTAAGTATAGCTGCAGCTCGCAGCAAATGCACAATTTCATGGCTGAAAAGCTGACAAATTTCCAAACACTTAGCTTCTCTCTCTCTATCACTATCTCTATGAACACACACACACAAAGAATAGCAGGTATACATGTCCTGGGTACAAATGTGTCATTTTGTCCAGAGAAGGAAGGAAACATGACCTTTTTGAGAAAACCCGAGCTGCAGATGAAACTGAAAGATGTGTGATGCCCAATGCAACACAGATTTGGACAGTGATACTACACTCAATCACACTGCCATTCTGATACATGATACAACTTTCCAAAGTAGACCAAAGGGACACAAGTAGTTAACATATTGTTGCTCAAATTTTTTGATACCTCTCCTTCCAGCTGGGACCTGTTACATGTGTACAGAGCATTAAAAGATCATTTATGCATGTATATTGTACAACACTGAAGTATGTGGATTTTTATTAAATGGTATTACTGTCGATGTGATGTGTTCGCTCCATGGCTGTTGATGTCATGACGCCTGCTTAAATCCTGCATAAGCTCATTAGTCAGAGAGAAGGTTGTGTAGAGGTGAGGAGGTGATTCAACCTGTCAACTGCAGTCTAAATCAAGACCATGACAAAAGAAACACTGCGGCTTGCTGTGAAAGAGAACGGTGGCTTTCTCATACCACTTGTACGCATGATGCAAGTCACTGCTCAATGACTCAACATCTAGAGTGTCACAGCCAGACTTTTCTACCTTACAGGAAATGGGTCATAACATCTGCCTAAAATATGTAACAGTACCATGTGCCATCTCAGTGATCAATTCTTTTGCCTGCTCCACTGAATCAAACAAACCAGGTCGCAAGAACTCTGTTTCAACAGGTCCAGTGTGAAGCAGCAGCTACAGTGTCACTGAAAAGAAGTCAAATAAAGGACCAGCACTTATTGTAGCACAACAATCCGATGTCTGCATTTTCTCTTTACTCTTTGGCGTTGTGTACACCACATCAACAAATAGGGAAGTCAGAGTGTGACGGCTGGGGCAAGAGTGTCTGGCCATCTCATAGGCAAGCCTGGTTTACGGACCTTCACAATCCCAGCCCAGATGTAGGGGGTAAGGGAACTAACACCATGTGCTATGCCGATGACCTCACTCCCTCCTCATCCTCATGTGCCCATGTCCTCCCAGTGTTAGCAGATTTTGCGGCCGCATCAGCACGCTCAACTCCAGCAAAGAGAGCCCCACTCCCCAGACGTGAGCCATGCTATCAGTGAGTGGGACGGCTTTCTTTTTATGCTCAATGTTTTGTCTGCAGCAGAGCATTTAGACACAACAGAGAAGGCAACAACCTTTCAGTACAAACCAATTAAACCACATGTCACTTTCAAAAGTCAACAAGAAATACACATCACTGTGAACTTAGTTTGTTTTTTAAATATCTTTTTTGTGTTTAATGTATTTACAAGCTTTAAATTTGCTCTGTAAGTCTGAGAAGTTACAAGCACTTTAGAATCAGCAACCTCACTTAGGAGTGTTCTTGCGCCAGTTGCTGTGCGATCATGTCATTTTTCTGCAAGTATTGTGTTGTTCTTCTTTTTGCAGGCTGCTTTGTTCTGCCTGTGTGGAGGATTATATACACTTCGAATAGAGCAAGCCAAAGCAGAAGAAACAGTTTTTGAGGTTATTTAACAATAACCTTTAACCTTTGACCTCTTAAAACAGTCAACTCTCCCTGGAACCAGGCCCTCTCCCTCCTTCCCAACCCCCAACCCAAAAGTACATTTATTTCATTTCTCTTAACCAAATTCAGGGAGGCTATCTGTTTGTCAGTTATTATTATTATTATTATTTTTTTATTATTATTGTTATTTCTATTACCCTCAATGTTCTCCATGGTTTGAGCATCTGCAAATGTTAAATAAATTTCCGTATTTGCAGTCCTTAAAAAAATAATAAATTAAAGAGTTCAGAACCTATGTATTGTATTCTTTGTTGCACAGAAATTGTATTTTTTTAAAGTCTCTTAAAAAGTAACAAAAGAAAAAAGTTTTAAATTTTAAAACTAAATATTTTCTATAAATAATACATGTGTTTAGTGCTCCGGCCATTTAAATGCAAACTGAAATCGCTGTGCGTTGGGTACCGTACCATGAAATTCCAACCATCATTCAACTCCCGTCTGTGCATCTTTTCTGTTTTTTGTTTGTTTTGTTTTTTTTTTTTTTTTTTTTTTAAGATTGCGGTTGTTGTTTTCAGCGACAGTTGGCCATTCTGCATTAATTGGCGAAGACTAGATCTCGTTGTCAGTTATCCTCCGACTCCTCCTCTGCCTCTCTCAGCCAGGTGAAGAAGGCGGTGACGGACTTCAGGGCCACGCCCTTCCCCTGCTGCTCCCCTGGGTCTTTGCTGTTCTCCCACTTGTAGAACGCGTCCTCCGATATCACATCCTCATCATACAGACAATCGAAGAACATCCGGAGCAAGTCTGCAGGGCAGGGAGAGGGAGAGGGAGAGGGGAGGGAGGCCAGGACCAAAATCATTACTATTTATCAGGAAATGCACTGTGAAAAGTGTCTTATTACAGATATAAGCAGCAATGCCCTCCATAAAAAATAAACTTTCTACTTCATACTAAACAGACAAATTGGGTTTTAATTAAAAATGAGAGGAAACCATGTTTTTAAACGCAGATAAACCACATTGCTTCCAAAGATTAAGATGCGGAAGGACACTTACTGGGAGGTTGATCAAGTTTAACTATTAATGCCTGAAGTGCATACAGAGCTTGAAGCTGTCGTTCCGTGTCAGAGTTCAGGTACTTGAGTAAAACGGGCAGCCTCCTCTGGATAATGGTGGTGTCCACTCTGCAAGACGAGCTGTCACCTGCACCAGAGTCATATGGAGCCGGTCAGAGGGTTAAAGAGCGATCATCTCCATCTCTATGGAGGATCATCTCTATCCTGCACTCACACTTTCACCAAAGAGAATGGATCACCATTAAGTTTCTCGTAAGTTGAAAATGAAAATATGCTTTATCTCAGCCCCACTGAGCCCGGAGGCTCTTACCCCGATGCCCCTCCCCTTCGCCATGCTTACCTGTAACCGCCGCTTTGCACACAGCGGTCATTAAAGCTCTGAGGAATGGAGGTGAGCTCATCTGAGATTCATCTAAATTCGCCTGCAATGCAGAAAGACAAGAAACAGCAGCAGTGAAAATGCAGGCAGATACTAGCAGATCTACAATACTTAATTTCTCAGGATGAGTTCAGTATCAGTGGTTGAACTTGCATTCCACAGGCAATCTGCATTTGCAACACATAGAAATACACAACATTTAAAAAAAAACAAAAAAAAAACAACAGATCGCTACTATCCACCAGTCACCTCCCTGAGATCCTGTAATACTACAGCTTCTACGGGAGACCCTTTCAGCCGTGAGCTGCTTCATCATACCGTCACAAAAAGAGCCCAGCACTTTGGCACTGCCAACCCAACAGCCAACCATGTCATACCTCCAACAACCAGTCCTTAACAGCACTAAGCTGACATCAGATCCACATAATCATACTGCATCATTCCCAAGTTCCCTATAGGCTGCTTTCCAGTACCTCCACCAAAAGACCCAACATACCATATCTCTAGTCAGATACCTTACTGTAGCACATCCCATTGAAAAGACCCTATAAGTACTGAGCTGCTGCATCATGGTTCTTTCCAAAAACCAACTCTAACATTTACTCCACCTAAGGACCCAATCAACCCTTACTTCCAACCAATCTCATACTACTGCTGAACCACACCTCCACCCAAATAAGCCATTTCTTCTTTCCTTTATTAAAATACTCCACTCGCAGTATATAGCTCTGATCAAGCGTACGTTATGCCATCCTACCTCCACCCAGTCAAAGATTTGTTCGTCACCCGCCATGTCTTCCAGGAGCAGCTTCTCCAGGTGTCTGTTCAGCTCCTCAGGGGACAGCACTCTCTTGGAGAGTGATTCATCCGGGGTGGAGCAGTCCGACATGGTGAAGTCCAGTTTCTGGAGGAGAGGGGGGGCATCAAGGTAAGAGAGGGTGGAGGAAGAGGGCATGTGAGGGTGAAGGGGAGGGTGGAGGAAGAGGGCATGTGAGGGTGAAGGGGAGGGTGGGGGAGAAGCATGTGAGGGTGAAGGGGAGGGTGGGGGAGAAGCATGTGAGGGTGAAGGGGAGGGTGGGGGAGAAGCATGTGAGGGTGAAGGGGAGGGTGGGGGAGAAGCATGTGAGGGTGAAGGGGAGGGTGGGGAGAAGCATGCGAGGGTGATGGGGGGGGGGGTGGGGGAGAAGCATGGAGGGTGAAGGGGCATGTGAGGGTGAGGGGGGGAGAAGCATGCGAGGGTGAAGGGGAGGGTGGGGAGAAGGGAGGGTGAAGGGGAGGGGGGGAGAAGCATGTGGGGAGGGTGAAGGGGAGGGTGGGGAGAAGCATGTGAGGGTGAAGGGGAGGGTGAAGGGGAGGGTGGGGGAGAAGCATGTGAGGGTGAAGGGGAGGGTGGGGGAGAAGCATGTGAGGGTGAAGGGGAGGGTGGGGGAGAAGCATGCGAGGGTGAAGGGGAGGGTGGGGGAGAAGCATGCGAGGGTGAAGGGGAGGGTGGGGGAGAAGCATGAGGGTGAAGGGGGGGAGGGTGGGGAGAAGCATGTGAGGGTGAAGGGAGGGTGGGGAGAAGCATGTGAGGGTGAAGGGGAGGGTGGGGGAGAAGCATGCGAGGGTGAAGGGGAGGGTGGGGGAGAAGCATGTGAGGGTGAAGGGGTGATGAGGGGGAGGGTGGGGAGAAGCATGCGAGGGTGAAGGGGAGGGTGGGGGGAGAAGCATGTGAGGGTGAGGGGGAGGGTGGGGACAAGGTGAGGGTGAAGGGAGGGTGGGGGAGAAGCATGTGAGGGTGAAGGGGAGGGTGAAGCATGTGAGGGTGAGGGGGGGTGGGGGAGAAGCATGCGAGGGTGAGGGGAGGGTGGGGGAGAAGCATGCGAGGGTGGGGAGGGTGGGGGAGAAGAAGCAGGGTGAAGGGGAGGGTGGGGAGAAGCATGGAGGGTGAAGGGGGAGAAGCATGTGAGGGTGAAGGGGGAGGGGGGGGAGAAGCATGAGGGTGAAGGGTGGGGAAGAAGCATGTGAGGGTGATGGGGAGGGTGGGGGAGAAGCAGGGGAGGGTGAAGGGGGGTGGGGGAGAAGCATGTGAGGGTGAAGGGGAGGGGGGGGGAGAAGCATGAGGGTGAAGGGGAGGGTGAAGGGGAGGGTGGGGGAGAAGAGGGTGAAGGGGAGGGTGAAGGGGAGAGTGGGGGAGAAGCATGTGAGGGTGAAGGGGAGGGTGGGGAGAAGCATGTGAGGGTGAAGGGGAGGGTGGGGGAGAAGCATGTGAGGGTGAAGGGGAGGGTGGGGTAAGGGCTCTCACCTGGGCTGAGATAAAGCTGTGCACATCTTCCCTCTCAGGAAGGAAGTCTTCCCAGCTCAGACCAGACTCCCTCCACAAGGACCCTACTTTCCTATGGCTCTGTAGCAAAGGAGAGACCACGTCAAATCAGCGCCAGAGAGAGGAGGACACACACCCTCACACCCTCCCTCCCTCCCACACACACACACACACACACACACACACACACACACACACACACACACACACACACACACACACACACACACACACACACACACACACACACACTCAGACAGAATAAACAGAGAAACCGACATACTGGTGGTGTGCCAGGGGAGCCGTAAATCCATTTTCACAGGTATCAACACGTTTTAACAGATTTAACAGAAAAACCTCTTACCATACATCTTAAGAATGCCATTAGCACTGAGATTTGCAGCAACCACACTACAGGCCTAATTCTCATGTTTATTGCAGTGTTAGGCCATAAAACCATAGATCAGAACATTTCACACGGCGAAGTGGAAACAATCCATAAATCTATCTGGAAATACCAGGCGTGTAAAGAAAGCACTTACCATTTGTTTGCATAGAAGGTGCAGTATTTCAGAAAATAATATCCCCGCTCTTCCCACAGGAAGCAAAGGTTTGCTAAATTCACTGCAGACAAACAGAGAAGAAAAGCCGTAACACCTTTCAGCTGGAAAATGCTACGCTCAGCTCTGAACTTTCATTCCAACAAAAATACACTACAGACACGAATATATTTTACATCAAAAAGACTATTTTTTGGAAAGACCATATTTTACATCAAAAGGTCAATGCTATCATTGTTGAACCATACATCTTAATATAGCTCAACGGTTTTTGCAGTGGCGCCAGAGCATATTAGAAGAAAAAGGAGTGTAACTGTGTGTGTGCGTGTGTGCATGTATGTGTGTGAGATGAATGGCCTCTGGCACACACACAGTGAGTATGCGAAGTGGAATCTATGATGAATGCAAATATGAGTCTGATCTGGGCTACCTGCTTGGCAGGCAGTGTGCATTCCACACTGAAATAGCTGCAGCCCTGCATTTCACATCAGCTCAGGATTGGTTTGGCCTTGAGCTGCACCATTTGATGGGGATGTTATCTCCCAGACTGCTCTCCTCATCCCTCCTTAACCTTCAGAGCAAACGCCTTCCACTAACAGCCCAGGTTTCTCTGCATATACGACTGCTAACTGCTGTCACATGGGTCTAAAAGCTCCATTACGAATACGTTTCTGTTGTTTCTTGTTAACTTAGGTGGTAAAATGGCCTCACTGTTAGTGTTTGCTGGTATATTAAAACACTACTTTTTGCTGGTATGCCGGTTTTTGTGAATCTTCCAGACTGCATAAACTGTCATTACTGTGAGCTGTAATGTGGCAGCTGAGGTAATTAATATTATGCAGATTAAAGAGAGAGGGGTGACATTGTGGAGGCTGAATCTAGGTGAAGACAGGCATACAATACACGCCAATTCCAAAATAATTCCCTGTTCTCCTCTTTTCAAAGCAGATTATGAGACAACCACAATGAGACAATGGTGCTCACACAAAAATACACCTCGCTTGAAAGTGTGACGTGAGTCCATCTGGTTTCTGATTGTCATGTGGATTATGTACACCAGTTTATTGGCCATAAAAGGTGTGAGCTATACAATAGTGCAATGTGTGACAGTGTTTTGTTTTTGTTTGGCAATGTTAAGACCATGGTGCTCTGGCAGTGCAAAAGCGGTTTCTTGTGCTGCTCTGCAATGTAAAACATGTTTCTCCTTCTATACCACCAATGTGAAGTCTGTTTCTTATGCTTTCCTACCGCTCTGAAGACTACTGGTGCTCATGTTCTACTGGTGTATTAGCTGTTTACGAAGTGGGTCAATATCAGGAGTGCAGTGACATTTCTATGAACTTTGCAATGCAGTTCTTCAACGTGGTTTGATCTCATCACAGATGAGATGATAAAAACACGTCTCACTTACAGGCTGGGTGGTTTTCAGCACTCACCTAAATAATTCTCTCATAGAGATTCCTCCCTCTCGTAACACGGGGTTGACCAGCTCGGCCAGGTACAGCCATATATGGGGAATATCTATGGCCATGTCGTCTGCTAGCTCCAGTGTTTCCGAGAACCTGCAGGATGAGGGTGGGAGAAAGAGGACAGTCAGGAGGCTAACCCTTCCTCTCCCTCTCCGGCATTAACGTCCTCTGCCTCGATCTCTTCAGTCTGGTGAGGCGGTGGGGCCCCTGTAACCTGACACCACCCCCCCAACTCTGGCTCTGTCTCACGATGTAACAGGTCAATGTCACAGGCAGTCTCCTGGGTATGGATTACATTTTCCATTCTGCTGCATGGCTGAGACACATTACGAACTGAGACACAGAGACAGTCCCAAAGGGTGGGGTGTGGGGGGGGGGGGTGGAAACTCTCACTGGCCATGCAAGCGCTAAGCTCCAGATGACAACAGAGAGAAGCCACCTTCCCCAGCACACCGCTCTGCAGTGCATATACAAGGGTGTCTCACCATTTAAAGTAATGGGAATTGGCTAGAGCTATTCATAATACGGCCCCCACACTTGAGAAGTCTTATTAATGCTGCCAATGGCAGGTTTTAATGCACCGGTACATACACAGGGTTACATTAAGGCGCAGGTCTCACCCTTTAAAGTACTGCGACTTGGAAAGGCTTCCGGACTGCAGCAGCAGGAAGAGGAGGTGCCCCATGTGGTCTCTCGTAATCTGGCTGCGCTCCAGCGTAGACTCCACACCAACCCGCACAAACACGCTCAGCTGAGCCGGCTGGTCCAGCTCCTCTACGCACTGCACAGCCTCCTGCACACACAGACCGACATATGCACACACACACACAAACACACACGCACGCATGCACGCACGCGCACACACACACACACGATCACAACAGGAAGGGATAAAAAAAAAAAAAATGTGTTAGTTTAAAAAACAATGGCATTTATCAGCTGCCGCATATGAATAAAGCTCAGAATCATGTTTGATTTATTCATACTTCTGATTACAGATAAAGACAGAATAAGTGTTACTCAGAGGATATGAGCTGTTTTTATGTTGCCTAATAACTGAAGAAACACAACAGCTTTCATCTAAATGATCATGCCCCTTAGCCATGCTCAGTTTGTCTTTGTAATTTTATCGGGAGTATGCAGTGGGTTATAATTTCTTGTTGTGGTGAAGGCAGAAACAGTAAACACAGTGTGAAAGCTGCTGGTGAGCAGCACTGACGGTGCTGATCAGGGGTGGGCGATATATCAAATACACTCAATGTATTGCGGCTTGTTATACATGGGATGTAGTAAATGACTATATTGCGAATGTCGAGTACAAATTGCCACATAATTTTAAGACACCGTCATGACCCGGTTTGGTGTTCCGCTTCTCTCACTCTCTCCCTCACACAGACACAAGAAGAAAAAAAACTCATTTTATGTGACTACATACGTCACACACACACTTGCCAGCCCATCCAGACCACTCTCAAGGGTGTGTGTGTGTGACGTATATAGGTGAGACGTGTGTTTATTTATCCGGGAGGGAACAAGGAAAGAGCCTGGAGAGAGCAAAAGATGTGAAGCGCCAAAGTGAGTTTTTATATGTTGAGTTCAGAAATGGTAAGAGAAGATGGAGGTGGACTAATTGGTTCAGAAAAAAAACAGCACTGGATCCATGGATTAGCAGCGGTTTGGGTACTGCAAGGAAGATGTTGAACAAACAACGGTTATCTGCAAAATATGCAGCAAAACCATTGCCACAAAAGGTTTTTTGTTGCTTTGAGCTCTGTTCTTGTTAAGGGTCTTTGTTGAGCTTCAGCTGTATAGAACTAGGCTACAGTATGTAGGCTTACATCATGCCATTATCTATTTTCATTTAACAGCTGTTAAAAGCCTATGTGTGCAATTTCCTGGTTTGAAGAAATACTGTTTTGTTGAATTTAACAAAAAAACATTTGGTGATTTCCACCTTTTTGCATGCAAGTTTAAAAAAGTTCCAATATAAACCACTAATGAATATAAGCAAGATATATAATGCAGACATGTGTTGCAGGGACTACTAGAATAATCATGCTGGTGTGATGGTATGTATCAAAGGGTTAAATCGAACATTTATGAAGTGCTTTAGAGGAGATGTTAAAATATTGAGATCTATATTGTGTATCACTATACAGGCTAAAAATATTGCAATATAATTTATAGGCCATATGGCCCAGCCCAAGTGAGGCTGTGTGGTTTTTACACTGTACCTTGTAGTCGTTAATGTGCAGAAACTCATCAATGATGGATTTGCACTTTTTCTCCATTTCCTCCTCAGACAAGAGAGGCTTGTCCTGAGTCAGGGCTGTGGGGGCCTCAGGTTTCACTGCCGGGAGAGGGATAAGAACAGGTCATGAGTGCGCCCCACAAACGCACACTAATGACAGTGAGACCAGGACACATCTCTCTATTTTACACACACGCACAAAGAAAGACAATGAGATTGGAACCAAACTGCTTCACACGATTGCAGGCTCAAGGGAACTGGATCTGAACCTCCTGCACTCCACACAAACGTACCGCATGCAAAGAAATCCTGAGCTCTCCATGTCACCTCTCTGTCTCTTTCTCTCTCACCTGAGTCTCTGGCCCGGGTGCGCTCTGGTTCGCCCCTGTCCTCTGCGGCGCTCGTCTGCTTGGGCGTGCTGGGCGCGTCAGCCATCTCTGGTGCTTCCCGGCGAAGCTCTGCCGTAGCCTGGCCCTCCAGCAGCTCCTTGGCGCTGCCACCACGGGAGAAGGGCGCCGTCCGCGAGGGCGCTGAGCTCACCGGCTTATCGTTACGCTCTCTCCCCGAGCTGCCGCGACTAGCGGGGACAAATACACCAGTTACACTCACATCAGAGACTGACCACACTTGGACAGCAGACTAATTGCAAGCAGGACCGCGTGGTGACAGGCAGCGGACTGGGAACTGGTGGCTGGCACACAGTGACTGCTGCCAGGACTTTGCAGGGGTATCTTTTAACTCAGATACTTTCAATACAGGCCCTAAATAATTCTGCGAACATCATGATTCTGACCCAGTCACATCTAACATGATGTGAATGTTAGTGAGCCAGCCTGCTCCCATGGTGAGGCCCTGTCAGTCTCACCTGTTTGAGAATGGCTGCTGATAACCCACAGCAGGCTGCTCATACTCCATAAAGGAAGAATGAATTATGAGCGCCACCCTCTCAGGGCACTTTGGGCACGCTCATCTCAGCTTCTCATCTGCCGTACCAAGGCAGGCCTGGCTCATTACTACCCATGCTCATGCACCCTGGAGTGGGACACTTAACCTGAATGCTTTAGTAAAGCTTCACTGATATAAAGGGGTACAATGTCATATATGCAACACTCTGTGAGTCTGTCTGGATAAGGTGCTAAGAATACAAACAGCACTGCTCTAAATTTGAGATTCTACCTCTGAATGGCACTGAAGTCTAACCACCAACTGTGAAAAATTGTCACACTGTGATTAAAAACTGATTGAAAGCTGATAATGAAAGGACAACATAATGAGTATAAATGCATACACATGGTGCTGATCCAGCACCTGACTTGGCTCTGAGACAGGGGGTGGGGGTGGGGGTGGTTACCTGCTGAGACTCCTCCTGGAGTCAAAATCAGGGGGCATTGATGGCGGTGTGGTGGACTGGGGCGGCGCGGCGGACTGCAGCGCGGAGTAGCGGTTAAGGTTGCTGCCACTGGATCGGGTCAGATCTGAGAAGCGCAGAGAGACCGTACATATGAGAGCTCTGGTGTTGGTGGGGACAGGTGCAGTGAGATTCAGGGAGGGGGGCGTGGGGTGTGGGGCATGGGGCGTGTCCTGACCTGACTCATTGGCCTTGGCTCCCGCGCCTCCGCTGCTGCCCTTAACCCAGTTGATCTGCGCCCGTGGGCCGAGCTGGATCTTGTCGTCTATCGTTGGCTGCGGAGGGAGAGAAGGAGGGGTATGTGATTTTCACTGAAAATTCTCTCAATGGATAAGTGAGAACAGCCTTGGCTGTCACTGATCCCAGCCATCAGAGATACCACACACTGCTCAGTTTCACTCCTCTGCTTGACGCCTGACTCTCGCCTCTGACAGACGATCCAGATAGCCTTAGCAACTTCCTTGGTCTAGGATTCCTGCAATATAGCTGGTGCCAGAGGAATACTGACAATAGATTTGACTGGCTGAGTTGGCTCCTTCATTTTGTGAACCAACCCCCAAGACACTCACAAGAGTTTTTTTTTCTAGTTACAACACACTAATGGTTTAGAAGAAAAGCAAATCCTGAGGACAAGGGGCAGTTATACCACATTGGTGCTAAGCAGTAGTCAGGCTCACTGGTAGAACCATGACAACTGAAGCCACATCTCCCCCAGCAGATGGTGCTACTGAGCTGTAGAGTGGGCCAGAACAGCCTGTGTGTGCAGCTGCGCTCCTAAGGAAGAAGAACTCGCCTCTTCTGAGCATGTGTGGGGACTCAGTCAATGAAATGCTTTAGCTGACACAACGGGCGCATTAACAAAACCATTCATTTACTGATTCATTGATCCAACAGTAGAGACAAGTTAAGCACAGCACACCCAGCGTGAGCAGTACTGAGGAGCATTTAATTATCAATCTATCCAGCATCTCCAATGCCTCGGACCGTTTTCGCATTTCTCCTGCGTTGCTTTGCAGTCTGGCCTGACCGCAGTGGTGACCTCACGTCACCCATACTATGGGCTCCTCAACTACAGCCAGTGAGGAAAGCGCAGCATGGAGATTGAATGCAAAAGCGTGTGGTTTGGAGCATTGATCAATGGCAGATGTGTTTTTATCAGTGCTGGAAGCGTGACGCCCACAGCAGACAGTGGGATGGTGCTGCCGCCCCCGCATTTCACTGTCTAGCCCGTATCCGGAGGAACGCAGCCAGACCGTGCCGTCTGAGAGCCAGGTGCTGACCATCCGCCCTTTACCGTATGGAGAACAAATGGCTCAAGCCACACGCATGACGTACGCCCGCATGCACGATACACACGCGCACACACAACAAACACGCATACAAGACACATACGCACGACACACGCACATGCAGTGATCTAACTGCTGTATAACAGAGTAACCCTCACCTACATCTGTCTCCTCGAACATGAAGACATATACCAAACAACTCCAAAAATGACAAATCCCAAACTCAAAATGTCAAAATACCTACAGCTACAGCAAACGTCTGCGCCAAACGCTTAACGCGAGACACGCGCTTCACTATTCCGTCCAGGGGCACCCCACTGCGCAGCTGGATGACACACACTGTCCAGGGCTGCACGTCCCAAAACCCAAAACCACAACATGACCAAGAAACTGAGCCTCCTTGGACCTCCTGGCAAACTCTTCGTAACCGAGGCACAGTGATCCTACACAGCGAGTAAGCCTGTTTGAACACCCCAAACTGCAAGCGGGATGCCAGAACACCTCTCACAGGAAGACGTATGAGAAGCAGACACACAGCAACCCAACGTTTGCAAGCTTTCCGTTTTCAGAAGGAATTATTTTTATTTCTGTCACAGTCACTGGGCTTCACTGCAGGAGGAATACTTCTGAGACACATTACTCTTTAAATATTAGTTCTGCACAGACACACACTGTCTCTTGCCAGTAAAGACTAGTACCAGTCAGTGATAATTTTGGGTTGAGCAAGCATGCACAGACACTGTAAGCCTTCACAGTCGATCACATCAAAATGGTCAGTTAGCCAGAGAAGATGGATGTGTTCTGACGACTGCAGCTACAGAAGAAAAATCAAAAATTGTCACCTTCCTCTTAATATTATTTTTTACATAACCAAAATAAATATTTAGTTTTTGTTTTTTTTACTGTGACTTTCAAGGCCTGGAATAGGGGATAATTGACCTTCCACTGAAAAAATGTCATTGTTTTGCGTTTGTCCGTGGTACCTTGGAGATTTTGGGGATCTTGGTGGGGTCAATCGTCCTGCTGTTCTTGGTCATAGGGACAGTGTTCCAGGTCTCCTCCCTCTGTACCACTGTGGAGGAAACATGAAAAGGGGGTCAAAGATGTTACAACGATGGTTCCTATTCCTAGGGGACCCTTGTGTATGCTGGTTTGTGACATAACCAGGTAATGTTGCTCAAAACATTGTGACTTAAAAATGTTCAGAAAGTCATATGCCATATGAAAGAATAAGGCGATTTGATTAGAAGTGGGATGTGAAAATGGGACATTTATTCTTCATGACATGCATAGTCATGTCTGACATACTTTAGACTAAGACTGCAAATCATCCTTCAAGACATTACAAGTGTCAGAGTAAGGCGTAAAAGGTTGTTACTATTCAGGAGTAGCGACTGTGGTTGGGGGAAAACAAGCATGCACAGGTTTCCTCCTGGTCTGAGGCGGGGAAACATTGATCTGTTTCACACAGCCGAAACTGACAGGCGCAGCGACACTCAGGACACCGCAGTGGAGGAGGAAACACAATGACAGCGAGGAGACAGGACAACAGCAGGAGGCAAAGTGACATCGAGGAGACAGAATCAGGAGTACAGCAGGGGAGAGAAAGCAACAGCCAAAACGGAAGAGACGGTGACAGCTGGCTGGCAGGAGTACAGCAGGAGAAAAGTGACAGAGGGGAAAACAGCTGCAGAGGCAGTGACAGCAAGGAGACAGGAGAACAAGAGGACGTGGAGTGACAGCAAGGAGAAGGAAGGTGAAGTACAGCAAGGTGTATAGCAACATGGGGAGGAGCCAGGAGTACAGCAGCAGAAGCCATGACACTGAGGGGTGGTGGTGCAGCAGGTGGTCTGACGATGGGATGCTGGTGCTGGGGGCAGATGGGATGGGGAGGACAGGAGAGTGTAGCCTGAGAGGTTACGTGTGCTGTGACCGCGCTGTGACCATGTTACGACCGCGTGCTGACCTGGTCTCCTCTTGTTGTCCTTGGACAGCAGCTGCTGGTGCACCTTCCTCTGCTCCTCTTGCTCCTCGATTTTAGCCTCTTTGTGGATCTGCTCGATAGTTTTGGGGCCCTGGTCGGCTCTGCGGGACACCCAGTTGTGCTGAAACAGGCAAAAAACCCAGAAAATGTTAGAGCACATCTCCTTTTTGTCAGTTCCAATCAGTTACTGACAAAGACATCTCAGTATTTCTATTTTAAATGTACATTTTCCCCAGTTTTTCCCATTTGACTCTGACACCATGGAATGCCTAATTGTGTATTTTGGCCTGTCCGCCCTTTGATACAATTTCTGTTATTGTAGAACAGTGTTGACGTGCATGCTTGTGCAGCCAGCAGCGGTTTAGTTCACTTTGCAGTCACCGTGCTGGAGGACTGCGCTTTACGAAGCAGGTGCGGGCAGATGGCAGGTATCCGCTCATCCAGAGTAAGCACTGTTGCACACTGAAACAGTGGGTGATAGCACTGGGCGATGCCAAGGCCAAACATCTGGTGCTCCGCAGGGCTGCCAGACACAGCTGGCACCGCCACGGTCAGGATCTGACTACAGACAGCGGGGCACGTCAGTGCTCTGGCCACATGTACAACCCGACTGCTGGAAATTCAGTGCTTGTGAAAGCTAAAATGGCGGAAAGGAAACCAGCATGGCACAGAGTTTGGAGAGGCTTTCTCAGAGGTCGATACCTGCTGAATGTATCTGGGGGTGTGACAGAGGGTCCAGCCACAGCGTGCAGGCCTCTCACTGCAGGCATCCAATCCCCTCCTGACCGCCCTCAGGCCCCTCCCACCACCACCTGTGGACCCAATCGCTCACCAGTCTCAGGTCGATAACATCCTGCAGCATGAAACGTATCCGTGACGACGTCTTCCGCTCCTTCACTATCTTCTCCATCTGGTTGAAGTACTGATCCATACGAGGCTGTTTGAGAGAGAGGCGCACCGCTAACGTCAAAACGGCATGACCCACAGAGGCACGTCTTACATCCAGTCATTGTGCAGATTCATAAACATTTACAAATAATACAGTGTCAACACAGTCAGCACACAGATGAAGTTTCCCATATGGCAGAAAATGACACTACCAGCTATTTCTTGGTCTCTTCACTTCTGTAAACTCAGGACGCTGCCATGCATAAATCTAAATTCAGTTTACAGAACGCAGCAGGCCATTGCAGGCCCTGCATGCGGTAATCCCTGACCTCTGTCCTGACCCCTCCCCGGAGAGTCATAAAGCATTAACGAGCCGAGGACAGACGGCAGAGGTCATGGCAAGGGTGGGAAAACGTCCAAACTGCGCCGTGATTGGCGTGTGTCGGAATATGTGCCTGGCAGGACACGGGCAGAGGATGTCACTAATGGTTGCTGTGCCGAGTCATCCATGCAAAAAGGTGCTTCAAAGGAAGGGAGCAGCAAGTCATGTAGCGCCCCATGAAAGACAGGCTATGATACGTGAGAGCTGTTTGTCTAAAGCAAAAACTACAATAGTGGCACAGACTTATAGAAATGGCCTAAGTGGTGTTAGAGGACATTTCCAGACTCTTTCCATGCTTTTTGAAAAGTATCCATATGGACAGAGTGGGAGGGCAGCCAGCTTTTCCACAATACTATCAGCGGCACTCAAGAGCGTATGAGCGTGAATGAGAGAGGGAGTGAAAAAGTGAAAGAGAAAGGGAAAGCCAGAGAGGTCATGAGAATTAGGAGGGGAGACAGGGAAAGAGTGGGGGAGAGGGAACAGAAAAGAAAAGGGAGAGAGAAATGGAAAGTGAGGTGGGAGAGACAGAAGAGAGAGAGCTGGAGATTCAGAGCCTCCTGCTGTGAGCACAGCTGGAAGTCATCTGTGCAGTGCAGGCTGGCAGGGGGAGTGCAGTGCAGTGCAGTGCAGTGCGTTTAACCTCTGCTGTGCGTTTCCTGCACTGCGCCGCTGCGCGGTTCACCGCTCACATGTACAATGCAAACCAGCTGCTCATGGGACTGAGGGCTAGCCCATCTCTGATTGGACATTCTGACTACACTGCCAACCTAAACAAAGCATGTTACTGCATTACAGAATAGTTTTTGCCCATGTTACATTTTTAACATGCTGCTGTTCATCTGTTCTGCAGTGCAAATGAATAGGCACATACAAATATTCTTTGGACTACAGATTTAAAAACCATTTTCTAAGCAGTTTCTTGCGCAACTTACTCAACGGGTCTGTGGAATGCAGATTAGGAAAATGTAGCAGATGGACAATGAAATGAATGCATCAGTCCCAGTTTTGTGTGAAATTGAACTAAATATTGATATCTTTCGCTCATGATAGACTCTGCATTACAACAAATTCATTTTCTAAAGCAGAATGTAAATTCAGATATTCATCTGTGATGAGGTATAATGAAACCGCCAAGAAAATACTTGATTTATGTGCTTAGCAATATTTGTAAGGTAAATACAAACTTTTATTACAGTAGAAGAGTGAGAATTTTGAAAAATTCTATCTTGGTCGTTTCAGTCCCTGCCAATGTTTGGGATGATTAATTTATCTTACGCATACAAAGCTTGCCATCAAACGTCAAAGCAGAGCCAAATCTCTTTCCACAGCTTTGGAGAATTCTCAATGACAAACTGATGCATTGTTCAAAAAATGAGCTAGCTGCCAACTCACTAATTTTCTAAGAATCCCTTTCTCTGGGCTCTGCAAAGTCTGGTTTCTTATTTAAAATGTTAACTTTCAGGATAAAACCACAGAGATTTGGCTTAACAATTGCTTTCTTATTGGGGCCCGTGGGCCGTGACACTACAGTGCAAGAGCTGGCCTTCATTTGCTTACAGTAATTGTTTTACCTTCTCCCAGCTGGATTTCAGTTAGCCAATCCCATTCAGTTATGGGAGAAAGCAAATCGATGATGTCAGTAACTACCTTACCATAGGTCCCTGCTGCAGTCCCCTCCCTCTCAGCTCCTTCCTAACTCTGTGATTGGCTAAAGGCAGGGTCATGTGAAGCAGACGGGCTCCGTGGGCTCACCTTGGCCTTCTCGAAGTCCAGGTCCTTGCCGATGGTGGTGAGCAGGCGGCAGAGGCACTCTAGGGACTCCTCGTCGTGGTTCTTCAGCAGCTTCACCACGCAGTCATGCATGATGGCCTCCGTCAGCATCTTCAGCTTGAACAGCTCGCCGATGAACTTGATGTTGCCGATGGAGCGGCGCCTGGCCTTGTCCTTGGCCTCCTCCAGTTCCTCCTGCAGGCGCTCCCGCTCGCTAGCCTGGGGGAGGAGGAGTGCGTGGTGTTAGAGGGGAGCGGGGAGGAGGAGCACAAGGTTTGACAGGGGAAGGAAGACTAGGGGGAGGGGCACTGGGAACGGGAGAGGAGAAGCAACATGGTGTGTTTGTTCTTGTGCTGATCCTTACCGAGGCAGCCGACTCCAACTCTTTCTGCTTCCTCTCGAACACGTCGTCATCCACCTTGTCCTTCTCAAACTCCTTCTGGCAGCGGTTGAGCAGGAGCTTGCGGAAGTTAACCGTGCTGTTTGGCTTGTCTGCCATTGGAACTTTGAGCTACAAGGAAAGCAGAAGCATATGCTGTAAACACAGGCAGTCATGAGCTTGCATGTGTTTGTATGTGTATGTGTGGTGTGTGTGTGCTCTTGTCTGTAAGTATGTGAGAAAGATAGTCTACGAATGTATACCTGTGTGTGAGCGTATGCAAGCGTGCCTGCTTGTTATTGTGTGTGCACACTGCAGAGCCGTACACCAATTTAACTGTACTCAGTACAGCTAATATTCCCGACTCACAGCAGCGCTGCCTGTTATGGCTGAACTTAAAGTTAAAAGTCTGGAACAAATGAGTTTGCTCTACTGACTGGAATACACAATCTGCCATATCCCATTTTAAACACAGCACTCAGTAGAGACAACAGTTTAGAACTGGTATCAAGGAGCCATCTCCTGCGATCAGTGAGTACAGGCACTGTGTGAACAGGCAGAAAGGTTCTGGAACTCACCGTGGCCAGGCAGCGGCACATGTTGCCATAGGCGACGGAGAAGCTGGGCTCGTCAATGGCCTTCTCAAAGACCAGGTCGATGACGCCCTTCAGCCGCTCCTCTGTGTCGATGGTCAGGTCAGTGACCTGCTTCATCAGCTGGTTGAACATCTGTGGCGTCAGCTTGTTCAAGATGCTACGCACCTTCCGGAAGAGCTCCTGGGGGAAGAGCGTGGTGACCAATAAGCGGAGGACATTCCAGTCATGTGACCCCACAATTCTTTTATTTAGGCTAACCTTGTAGATCCTGTTAACCATACATCCTGCTCCTTGTGTCTGTGTCTCGCTACTCGACAAAACACACTCCTCCATGGTTCTGGCATTTTACAACTGATTCATTAAATTACTGAATATTACAGAGAAAAAAAGAATCTCAAGCTGAAGTGAAAGAAGAGTGAAACTTTGAATACTTGGTTTAGAGCAGTGTAGAACAATGACACATTCATTCATTTCAATAGAGAGCTATTTCCAGTTAGCCTTGAAGCTGGCTGGCCCACCTGAGTCTTCTGACTCTCAGGGTCATCGGCCCCGCTCTCCCTCTTCATCCCAGGCTTCCAGGCGTTCTCAGCCTTCTTCAGCTGCACCTCGTCGTTCACCGACACGTTCATGATGATCTTACGAGGCGGGGGCCGCCGGAGGCCCACATTCATCAGCTGGAATAGCAGGCAGACAGACCAAATAAAAACAGTGTCACTCACTCATTGTGTCACCATGGATACCTAAATGCTTCCTTTCCAAAAACAGCAATAGAGTGTCCTAAATTATCAGTGAAGGAGATTCACAGATTATTATTAGACCAGAAGTCTCTATCTGAGATAAGCAATCATATTTGCACATACTCTTGCATTTATGAGTGAGTTTATGTGTGTACTGTGAGTTTTGTGTGTGTATATGTGTTTGTGTGTACACGTGCACATGTGTGTGCATATGTGTGTGTATATGTGTGTGTGTGTGTGTGTGTGAGAGAGAGTGACCCACAGGTGCTCCTCTGCCTCCTGAGCTCTGCCGTCCAAAGTCTGCGAAAGCAGGCGTGAAGTCAGGACCTCGAGAGATCACCCGCGAGTCTACGGGTCTCATAGGCAGCTTGTTTTGGTTAATCTGTAGGAGAATGAGGGAGGAGAGGGAGGAGAGGGGGAGAAAGGAAGGAGAGAGGTTACGCGTATAAATGTGAAGTATGGAAAATAAGTTGTGTAACAGACCCATTGTGATGAGATGTAAAGTAAGTGGCACAGTGATTAACAGGCCGTGGGGGGGTGCAGGGCACTGCAGCGGGCACCTTGTCTAGCACCACGTCAGCGATGGGGGGCAGACCCTCTGGCTTCTGCACACAGGCAGGCATGAACTGGAACCCCAGCAGGAAGTCTCTGTCATACTGCCTCTTTCCATCAGTCTCTACAGGCCATGAGAGAGAGGGGGGTAAAGAGAGACCGAGGAAGAGGGAGGGGGTGAGGAGAGAGGAGAGCCAGAGGGAGAGAGGGGGAGAGAAGAAGGGCGGGAGACAGAAAAATGCATTTAATGTATGTAATGCATGTTTTTCTTGATACCATATGAGATTTCCTTTACATTGGTTTGGGGACATATTATAAGGCAAACATGGAATCTGAATCTGGATTCAGTTTAATGGTAAAGTGTTTTTCGCAAGAGATGTGGTTCTAGCTTCTGGCAAATCCCTAAATTTGTGAATAATCCTCTGATACCTAATGCCCAAGCATTATCACAAGCAACCCTTCAAAACCTTAAGACAATGCAGTCATTTTTAAATAAAGAAATAAAATCCTTTAAAAAGCATTAAAACACAAGTTTCTGCCACAAAAAAGGATGCAACAAAAAATGTGAAAAACATACACACCCTGGGCAATTGGTTTCCAGTAAACTTTGCTAACATCAACCCTTTAATCCTGCAATGCGCAATTCAAATATGTGCTGGACAACTGGATGACTCATGACTCACCAAAAGTGCTGTGATACTGTACACAAAACTGAAACCATAAATATAAAATAAACTACTGTATATACATTTTTCATGTTCCATTTCTTTTCTTGGTCAGAAGCTGGAAAAGATCAAAATCCAGGTAATTACCAACAGACTTCTACCACTCTCCTTTACTACACTGTATAATATGCGTGATGTATTGAGATGGTATATATGATGTGTGGTATATAAACATGCTTTAATTGAACAGCTTTGTGCTGCACATGGCCAGACACCAGGCACAGCTCTTTACCTTCTTGGAAGACGTAAGTAGTTGCCCCTGTTGAGGTGTCCTTGTCGCCTGGTGTGACACCACTGTCGCTGCTCTCTGTCTCAGAGGCGTGTTCAGCTCCGTTCCTCACGGGCTCCACCTCCTGTTCCCCATTCTCCTCTGGGAGAGGAGGGCTCTGATTCTCCTCTGGGTTGAGGGGTGGAGTGCTGTGCCTCTCCGGGTCCCGAGGGAGGGCCCTGTCACCAGACTCCTCCACAGCCAGCACTTCCTGTTGCGAGAGATCATGAGCGCGATCAGTTTCAAATTACGGCCCACGCCCACTGCTCACAATTAAGACGGACAGCAAAGATCACGTATACCAGAGCGATTTTCTTTAAGCCTGCGCCAGGACTGCTTTTTCCACTCTACCAGGCGTGCCATATGACTGCCACACCATGGGTGACAGAATGGCCTGGGATAGACTCAGTGTGGTTTGGCAGACCGTCTGACTGTGCACACACCCCTCCTGCCCAGCTCACCTGTTTCTCCTTGCCCAGGGATTCACCTGCTGCGGTCACGTCTTTTGGCTTCTTCCAGGTCTTTGGTGCAGTAGAAGCAGCTTGAACTGAAAAGATATAAAAATAAAACAAATACATATATACGAAAAATAAAAAAAAACAGGACTAATTTCTGAGAAAACAAGGCTCTCTCATTTATATTTAGATTATGTCAAACACTTTCACAGTACAATTAATTACAATTTACAAGTAAGCTGGAAGAACTGGCCTGTAGAAAAAGCAGCTTAATAATCACTTTAATGACAGTTACCACATACAAAAAATCTACTCAAGTCTTGTTATAAAGTTATCTTTTTATATTCCAGTCATTAATTTCCTTTAGATTTGAAAATATTTTTGGTTAACATCTGAACAACACACTATGACTTTCATTGTCAAATATGTGCTAATCTACCAATTCCCTCCTCTATAGCTCAATGAAATAACAATTCTCAATACCTAAAACTGCATTATATTTAGCTAAAACTGAATATAACACAGTCATGGTTTAAAGTGACAATTGTATACCCACATTGAGAATACCCTTTTTCATTTCCTTTAGCATATCTATCCTATGTCAGTGCATGTGGTCTTTCTTTTTAAAGTCAGTTAAGTACTGCCAGTAAAAACAGACAGCAGATTCCTGTAATATGAAAGCTTTGGTTTGGTTTAGCTGGCTGTGAGTGCTGTCACATTTGCTGACACACAGTTCAGAGTTGGGCAGCCTGTTGTGGTGCGTGGTTTATACCCACAGCCTTGATTATATATAAGTGTTCCCTCTTATGGTTTTACGAAAAACACAGAGAAATTTCTGATTTCCGTGCCATTAAAATGCCAACTTTCTTTTTTTTTTTTTTTGGTTTTGTTTCAAGCTGACAGATCAGTGATGTAGGGGTGACACATAGTGCATATAGCCACATACACTCTGAACTATAATCATTCAGTTGTGTGGGGTTCTTTCCTATAAACGGATAGGTATTTTGTGTATAGCAGCTGTGGGACAGTCTTACCTATTACTGGGCTTTTTCTGGGGTTGGAGGGCTGCTGCAGCTCCACGGTGCTCTCCGGCACCACCTCTGCCTCTGCTCTGCATGGGGCCTCTTTCGTCTCTGCTGCGACGGAGGGCCTCTGCACCTGAACTGCCCCGGCGGCTGCGGCTGTCTGCACCGGCAACGTGAGGCCTGGGGGCGGAGCCAGGACGGCAGCAGCTGGGATAGCAGCAGTGGTGATGTCAGGGGTGGTGGTGGTGGTGGTGGTGGGGGCAGAGGTGGAGGGTGGGGAGACAGCTGGCACAGAGGGGGCCACAGGGACTGCTGCGGGTGGAGCTGGGGGGCTCTCGACCCGTGGACCTCTGGAGGAGGCCTCCGGCGGGTCGGTGCTCGTACTGGGGGGCGGGGCCAGAGGCTGGGTCTGGGGTGGGGAGGACGGGCGAACGGGCTCCGTGGGTGGGGCTTCCAGCTCGCTGCTCAGTGAGGCGACCTCCTTGTCAGTCAACCCGTTGACGGCCTTCAGGACCACGGCTGGGGAGGCCGGCCTTCCACGGGGCAGCTCCGTGGAGGGCTTCTCAGAGTCTGTGCCTTGGGGCTGGGCTGGGGCTGAGGGGACTGCTTTAGGCTCATCCTTGGGGGAGAGGGAAGGCTCAGCACACTCGGCCCCCGTTGACACAGGCTTGCTGGGGCTGATGGCGGGGACGGGGGCTGGGGCGGCGCTGGGGGCCACCACGGGGCCCTGGGTAGGAAGCTCCGTTGTCTTCTCAGGGGGGGCGGGATCGCTCTTTTCCTTGGGGGGCTCGAGCGGCCGCAGGCCTGGGGAGGAAGGCTTCAGCGCGGCAGGCTCCTGCTTTGGCTTCTCATCTAAAAGGAAATCGAGAGTGACACAGCTTGACAGACACTCATGAGTCACGACCTCTGCTCAAACCCACACACATCACTGTTCTCTCTCTTTGTCACCACACACACACACATATACACACACAAACACACACACCATTCAGAGGGCATTCAGCTCTTCAGTCTTCTCACGCGATAAAGACATGTTCCTGTGATAGCTACAGTGTCTTTTGCTCTGAGCTCACAGTGTACAGGTGCCAAAGCTGGCAGACACGGGGGGGGGGGTTGGGGGGTAGGGTGGCAGGAGGAGTTAGAGGCGATGATGTCAGACCTGATTTCAAGTCGACGGCGGCAGGGAGGAGTGGGGCGTTGTCCACGCTGTACCCGACAGGGCTGTGATCCGGGGCCTGGCTGCCCAGCTGCTGGGATTTGAGGTAGAAAATGTGAGGATAATGAGGGTGCGGACATAAAAACTAGCAACGCGGAAAACACAGGCGCACACACATACACACACACATACAGGCGTGTGAGCACACAACACGCGCAGAAAAAGAGCAGAAACAAACAGGGAGGGGAGCGCACAGTACAACATAATTAGAGAAGAGTGGGGAGGGGGGGTATAGGGGGAAAGGAAGGAGAGAGGAAGAGGGAGGGAGAGGAGGGTGTATGAGAGAGAGTGAAATGCATTGAGGCACACAGGTCAGAAGAAGCAAAAAAAGGAGGGAATATTAAAAGAATGGAGAACATAAATGGAGAAAGAGAGGAGAGGAGAGGAGAGATGGATACTGTTAACATCTAGGGAGAAGACGAGGTAGAAGAGTCACAACACAGCAGAGAGGATTCCCTCTACAGAGACCACCAAAGAGGCACAGGCCGATTCAGCCAAATACCTACTTAAATACACTAAACAATCAACAACGACAGCTACAACTATGGATATTCAGCCAACGTTTGCCGCTAGTTCACCCCATGGGCTGCTAACAAAAGGAACTAGGGACTTGACAATCATAACTTCACGTACATAAGATGAACAAAAATTTAGTCTTGAAGAGATTTCATTTTCTTAAGACCAGAAAATGAAAGCCAAGTATACTGTGGACTGCGGAGCAAGTTCACTGGTTATCTGGCTAACTCTGGTAATAATATTAAGAGGAAAATTATGCTTTTCTGTTGAATGTCTGTTTGAGAATTGAGACAGCCTCTTTGATAGTTTAACATAAAACATGTTAAGCAAAAGTTAGCCAGATAAGCTGGTAAGCTGGCTTTGTTACAACCCTTTGGTGAACCCAAAGCATGCCAAGCAGCAACAACTGCTACTGATGGCTAGCTAGCCAGCGTCATGTACAATACTGTTTCAAAGTCTTTAGCAAATCTCACTTGAAATAAAACGTATTGGTATTGGCTAATGTGACAGTCTGTAATTGTATTTTTCAAAACAATCTCTCAGTGTGACAAAAAGCAGCTTGTTTATTTATCAAGTGCGCTTCAATGAACTTGTGAACTTCTGTCAATGGTACTGCTCTCATTTATGTTGTGCCAATGTAGCAGTACTTTTTTAGCTCTTTGGTCAATTTACACTCAGGTTTCTCTTGCAATTCAAAAGATACTATGGGTAAGAGCGTAACATTTACTTAAATGTAATGAAAGCAAGCCTTTAAGATTTAAGGCTTTTAAATCAATAATGTGCACAAAGACATTGTCTGCAAATGTGAGAGCAAGGAAAAGAGGTAATTGTTCCATTTTTCAGACTGGTGCATGAGGCTAATGTAAAATTGCTCAGCTGTCATTAGACACCCACAGGGGGGTTTCTCAATCTTATGATTACTGCACAAAAGTGCCCAATGAATAATGCAGTCTGTGGCTTGCTCATTTTTCAAAAGCATCACTTCCAAGGAATGTATGTGCTCCACTAGTTCCTAAGAACTATTTTTTCCATTTGTGGGACTTTCTGTCACCTTAAAGGAAGAGAAGTTCCTGCTTTTCCTAGTGTCTAAAAGCAGGTTCTTGTGCACACTTACTCTTCTGCCAGAGGGTTCAGTGGGTGGCTGGGAAGTGTAGTCATACAGACTCCCTGTCAAATGTGTTCTAAATGACAGTAACAGAGGAGGAAAGGAGAAAGCTTTTGGGGCGGGGGGCGGGGGGGGGGGCTCTAAAGGCCTAAAAACACCATTACATCATTCCACAGGGACTTATTTTTTTGTATTTTGTTTTTTTCACAAAGTGTATTGACATCTGTCAAAGATATCTTGTGTGGCTGTAGCTTGGGGTCTTTGTAGAGGGAACATGTAAGAAGAAAGACGAGACAAACACTTGTGAGGCAGATCTATTGCAGATGCAGACGGCACAGGCAGTGAACACATTTCAAATACTGAGCTCTTTTCCCTTTATCCCTTTACAGAATCACTAAAGGCTGAGATCTCTACCATATGGTTTTAATAGAAAGTCCAGGAATTCAGGACAGGCAAATATGAGGCTCAACTAGGCAACTAGGCCTGTTACCCATTGTGTCTGATCTTACTGTCACTGTATCACTGTAGGGTACAAACTGATGAAGAGCCTTGGACACATTTTGTTCAAATTAGTTAAACGGATTTAAAAAAAAATTAAAAATGATTTGAAAATGACTGGTCCTAGTCATGATTTAAATATGAAGAATCAAAAAAAAACAGCCAAATGTCCCTGAACACTACATTTATCTGTATTCTTTATTTATTTTTACACACACTGGAGACTGTTTGTGCTAAAAACAGCAAAAGTTATTTTTTCACTTTTTGATTGAAATTACATTTGAAAAATTTAGGGTCTTCTCTATGTTTTATGGGACCTGGTTTGTCCCCTAAATTTAAGCATCTCCATTTTCTACCAGACCAATGAGCAATGTGATAAACACGCAACAAGCACAGGAGCTTCACAGGGACTTCTCTGTTTTTTTTTCATACCCTGCCTATTAATCATAGACAGTAGCAGAGATTGTTCATATTTGAGTATTAGATTTCCAGTTGAGAGGTAAAATACATCTTAAATCAAAACTGTCATGACCAAAAATGCCTAGTTCATATCTATGTAACAGCTACATATTCTACATACCAATGTGCCAGTGACAATTCATCAGTTTGTATCATGATCTGAGACAGCGGGTGTCAAAACCTCTTCTCTGTAGGTGATTAGAAATCTCTGCAGTAAACTTACTCTAATGACCAAACACTGGATTAACTGAGATAAATGGTAAGTTAATTCCTCCCTTGATATAAAACCGCTGCTGGGACCCACAGCTAGCAGATGGTTTTTTTTATACTGTTTCCCCAGAGCAGACACAGATGATGGAGGCTCATACCAGAGAAATGAGAATCTCACTGTGCCACTCTGCTTGCCTCTTTTCAGCAGCATGTGTAGCAGTAAGACAGCCATGCAGTCGATACACTGAACAGATCCCTGCAGTCAAACACTCTGTAAATTGCCCATACGTAGCTCTGTATACTGCTCTGTATACAGGACTGTGCACTGGTATATGAGCATCAGTACACAGTTATGCCGTCTTGAACTGAATTCAGAAAAAAAAAAAAGAACTCTGCATTCTGGAAGTGCCAAAGGAACCCAAGGCCAAAACTATGACAAATCTCGATTACTTTGTAGCTAACATGTACTGGACAGAGCAGGCTAATCCCACCGACTCATGGAAAAATCAGAGCATGCAGACAATGGGGTGGACCAGACAGACAAAGGCTCAAGGACAGGATAGAATCAAGTGGGCCAGCTCAGGCCAAGTATTGAAGCACACAGCAGTGACAGGACAAAAAGGCTTCATGAATCCCTTAAAGGGTGGAGCTATCATTATATAATCCACTAAAATTAACCAATAAGAAACGTTTCTCACCAAAGCAATAGACTAGGATTCACTCAATACAGTACCACCACCCACTTGTGGTTCATGAAGCCTCACAGTTAACTATAGTGCAGTTAGATATCTTTCCCTCTGGGTGCCAGAGCCCTATGTTCTCAGCTCCAGTGGGTGGAGCTGTAACAGCCAGGGTGGAATAAAGTGGATTCTTCTCCTCTCTGTTGCCAGAGCAGTACACCCACAGTACCAGTAGGTGGCGCTGTGAAAGCCATGGAGCTAGGCTCTCCTGTACCTCACTGCAGGGAGGGGACAAGAGAGCCAGGCTGAGCACTGGGGATAGGGCATATTGTAATCAGATCACTGTCCACCATTGTCCACAATGGGCACCGGTCACTATACTAAAAAAATCATTCTGTGTGCTGCAGGAAAACCAGTGCACACTGGGATAACGCTAATTGCTTTTAAAATTAATGTTATTCCCAAGCACCAGGTCCTCGTTGTGAAGACCCCAGTTCTACTGCTAACGCTGTGTGAGGTGCATGTTTACCCACCGGTGTGCTCTGGGGGTTTTTCCATGTAACAAGAGAGGGGGCAGGCAATGCATTGGGTGTAGTCTGTCGGGAGGGTGTAAGCTGAGCCTGTAGCTCTCTCTGTCTGTCCCTGTTACTCACCTGCGGTGGGGTAGGGGTGGAGGAAGGCCGACCGACAGGGGGGGTTGGATTCCGGCTCCCGCCTCCCCCTGACATGATCTCCTCCGTGATGTCCTTACCGCCCTGGTTGGGGTCTCGGATACGGATCTGGGAGGACAATGACGTGAAAGAGGGGACCTCACTAAAGCGCCAGAATCTTGCAGCTGCCCTGCAGTCTACAGTCGAACTGCTTACTGTATACATCACCTTTGAGTCTTTACCCTTATTACATATGTTCATTCACATATGGATTTGCACACACACGCGCGCACGCACACACGCGCGCACGCACACGCACACACACACAGTTCATGTCTGCAGTTATCAGCATAACCTATTATTGCGTTTCACATTTTACGACTTCCATTTTATTTATATTACTGAACTTGGGCATGTTTACTGTAAAGTAACTACTGCTTCAGTCCATCTACACAGTCGTATAAAAGTGTACACAGAGACATACACAAATAAACAAAGTAATTGTAAATATTTTGATCAGCTGTGTTTAGAAGACTGGCCGAACATTTGATCCAGGCGTACTGATTACACGTATTTCAGCACCTTGAAAGGATTATCCTGTCTCTGGATTAATCACATCAAATAGGAGAGAAACCCTGTTCTTCAAAGCAATACTTGCATTTTCAAAACACCTTTCGGTAAATCCATGTTCCTAGTCACTCCTCTGCCTTCAAATTTGGATACAATTCTACACAACGATATCAGCTTAACATGGAAATAAATATATTTCATCACAAAATACAAGTTATAAAAATATCATTCTAGATGTATAATTATAAACAATTACATGCAGTCTGATTAAATCAATATTGTTATTATTAGTATTACCTTTTATCATACTTTATTATTATGTAAAGATGATTTGCTCCTAAACATGTCAGTGCGATCAGGTGCACTAACTGAATGGAGAACATATTGCAAAGCCGGCTGGGATACTCACTGTCTTCTTTTCTCTCTTGGCGGGTGGAGGTTGTTGTGGTGTAGGCACAATGATGGGGGGAGAGGGTGTGTAGACGGCCTGCCCCGGATAATATGGTGGTCCCGCTGGGTGGAGGAACAGGACAAAATGATGATGAATGAGAAAGAGTGAGTGTGCACAGGTGTGTATGACAATACAAATAAGGAAAAAGCCACAGTGCGTGATTCAGTTCTATGAAAATAAACCACTGCAGGATGGTGAAATACAGGTCTGAGGCCTAGCCAAGGAGTCATTCACCACTCCGATGTGGTTTACTTTCATAGAAATGCCCCGCCCGAGTTGAATGAGCTTGTGTATTAATTTTGAACAGAGATAAGGCTACTTTCACTGGCACTACTTCATAGCTGTACAAGAAAAGTTTTGCACACCCTCCAACCAATCAGAAAAGAGTATTTAACTAAACCATGACATAAGGTGGTATTATCAGTAGAAGACAGACTCACCATAGGGGGGAATGTTTGTTGTGGTTGTGTACGGTGTATAGCAGTGTGAAATATGTGGAATGCAGACTTACGATAAGGAGTGGGGAACTCTCCGGGTCCAGGGCTGGGATAGAAGGTGCTGGGCCCAGGGGGCTGCACTGGATACTGCTGAGGGGGTCCCACATACTGCGGCGTGCTGTGGCGATACTGCGGGCAGAGGGGAAGTGGGGGGTGAATGTTAACCAGCAGAAATGCTGGGAGGGGTCCCATGGGACAGGGCAGGGCCTCTCTCTCTCACCTGGGGGATGTAGTACTGGGCAGTCTGCGGAGATGGGAAGGGCATGGGGGTCATGGTCATCATGATGGGCTGGTTCGGGGGGTACACCGCGGCCGCCGGGGTCTGGGACCCAGGCCGGATCGAGGGGTTGTTGCTTGGAATGGTGGGGCGCGCCGTTTGCATCTGGGTCCTCTGGAAAAACTGTGGGAGGGAGGAGAGGGATTAGAGTAGAAGGCCAGAGGGGAGAGAGAGAGTGGGAGGGGAGAGGAATGACAGATGAGAGGAGAGAGGGAGGTGTTCAGATCCTGCGCTGGCTGTGGTGAAGCTGTGATCCTGTCTGTAGTCACGACAGCTGTGAGTATGACAGGCATGACTCAGCAAATATGTATGTCCCCACTATTGCCTGCTCCTCCTCCATCAGAACTGCAAGACTGACGCAAGGCATGCTGGGATAAAGGCAAACAGTGGCTTTCCTTTCGGTCGTCCAGGCTGCTGAGAAACAGCACACAGGCCCATTCATCTATCTCAGAGCCTCAGGAGACAATGCAGAAGGCTCTCAGGCAGAGCATGTATTTTCTGGCCGAACTGTTGCAGGATAGGGTCGAGAGGATGGAAGCCATCTGTACCCAAATGCCCTGGCTACTTCCTGCCCAGCCCCCTTTGAAGGCGGGGCTCATTTCGCATGCCTTCCCCTCGGCTTAAACACAACAAGCATGGGTCTGCCAGACACAATGCTACCACTTTCTGGGTGGGACCATGTTGGACTCTGCGACCATGTTTACTGTCATCACCTTCACTGAGTCTTTTTTGTTGATTGCTTTTGCTTTTACAAACTGATTTAAGATGGTCAAAATTAGAGGGACCAAGAGTAGCTCTATTCAGACCAGAGGAACAGCAGAAATCATTTAATGCGACATTAATCAGCACCTGACAGTGCCTGTGCACTCCATACATACACAGGCTCTTTCAGTGCCTGGCTCAATGCACACGTAGGCACTCAGAGAACTATTTAAAAGACTACTTATATTTGCTATCAGTGCTAATGACAGCAATAACAACAATATAATTCAGCCGTCGATATAATTTTGTTCTGGCACTGCACATACACAGTTAATTTAAAAGAACAACAAACTAAATTAATGGCAATTATTTAGCCATTGCATCAATGGTATTTGAGCAAACGTTAAAGCTGAATCACAATGTCATTGCAATGTTGTTTTAATGTCACAGGGAATCCTTGCGACTGACTCAACTTCAAAATCGGTTCTCATATGCTGCACAGATGAGAGAGCCCTACCGTTGCCTGAGGGTGCTCACATGTTGTGTGCGCTGCAAAGCTACTTCGATGACTCCTCACACAGTTCCGGCCTGTTCTTCATTTTCCTCACTTATTGTTTCAGTTCCCTTTTAAAAGCCGACCCACGGTGAACATACACAATGTGAGTCAAAGGCACAAGGGCTTAGTGATTTCGTAATGATGAAATCAAAGAATGCTACCCAAAAACTACGTATGCAGACGGGATGTGAGCATTGTACTCCAAAATGGCCGCCCTGCACCACCCAAGTCAGAGCTGTGTATTGGATGAGGCTGAGGCCAGTCCCAGGCTTCACAAAAGTGCCATGTACATGCAGTACATCATGCCCTCTGTGTCTTATCAGCACACACAACCCCAATCTGAATGAACGCTGATGAAAGAGCTTTTCACACATTGGAACACACAGGAAAAATGAAGTACTATACTGGTAAGTGGTCCAAAAAGGAGACCCCAGTTGGATGGATGTCCAGTTGAATGTCCCACTCAAATAGAGAGTATGGTGCTGTTTAAAATGCCTTCCACAAGCTGACTGGACATTTTAAGCTCACTGATTTTCTTATATCAGGGATGAGATTAAACTCTTCACTGATCCAAAATTTAAATTTCATGCTTATTTATTTTATAAATTAAGGATAATAATAAGAAAACTGATTCCTTGCCAATATTCATGAAGGAGTCTGTCTAGGAAACCTCCACAAGTTATTATGATTAATTAACATTATTCATTATTTACTTTCTTGCTGAAAGTTGTCGCAGAGGCAGATGTCTACAGGGAGTCGTTACTTATACAGGCAGAGCTGGAAACTCAGAGTGCTTATGGTGAGAAGCAGAGCTTGATTATGCAAATATTCAATATTCGCTCATCAGTCATTGTGTAAACAAATGACAAATCATTTGAAATGTCTATGTAAAGCTTATGTTACCGCACACTTGTTGAGATAAGGAAGCCTAGTCTACAGCTGTGGCAACATCAGCCTATGGATGACAGATGACATTTGCCGAAGGAAAGCCTCCTACAACGGAACAGAACTGACTGCGCACAGATATAACTGTATGCTCGGCTTTTACCAGCTGAGTCATGGCAATGACACTGTGACAGAAAAAAGGTGCAGCTTTGTGGCAGTGTCACTGTGACGGACAGACGTACGCAGGTTCAGAGCAACGTCACGGAGACAGGCAGTGCAAATATTCTGGGTACACATGCACAGCGTAATACCACTATGCGGCCAGGCATAGACGCATGGGGCGGCAGAGCACTCTGCAGTCTCAGAGGTTGGTTCATTTGATTGTGGCAACAGGTACACAGCTAATGAGGTTGAGATTAAGAATGAGGGGACTGAATGGAGGTTGGGTGGAACCACCTAAAGACAGGTTCTGTGTTTAACAAAGACAGCAGTTGTAATTTGGGTGAGAAAGCATGCATGTTCAGGGAAACACCAGATTACTAATTTTTCACATTAATGTCCATGTATATGTTAAGTGTAATGGTTGGCAAGATTTACTATATGCCTTAATTACATTTACAAACTGTAAAATGAGAAAGAGGGAATACATCCAGTACATTCACTACTTTTAAAGCAAAGTAACAGCAATGGGTGGAACATGGCAGATGAAGAAAGACTGCAGACTTTATTCTTCACAATTAGACAGGGAGGATCTCCAGAGTGGAGGGGAAAAAAAGAGGAATGAAAAACAGGCAAGAGAAAGGGTGGGGTCGACTTTCCTTCTGGGGAAAATGGGAGGGGGCAGCAGATGTTGGTGGGTATTCCTCATGCCATGCGCTTACAGAGACTTTTAATTACCTGAATGGGCCTGAATCCTCCCTTGAATATTGAAGCAGGAAAGAGAGAGAAGCCAATGGGAAACCACACCAGCGCGAAGCACAAATGAACATATGCTCTAACTAACACATGCACACACACGCAGCCAAATACACCCACGCATGGACACACACATACACAGTGAGAATAAATCCGCATGCTAACACATACGCAGGAACACACCCGCACGTACGTATACACTTAATTGTGTGGCACGTTATACAAGTGCTCTCAGACAGGGAGTGCTGTCTGGTCATCTGCACTGAGATCTGCTGCCATGGATAGACAGGAAAACTGACATCAAGAGGTGAAAGCAGGTGGGTGCGGTCGCGCTAGCGTGCGCTGACCTAGCGCTGACCTTGCGCTGTCCAGGGTTGACCCTGCTGTGATGACAAGGGTGCTGAGAATGCACCTTCATGTACAAGAGCATGTTCTACATGCTTTAAGCTTCCATTGCACCACTGTGGGGGACGTCTGCACCCTCACAGGGTAAGCAGGAGAATAGGTCAAGCACTGCTCTGCATGCACGCTGATATAGGGATTCACCCGCTCTCCATCTGAGAATGTCTCCCTAGACCGAGCCTCCGCCCTCAGGCTGCTACATGCACGCTGGAGCCGGTCCAATCAGCCGGCTCCAATTCCCACTTCCAGCCCAGACTGTTGCCGAACACTTCCTGCTGAGATCACTTAACATGGACATAGCGCTAGGGGGACAGGAGCCAGAGAGACGTGCTTGGACATTTCCTATACAGCCACACAACACTTCCATAGCTGACCACACAGACATTATTGTCTTTCACTAGCATTCCACTTAGCCACACGCCTGAATATCCAGAACATACACTGCAAAGGCCTAGGTTCTCATCTGATAAAAGCCTCTCATTCCCATCCAGCATGTGACAAATGTGTCAGATAGTGTGTGTGTGTGTGTGTGCGTGTGTGTGCGTGTGTGTGCGCGCACTTCTTTGACTTCACCCCAGCGTTGAGGGCAAGCATCAACAATGAACTTTCCCTTGACTCTATGCATCAATAAACTGAATTTTCATTCCTGGTGATGACAAGCAGACTTGGTGAAACTGAGAAAAGCAGTGACATCACCCTATTTACGGCACTGAGAACCACATGTGCATAGCTAATGCTCTATCGCAGGGAGTTTCCATTAATGATTACCACATTACTGACGGAAACAGGGCGCTAGCTACACAACAGCATGGAGCCAGTGCTATATAACTGAGGAATTTTCCACAATGAACAATCTTTCCAACTGACATTAAATCTTTTTTTTAACTGATGCAGGCAATTAGAAACAAAATGTTCTTAGTATAGTACCAACTTCCTGACTGGAAGGTTGAAAATATTAATCCTTTGATCACATTGGTAATATGATGTCAAAACAGATGACTTCACTGCAAGAGAACAGATGACATGGCATGGTGATGCATAGGCTCTATATATAGACCAGCGTGTTAAAAGCCTACATCAGTCTGAAAAACTGTCTACCGACTGCTTGTAATGTTTGCAAACAGTATCTGCCCTCACAGTGCAGACAGCGACTAAGTGGCAAATGTAAACCCATACTCACTGTATACAATAGAGCTGTCAGCTGTGGCATTAATGTGAGTGTGAAATGAACTTCCAAATATTTGCACTAGCTCAAACACTGATTGATAGCTACATTTGCATAAATACTGATATTTACTGAAATCTCTATCATGCTGTATAGCTCATGCACTGTTATGCAGGTTATGACCATTATAGTACACACTGGTAACAGTTAGGCCTATGCTATGACTTAATGGCTTTAGCCCAAACATTTTTCTTTAGCCTAGTAGTATGTACATTGCACATGATAGCAAAGACTCCTTTAAAGTCACACAAGCCCTTGCCATTTGTCAGTCTGCTTGTGAACTAGTCTGGTGTTTGTCCAGAGGCTGAACAAAATGAGCTGCAAAGATCTGCATGTCTTTGGGTGGGCCCTGCTTTAGGTTTGCCCAGTTAGCCTTCCCAGCTGTGAGACTCACCCAGTCTGAAAGAATGAAGGGCAACCTGCCTTTTTCCTTGCATCTTATCCAACCATTTATTACAACTCTGCTCCCCATGCAGAGCAATTTCCTGGGTAATTATCGAAACCATTGTTTTGCTTGTAAAACTTATGACTATGCTGCACCTGACCAGCAGCTACAGCCAAATGTCTGCATCACATGCTACACACTGAGATTAACATCTGCTAGAACCATCAGCATGATGATCATACATACAAGGACCTTCTCCTTATTGTGAATCAAACTAGGCCTTGTTCTCACACAGAGATGGCCTTTGGGAGTTCTATGCATGGGGAAAGCAAATATGGGTGATGTGTTTACTTTTTTTAAACATACATTCACAACGTAGTCTACACCAAAAAGCAGCATAGCAGCCAGCCGCACCAAACCCAATATGTTTACTCACTAAACAGCAAACAGACACAACATAGCGGCAAAAATAAACTCGTTGCAGCCAAAACAGAGCCTGAGTCATGTGCTGGATGATGATGTGTTACAGTACACTCCGTTTTTGGAGGAGACTCCATACCCTCACAGGAGGTGTGCTGTGCTGGCACCATTACGTAATCATTCCCCAGAAGGAGTGCTAATGACTTCCTCTTATGCCACACTGACTGGCCAACACAGATCTGCGCTAAAAACTAAACCAAACAGCAGGTTCCAGTCTGGGGGGAAAAACCATCACAATGCAATACAGTGTTTGCTATGTGCCACATTAGGACATGGTTTAAACCAAAAGGGCTTTAACAAGGACCAAAGTGCATGTCAGGCCAAGGTAAAGACTGGTACCTTGGAACAGGAAGACCTCCGAGTCGGCCAAGTGTCTCGATGTATAACATTGTATGCTGTGGTTTGTAAATACCAGTGATTTGGTCCACAGGGACTTGAGATACCAATTGAAAACTGAAACACTGGTATTTGCAAGCGATGCATGAAAGGCACCAAAGGTAAGAGATCATTTGAGGAATTCATTTCTGGAATGTTGAGACCAACGCCTTGCCCTAATGCCTCAGACTCAGCTGCTACTGCCGCAACTTCTGCAGCGATTTCCACAAACATCTGAAGCAGGAAACTCTCGGCACCAGCGCAGCAGGCGACAGTCCCAGGCAAACAGACCTTTGTTTAGGCTGAGCTCTATTTTTACCTCCTGAAGCCGGAAATGCAGTAAGGTGAGCTGGTGTGGTGCGATTCTGAAATTTGCTCGGTAGGATGTGGGGGCTTTGGTGCAGCTGTATTGAGTGTCAGAAGGTGTGAGAATTAAATCCTGCTATCTGTGTGGAGGACTGAGGCAGGTGGGGGGGGCATCTCTGTCAACAAGAAGACCCAGAGCTGATCTGATCTGAGTACAACGCTGTCATGGTGAGTCGGCAAAAACACGCCTCACTCTGCTGACTGTGTAGTGAAGGTCTGATCCTTCAGGCACTGCTTCAGACGAATACCTGGAGAGTGTAAGTCAGTCCAGCAGCAGCGTCCAGCAACACTAATCTTTGGCAGGTGCCAGGGTTTACTGGTTGCATACAATGTGCAAGCTTACACAGATGTGATTCTTGACACACTGTCCCTGCTGTTATTTTACCATTATCATTGCCAAGCAATGAGGTCTATGTTTATCAAAAGGAGTAACTGCCACAGTGTGAGGCATGGTCATGACACAGTGGAAGGATTTACATGTGACTTCAACGTGAGCCAGGTAATGTTCTCCATGGAGAGAAAGCCAGCAGATGGCCTGGCACCTCTACCAAGGGGTGTATTTTTCATTTTATCCACTGCTTTGATCAAAGTTTTGTCAAATCTAATGTTAGATGTCAGTGCTAGGAACAAAATATAGCCAACAAGCAAGAGTGATAAAAAAAAAAATAATGATTTAAAAAAAAAAAACAAAAAAAAACAGAAGAGTGGTAATTTTAGCACTTGCTTGGTTCTCAGTGAGGAGAGTCTATATGGTTGGCAACAATTGTTTTTGAGATTTTAGGGAAGGTGTATCAGACCACACTTAATTTTACCACCACATCAACATGTCTCCTACAGTCTGCTGTCCATGAAAGCACTTGTCTTATACCCGAAGAACAGGACTATTAGAGAACAGCACAATGTGCCGTCAGGATCAAGGGATTTTATAAGTGCAACAGACAAGTACTCCAGAGCCACACCCACAGGTGAGTTCATTGCCAGGTGACACGTGAAGAAAAGGAATGACTACTGGAACGAGTACATAATGTTCGGTGTTTTTGGCGTTAACACCATTAAAGAAGTTCATCCACACGCAGACACATACACACATATGAGGACACACACCCATCATCCCTTAACAATCCCATGTAACAGATAAAAAATGCCAGCCCACTAACTCTCAGGGCAAATGTGAGCATGAAGCCCATATGTCGAAACCCCTTTAAAGTAACTGAAACGCAGTGTTCGAAAACAATACTAATCGATACATATCAGTGATCCGTCATCAGCTTTAGAGCTGAAAAGAATCAAACATTGGACAGATATGGCCCTTCCAAGAGACGGCAGCCTTGGTAAAGATCAGCATGTTTCTAAGATTCAGACGGTCCAGATTTACAGTCAGAACAAGTGGTAAAGAGAGGAACAAAAGAGCCTTACCTGGTGGTGGGAAGGCCGAGGCCCCGTCGCAAACTGGATGGGGGCGTGGATGTGGGGGGTACACCAGAGAAGCAGGGAGAGAGAAGAGCGACAAATGAGAACAGCCGCGGCACACGGCACAAAGTCGCTAACGAGCACACGGCCCCGAGGGAGCATGTGTCCTTGTGCGCCTTCTCTACTGGATGAGTCAGGTCAGGCCCTCTACACAGACAAAACACGCAGACAGACTGACAAAGAACACGCCGCTGACGTCACACGCAAACGCCTCCCCCCAGTGCCGGGAGTTTGCCATGGTGCCTGTGTGGCTGCGTGTTACTGGATGTTCTGGGCTCATAGTACACGAAAACCTCATTAGACTCAAACCTACATAATTGCACTCCCAAAGCACAAGCGCAATGGCCTACAGGCATGGCATTAACCAAGTAACCCATTATGCACCGGCTGCTGGTGTCCCAGTAAGAAGTCATGACCCACTTTGCCTTGTTCTACTATGTTTGAAAATGGTTCCTAGTTCTGCCCCTCCCCCCACCCACCCACAAAACAGAATCAGAGGCTTCTGGGTGGGGCCACTCACCGGGCGGCTCTGTGGCTGTGCGTTCATTGGCTGCGTCGGTGGAGAGTACACCAGCTGGGTGGTGGCGGCATTCTGCCCAGAGGGGTACGGAGTCTACAGGGAGGGAGGGAGGGGGGAAGGGGGAGGTGGGGGGTTGGGTTGGGTTGAGAGAGAGATAGAGAGAGAAAAGCGTGGTTAGCTGGAGCAGAAGCACATTCATTCACACAGCACACAGCGTGACTGAGCTGATACAGCTGTTAGGAGCACGCTAGCGGGAGGGGGGCGGCAGGGGTGTGACGGTAAGGGACGCAGCGTGCTGCATCGCTCCACTCGGCGCACAGCAGGGTGGACCTCAATCGCATCAAGCTGCTCCTTACAGACCTGCACCCAGCTCTGCCCCACTCCCGGGCTCTGCTGGCTGACTAGGCCAGCTCGGAGACAGGCAGCTAACTGCCCCAGTCCCTGGCCCTGCTGCCTGGCTAATGCAGCTCAGAGAGCGATTACAGCCCTGCTAGCTGACTGGCTAGGGGGTTATTAATAGAGCC